>CAJNDS010000387.1:0-153037 GCA_905221605.1 Symbiodinium natans | reverse complement strand
GTTCATGACAGAAACTGATCTATGACGGTACAATGAGTTTTGTTCGCGCTGCATCCAGGCCAGATAAGCCGCGTCAGCATCTTTACAGGGCTCTACAGCGCACATATGGGATCAACGAAGTAGTCCTTGGTGGCCATATAACTGCTGACAGGAACCCGTGGTGATTTCATCGTTCTTCTCGAACTTCAGGTCGTCGTCTCGAGGTTCCACACGGCCGTAAGCATCCCCGCCTCAGAGAAAGTATTCTCAAGCCACTTCCAAGTCTCGTTCCCCGTGCGGCCAATAGGTTTAGGGTTTAGGGTGGGGGATGTTAGTCTTTGTAGCGCCCTCGCCTTTGCCAGCATGTATGCTCCCAAGCCAGACTCTCACTTTGCCCTTCCTCACAGGCGTCCCATTGCTGCGGCACTGCTCCACATTCCTTGGTGGTGGTATGCACAGTGTTGGGTCAAGCTTATACCCGACATGTTCATGCTGTGCAACCACGGCGCAGTACGTAGCCCTTATCAGTCAGGGCTTCCAAGTTGAGGTCGGCGCGGTTGAATGCGAAGTACACACCGTTGAACTTCGGCTCCTCAAGGACCGTCCAAAGCCGAAGCCCTAACTGAAGCGCAGACCCTATAAACCCAAAACCCTCAAGCCTGAAACCTGGATGGCGGGACTTCCATGCCTGGTGGTCAGTATGCAGAACTTTTGTGGACGTAGGCAGCCTGCAGAAACAGGCAGGGCGTGCCAGGGCTTTGAGGGATGGACTTCAGGTTTTGGGTTTAGGGTTAAGCCTCCCCAATAAATCCCTGAAGCCTCCCAAAGCCGCTAAAGTCCCAATCGAGACTGTGGCTTGAAGGTGTTTTGCCGGATCCCGAGTGGTGAAAATTTGTGTTTTGCGGGTTCTTGTTTTACTACCCTTGTAGCCTTTCAAGCGTCAGGCCATAGACATCCATCGTGTTTCTCCAACCACGCAGCAGCACGGACGTGACGGGGAAATAATGATCAGCGGGGTAAGTGTAGAAGAGCTTGCCATCACAGCTGACCACAAGCATTTGACGCCACATGGAGATCTCCTAGCTTCAGGTTTTCACCCCTTTTAAAGGGATTCGATGACATTGTATGATGTAGATACTTTCTCAACATTCATGTGTGACCTTGCCTAAACTTAACAAGACTGATTGCCCCTTTGGTCCAGTTTCTGAATCCGAAACTGTGCACAAATATCTTCATTTTTGTGTACCGCTCTCAGGCCTTAGCCCTCAATCCCTTCCCAACAAGCACAGCGTCGTAATCGTGCCACTTCCCTTTGCCCCAAGGCGGCCGACCGATGGCAACCTTGTCTCCATCACCTTCAGCTGCGACTGCTTTGGGTTGTATGTAGGGTTTAGGGTTTAGCTGTACGAAAAATAGCTTCTAGGGCACTGTCGCAAAAATTGCACAGCCGGCATGGACGTAAGCGAAGGAGGATCTTATCCCATCTTGCAATTGCAAAATGCGATTGGGCCGCTCTCAAAAACTCCTGAGCCTTCTGTGACCATCCAGGGTTCATTGTCGAGCTTTGCATCAAGGATAATCCAGCTGCTTTCGCCGTTGGCGCCCGCGAAATTAATCCCAGCAGCTGTTGCTTCCTCTGTGTGGGAGAATTGCTTTCTTCGAGACATTGACCGCGCGTGAGTGTGGAGGCACTTACTGGTGAGTGAACCTACACAACGCATGCGACTGCTTACGACTTTTGCAAGCCTTGGGTTTTCATCCTGAACCCACGATTTGACACAGCCGAGTGTGGAGCCTTCTTGTGCAACCGCATCTTGAAACGCAACGTCCAGCTCATGGGAGGCAAGTAGTCGATTTTCACTGAGGCCTGGCATCGGATTCCCTTAACCAGCGTGAAAAATCAAGCCACCCCATGAAAATATGGCCCACGGAGGGGCCATGAAAAAAACGAATGGCTCTTTGCGCGAATGGGATTAAGGTATTCGGGGCTAGGGCTTCAAGTCTAAGGCTTAAGGCTTGGGGTGTACGGTTTAGGATCTTAACGCCGCTGAAAACTTTTGCTTTAGACTTCCGTGGCTTTGACACGCAGCTTCGCCGCCACCACGTTAACGAGGCTGTCAGGGTTTTGTAGACTGGAAACTTAAGCCCCCCAACGTCATTCCAAAGACTCCAAGCCACGTGGATGTTGGCGGGGTTCTTCCCCACGCAATGGATGTAAGTGGCCTGGCTCACGAAAAAGCCTTGAGAGCTAAGTTTCACCAAGCCTTGAACCCTGAACCCTAAACCCTAAACCCTCTGGGCACGCGGTATCCGAAAATGCTCCAAACAATAAACATAACCAAAACCCCGGCTTGCCCAACTCATTCCTATCAATCGTAACAATATGAGTATGTCAATATTGGGGTACCCTTGTACACTCGCAAATACAACAAGAAGTCCCAACCAGGTTTAGCCGGGATTCTTGCGCTGTAGACAAGCGTGGCAGCTCTGCGCAAGCTCAGCTTGCTCCAGTAAAATCATTCAGTGAGGTTTAGGTGCCAGTCATGAACGTCAACACTTGTAGCAGTAACAGCGTTGTTGGTACCTTCTACTTCGTTCATATCTTTTGGCAAGAGGCTCGTACAATCCTCCATTCCATTTCAGTTGCCAGTCTTTCCCTCTCTAGCTCTCCATGATCCCTTGACAACCAGGCCTTGCTGCCGCAGTCGTTTCCTTGAGTGTACGAATACTTCGCATCCGGCTGCACACCTTTCGCTTGAAGTGTCTCGTAAATCCTCGGTCCAGTACAGTTTGGGGCTTCAGCGCCAAACATAGAAATGCAAAGTTCAAAACTAAGGCTATGGATGAAAACACAAGCTTTTGCACAGCTTTGAAGCAAAAATCTCGATCTTGGCTTAGGGAATTCCGCGACAAGAGGCAGATTTTCATGCTCTGAGTTGCTGGCCAACTCCATTTCCACCGCAACAACCGTCGCCCCGGGAGCCTGGACGGAGTTGTCGCCACGCTTCACTCTATCCAGGATGAACGACCAAGGATACTCGTCGCCATTCGTCACGCTGATTTGCCCCGTTGACGCCTTGCCACAACATCGCAAGCAGAAGCCTCCGTGCACTTGCTTGCACTTGCACACCACTTCCCGCGTACCATGCAGTGCCAACGATACAGTGACCCACCACAATCCCAATGGGACTATGGTTTCAAACACATGGAAGCTGCGTGAGCGATCCAAGCATTGCGACTAAATAAAAAACACCAAACAAACCCCAGCCCGCCGAACGTCCGGCCGTCCACCCGATCTCGCTTGCCTCTTCCATTGTCATGACCATCCCATTCGTTGCCACCCGCACCCGTCGACAGCCCACCCGAAGCTCGCTTTGCATACCTCCGTTGTTTTCTTCCCTCAGCCTGGCAATGGCTCAACGAGAATCCAGCTCTGTCCCGGAACAAGACCAACATCTGCCAGATGAAGCCTTATAGGGCCCCTAAAATGTTCAGGTACGGAATGTTTGGGACATCCTTTTCCCCAGACCATCCCAGTCCCCTTAACCCCTAAACCCGAAACCTCTTCAACCCAAGTGTGTGAAGCCGCACCTGTCCAGCGGCACCATCCAACGTAGCGGTGTGAGTCACCGGCCCCGTTGCGCCGGCCTTTAGGAGCGCGGAGACCCTGAGGCTGCCCGGGATGTGAGCATGGAAGGGAAACTTCCACAAGGGAAGCTCAATGAAGTCCTTCTCCCGCCACAAGAACCTGGCAGGAGATCAGCAAAGTCCACATGAAACTTGTTTCAAAACAATAAACGAAACAATGGCCGTTTTGAACAATCCCCCACTCCGGCGTCGTCTCCAAGGGCTCCCAGCGTCCACAAGGCGAACCCCCGCACCATCTCGCAGTCCGCCATACTTTCACTTTGTGCTGACGCCCCAGCGCTGTCACGCGAAAGACTAAACCCCCACCTGGGATGCTACTGAGCGGAGTGCCCCCAAAATCGCCTTCGAACTGAAAGTATGTGTATGCGTTGGTGGAGGTCGGCTGGACCACAGATTTCACAAAGACTAGCTTCGTCACATCCGGCGTGATGTGCTGTCTGGCTCGCAAAAAGCTCTCGCCGCTCTCAATGTTCCGTCGCAAGGCGTCATACCTTATCTCGAGCAACCATCACCGGCAGCTTCATCATTGGGGGCACACAAAGAAAGAAGAAGCAACCCCCCCACAAGCACGGCCCAAGTCACTCGTCGGCTTGCTTTGTGTATAAGGGATGCCAGCCCTGCCAAGAACCATCCCGACGGCGGCGATTAAGGTTCTTCTGAAAGTTGATTCGCTGGCCGCCTGCATCTGTGCATTCAGTTGCCCGCCGCCTGTGCAGCATTGCAACAGCTTAGGTTTAGTTGTTCAAAGTTGATGTTCAAGTACATCTAGGGTCTCAGGGCCAAGATTCTAGTTGGCCCTGAACATACGTTCTACATACTCAGCCCTCAGCTCTCAACGCCATACCCCTCCTTGATTCCCATAAAGGGGGGTACAATGTACGGATCCATCATTCCCTACCTTTTACTTTTTGCTTAAAAGCCCCAAAAGAACGCAAAAAACATATGAATCCTTATACAGGTAGTATAGATATTACAATCTTGTGTTTTTTGGGGGCTCTTAAGCAAATAGTGGTAGGCTTAGTGGTGAGCAGTGCTTACATGCCTGTGCTCTGGTTCCCGGCGGCGGCGGCGTCTGCGGGTGTTGCACTTGATCTTTCCCAACTGCTCCGCGAAATAGACTCCTTTGCCGTTCTCCCAAAGCTCCGTGTACCTACGGCTCAAGCCCGCGAGATCTTCCACACATGAGCACATTTGTGCCACAAGCGAGGAAGTTTTCTCGTGGCACGTACTGGAAGTTCATGGACCGAAGTCACTAGTCACTGATGGTACATTTCTCGTTGCACACACTGAGACGCCACAAGTGGTCAAGCCAGGTTTGGATTGAATGTAGTCGGCAACATTTGGGCACGTTTGGTAACGATCTCATTGCGCAATTTTAGAAACTGTGTCGGGTACATAGCCGGGATCTTGGCACTTGATTGCTTGTGCCTGCTGCGCGACATGAGATTGAGCACCTTGCTGCGCTTGTTACACAACCCCGAAATGAAGTGCGGATGCGCTGCGTAAGAAGGGCCTGGCGTTGTTTGTCCATGAGAATGTCTTTCATGGTCGCGGGAGCATGCCTCAACTCCATGCAGCTCCGCGGACAGCCATCAACGTCGCCACAGCAAAGTGCACGCTGACCACTTGACTGACCACTTGATTGGCAGATGCTGAGCATGTTGGCCTTCAAGTTGTCGTCGTCCATTTGTTTCCATGCGTCGATTTTCACTTGATCGACGTTTCGATTTGGACAGCCAACAGCATTGAAAGCATTCAGCAGCCGCTCTTTGTGACTTTGCTCATTCGTTGCTGCAAAGTGTGACAGGTCTTGAAGTAAGGCAATGTGTGCTTCCATCAGCGGAATGAGGACGACGAGCCCACCGTGAGCTATGCGCTCCTTCACATCAGCCCTCTGGAATCAGGCTGAGACAGGACGAATGTATGGGTGCCAGGCATGTACTTGCATGGATGGCAGAGTCTATCCTAGACATGTACTGAATCTTCCCGTGCTGGTCAGAAAACAGGTCCTTGCACTTGTCAGTCCCGAAATGCTGGGTCAAGCACTCCATAAACAGCAAGTCCTGTGAGAAATCACAAGACAGCAGAAAACGCGAGATGTGTTTCAAAGGCAAAGCAGGCGCAAGCAGCGCAAGCCCTGGAGCTGAAAGTGGCGCCGGGCTCCTTCAACCTTGCAGATTGGCTCTCCAGAGATAGGCCGTAGGGCATCCGTACATCTGGCTTCATTGCCGGGAACATCTTCGCTGCCCAGCCTGTTGGGGTTTAGGGTGTGCTAGGGGCCGGTTCAAGCGGATCTAGCAATTTGTAATTGGCTGGGCGTGGAGCAGGTAAAAGGGGGGATCGTGGGGAGGATTGTCAGGTCTCTGGTTTCGTGCCGGTTTCGTCTGACACTCCTTGTTTCATCATCTGCGATGCTCCCCCTGAGCCGCTACACTGTCTCAATTGTCGAGTCTCATTTGTTGTTCTCTCATGGTGCTCCTGTTCTGTTTCTGACTGCATTGATGAGGATTGCAGCACACAAAACCTGAAAACATACTTCACCATGCAATGCTAGCTCTATCTGCTGGGCCCCCCTCTCTGGGAGGTTTGTGGCTCAAGGGCCTTCTTTGCGCAGCTTGGCTCAAGGCAATCATCACCCACATGCAAATAATGACACACACACACACAGAAGCACACACACACACACACACAGACAGACAGACAGACAGACAGACAGACAGACAGACAGACAGACAGACAGACAGACAGACAGACAGACACGCACACACGCACACCTTGGGGCGACTGAGCACAGTACTCAGCTCACGTTCGTAGTGTGCAATCTCGACTTCCACCTCTGCGAAGCTCTGTCGGAGCCTTGCGTAAGCGATGCATTCTAGAGCGCGCGACACCGTGCAAGACCTTCGAAGCCCAACAAACTCTAGCTGGTCTAGCGCTGTTATCTCGTATGTACGTTTTCTGTGGAAGCCAGGAAAGCGAAGAGTCGGAGGATATAGGCTCAGGGTTTAGGGTAGTTTCAGAGTGCCGAGTCAGGGGACACGCTACGATGCGTTGCTATTTGTGGTCACCGACATTGACTGTAAACCCTAAACCCTAAACCCTAAGCCCTAAGCCCTAAACGCTAGTTCCCAGGAACAAGGCGGCGTCGATTTTGATATCCATGGTCTCCAACAGCTCCTCCTTCAACTCCTGCAAGGGGTCGACCTTCTCCTTTCACGGGGCTAAGGCGGCCATGAACCCTAAACCCTTAGCCTAAACCCTAAACCCTAAACCCTAAAAGAATCAGCAAAACTAAACCCTAAACCCCAAAAGAATCAGCAAAACTAGACGTGCTGGAGCCTCAGGAGGCCAAAATCGATCTAAGATGAACGTGGTTCCGAATGAGAGCAGAGGCCTCAGCTCCGCGCACAATGTGCTCATTCATGTTTGGGGTGTTTATCAGGGTTTAGGGTTTTTATAGGGTTTAGGGTTTATATAGGGTTTATTTAGGGTTTATATAGGGTTTAGAGTTTAGGGTGTAGGGTGGCTCTTCGGCCTTAGGATATCTTGGATGAAGCTTGTCCCAGGTGCCCAACAACAGGAGCATAAGGCCCCGCGGCAATTGTGAGTGCCGCCGTGATTGTGCCAACCGCGGAGACGGTCATCTCCCTTCCAGCTGCCTCACATGTCGTACGAGGGAAAATGACCCAAACCTAAACCCCAAACCCTAAGTGTAACATCCATCCCTAAACCCGTTTGTCCACACGAATCTCCGGCCCTTTTTCTACAGCAGCGCAGCTGAAGTCTAAGTCGGACCTGTATTTCGTGCACGTATGGCTTCTACATGCTTCCGCTCAACACAGGAAGAGTTATGAATGCACCTAGGCTTGAGCCAAGCAAGCTTGGCCAGACAATCTCGGCTGAGGGCGACTATGGGGCTCTAGCTGCTGGTTAGGGTTTAGGGTTTAGGGTTTAGGGTTTAGGGTTTAGGGTTTAGGGTTTAGGGTTTAGGATTTAGGGTTTAGGGTTTAGGGTTTAGGGTTTAAATGCCTGTCCAGACGTGTGGCGCTGCCACAGCGTGGTGGTAGATTCGTGGCTGGGTGCGCTGTGCTCTTTGCGGGCGCAGAAGCTTGCTTGAGGGTTCATGGGACTTACTAACCAATTATAACTGTACTTAGAACCCTACTTATAATTGGGATAACCCCTATAATTAGGGGTGAACCTTCAAGTGTGTATTAACAGGAACTGGGGTGCGACCGCACCCTTTTCACGTTCGCTCCTATTGCTCGCCAGTGCGATAGCTTTACTTGTAGTCTGCAAGCAACACTCGAACAGTCAAAGGCATGAAGACATGGGATGGCTAGATCAACTAACTCTGTTTCATCACTTGCTGTGCACCAAGATGGGCAGTGAAAGGAAAAGGAGGGAATCTCTTCTCAACACAGCGCGGTGCAAAACATTATTATGGGGATTTACGAAAATAGGGGACCCCGAATACAGACCCCCAAATAGTACGATTCCCGTATAACAAGGACCCCGATAAGGTAACCCAAATTTCGGAAACCCCCTTATGGGTCAACATAGTTCAGCTTAGCTGCGTCCACGTCACAGTCATCCGCCTTGTCCCAGTCTGAGAGGCAGTCAACAGCCAAGGTTCCAGCAATGGCCGCAATGTTGATGAGTCCTTGTGAGGCTGCGGCCTTGTACTGCATTCTTTTCGCCGCTGCCTCAGCAGCCTTCTTGTCCCCAAGGGTGTATGCCTTCCAATCTTCGTCAGGAATTCGATATGAACGCTTCAGGGGGCGGCGTGGGCTGTCGCTGCTGTTCACCTCAATGAGTGCGAGGCTTTCTCCTGTGGTGCCCGGGCTGGCGCTGCTGTTCGCTTCAAGAAGTGGGAGTCTTTCTCCTGTGGTGGGCTCGGAAGAGTGAATCTTCCAAGCAGCACCACTGAAGACAGACGTCACCACAATCACAAGAAATTGCTTCATTGCAAGAGTGATTCAACCTACAGACAGGTCTAGTGCCTAGAAGGGACTCTAGACAGCCAAGGCTCAAGCCAAATCTCCGGGCAGTTCAGTCTTCAGTGAAACTTTTTCTGAGTCGTGCTGTACAATCGACTCCGGAATGCGAAGGAAATCGACGTGAAATTGGGCACGGCTCGGTTTCGGCATGAGGATCAGAAAGCTGCAACTATGGTTCCTGTACTATAACACGGAGCCTTCGACTTTTTTCGGATCACATGGGATGCTTTTCAAGACAATTCACAGGTTTTTAGGGTGCCTACCTGGTCCGTATACGTTCAAGCTTCCATGTCGCACATAGGACCTGACGAAGCAGAATGCACATCAAGAAGATGCTAAGCGATGAATATGAAACCCCTAAGCCCTAATACCCTGAACTGGCATTCCTGCCTTCAGGTCCTAACCAAGGCGACCGGAGCTGCATTACTCTCGGAAACAGCTCGGAGACTGCACCGCAATCCCTGTATTCAGGGTTTAGGGTTCAATCTTCCATAGCTAGGTTCTTAGAGGGTTTCGACTGGCGGGTGCCTTCTGTAGTTGGTAGCAGATCGATGTTGATAGCTCATATTTGTCGGACTGTTCAAACATCCGACCTTGGCTTGTGGTCTCAATATTCTAAGCCGCCACAACAAGTGCGCGTTTGAAGAGGCTAGAACAGGGCTGAACATGCAAAACTCAATTGCAACCGTGCCGCCAAGCAGGCACACCCTAAACCCTAAACCCTAAACCCTAAACCACTAAACCACTAATCGACGGTTGAAGAACTCGGCATAAGCAAAACCCTCCACCTGGACTCTTTTTAGGCGCGTGGTCTGAAAAGCATGTGGAGACGAATGCAGAAATCTTTTGTAAGATTCCGGCACACGAAACTTCGTGGAGGGCCGAGCGGCCCGATGCTCCATGGACGCACGTCCCCCCTTCGATTTTTAGATGCTCCGACCTCTTTTCTTCAAACTCCCTAAACCCTAACTCCTAACTCCTAACTCCTAAACCCTAACTCCTAAACCCTAAACCCTAAACCCTAAACCCTTTTTTTTTGCAGGTAATCCGTTTGTGAGATGGCATCTTTGCCTCCAGAAGCTCTTGCAAAGCGGGACTCGCTTCCATGAGCAGCCGCAGATTTTCTGCGAGGAGCATGCGCAGGGGGGCTTTCCGCAAGGTAGGGGGTTTAGGGTTTAGGGTTTAGGGTTTAGGGTTTAGCCCCTTGTTGGCTTTTTGAGGGATTGGGGGAAAGCAAGGGAAACCCTAGTTTGGGAAATGCCCTGCCTGAATTCGAGCGGCTTCTTTGGCCGAGCAGCTTTGCACTGAGGGGGGGGCTGTTGAAGCGTCAGGTTCTTGAAGCGTCTCTATATAGGAGCCTGCTCAGAATTGCCGAGATCCTTATAGTCATCTCCTTTTGAATGTTACTGGTCTTGTTCTTCTCGCCTCGGGGATTACGGCTCCTTAGCTCAGAGTTGGGCCTGAACTCAGGGATTAGGAGGAGGGCAGCGACGCCCCTTCGGCGGGCCGAGTTATGGAAAAAAAGAGGCACCCACAGTACGGCGGTTTCACCGCAAGGTTCTCCAAATTGGCAAAGGGGGACGTGCATGGAATGAATTGCCCCAAGAGTTCAAGGGGTCCTCGTTTCCTGGAGCCCTCTTGCAGTGGATGTGTTCTGTGAAAAGCTCGATAGGTTTAGGGTTCAGGGTTTTAGGTTTAGGGTTTAGGGTTCAAAACGATAAACCCTTGCAGGGTTTCGGTTCAGCTGCGCTGCAGGGGCTCATCACAGGAATCTGAAAATGCTCCACGGTTCCCGCTTTTAAAGGCACGAGCATGGCAATCCCACGCCCGAGGCGAGGTTGCTTCTACGACTGTGACCTTGAAAGCACGAGAGTGCTTATGATACGTAGAGTACTTTTTTCAAAACTGATAGTACTTATAATCGTCATAGCACTTATAGTACTTATCATGCTTAGATACCTTTTTCTCAATGCCGAAAGAGTATGCTGACCATGGCGTAGAAAGAGATCCCTCCGCACGTGCAAGTGTCCCAGAGAGTCCTTGAACAAAAGCAAGAGGCCTTACAACTGTAATCGGGGCCCTCCTTACTAAGAAATGACCTATACCCTAAACCCCTTAGTTGAAGGGTTTTCCTTAGCCCTAAACCCTAAACCCTAAACCTAAACCCTAAACCCTAAACCCTAAACCCCCTGCTTGGGCTCTCTGGGCATGGAGGGGCGTCTCAGAGTTCGATCACGTCGGCCTCTTCCCGTACCAGGTAGGACGGCACCTGGGCCTCAGCGTTTCGCAGGTTGTCTCTTTTAAACATCGCCTGCTGGGCTCGAAACCCCAGGTCTGGGGCAGATGAGGGCTTCGACACCCTTACCCCCCCCCCCCCCCCCAAATATTTTTGGGGGTGTTTCGGCAGGGATTATGTTCAGGGATTAGCGCTCTGGGCTATACTTTGGCACCCCAACATCATATTCACAAGGCCCATACAAGCCCCAAGACGGCTAAGGATCTCAAGTAAACAGGGACGGAGTTGGGGGTTTTAGGGACCTCAAGTGACTTTTGACTTAGGTGCCTGTAAACCTCCGAGGGTCAGCCCTTTAACCAAACCCTAAGCCCTAAACGCGAAACCCTAAACCCTGAACCCTAAGCCCTAAGCCCCATACCCTTAAAACGCCCCAAAGGCCTGAGCCCCAAAGCCCCCAGACTTGGACCAGGGAGCCGCGGACTCCATGCCCGGGAACTGCACTGAGACCTGGCAGCTTCGGGTTTAGGGTTTGGGGTTTAGGGGTTTAGGGGTTTAGGTGTTTAGGGTTTAGGGTTTAGGGGGATTCTTTCAGGGCTTCGTGGGGCAGGAGGACAGGGTCTTCGGGTTTAGGGTTGGAGGTCTAGGGTTTAGGGTGCCCGAAATCACAGGCCAGACATAAACTCCCGAAGCCTCAAGACAGCAAGTGCTTGCAGAGGCACCATGGTCACGGTGCTCATGTCACCCGCATCATCGAGCGAGCGAGGCGAGGCTATTGACAAGCACCTTGCTTCTCTTTCAGCCGCTTTGTTTAGATAGAGGCTTTCGTCAGGGTGCCCGGAGAAATCTCGTAACTGTAGCCTTGCAAAGCCGATATTTCTCGGAGCAACCTATCAAAAAGAGGGCCGAGGTATGGAGACGAACGTCGCAATGACTGCATGTAGAGGGACAGGATTGGTTACCTCGCCGGGTCGCTCCGCATCAAGGTTTAGGGTCCCTTTATTGGGTTTAGGGTTTAGGGTTTTTTGCAAGAAACATTCAAACCGTATGTGTCCCACCCAGCATGGTTTGCGGCGGCATTTGGCCCGCTTGAAAATCCATTCTGCTTTGTTGCAGCGTGAAGAAGATCGACCGAGTGCCAGGAATTGTTAAGCTGCACAGCTCTGCCAGAACCATCGACTCTAAACCTACACTTAAACGCCCGAACCCCACGTGCCATGCTCCTAGATTAAAGACACAGGACCCCACATGCTGAACTCTAAAACCCCCACGCCTTCAGCCTTAGATTTAGGGTTCAGGGGGCTTAAAATCATTCCCAAAACTACTATTTGCTTAAGAGCCCCCCCCCCCCAAAAAAACAAAAAGAACAACAAAGAAAAACAAAAACAATGTTAATCCCCATATCGCCCTGATTGATGAGGAAGAACCTGATGAGGAAGAAATTCTCTTCTTCTTAATGTTTTTCTAATGTTTGTTTTTTTTTTGGGGCGGGGTTCTTAAGCAAGTAGTAGAAATTGCATTTCATGCCCTCTGTTGTCTCCGGGTCGCTCCGTGTCCTGCGCCCGTGGCGGCGCCGCCTCCACGGCTAAAGCAGCCACCGTGGCCGGTACCCAGCCTGAGGAGCTAAAGCAAGGGTTTAGGGTTTAGGGTTTAGGGTTGAGGGTTGAGGGTTTGGGGTCGCTTAGGGAAAGCAAGGTACTTGAAGGGTGGGTTTAGATAGGATTAAGGGTTGTAGGGTTGTGGGGCTTGCAAGCCCGCACGGCGGATAGGGCTTTATGGGGTTCATAGAAATGAATGTCGGACCCAAAGCAGAATACTTTTATTTTGTACCTTAATTACTTATCTTGGAAGTACTGTTCTTTTGGGGTAACTTGGAGGACCCGATAAAGAACCTTCAGGAACCTCTCAGAAATGCCTGAACAAAGCCCTAAAACCTTAAAGCCCTGAACCCATAAACCCGTAAACGCCTAGCCCTTAACCCCTTTGAAACCCCAGAACGGACCCCCCTCCCGAAAGGCCTCCAAGACCTCCCCAAGCCCCGTTGCTTATCTCCCTCAGCTCTGTGTGGGCTACTTGGAAGCTCTTGTGGCTTAGCATATCTACTTGGTATCCCCTACAAGCCCTCTTACACTCCCCATAGCCCACCTTACTAAGTGAAAAAAGGGCTCCAAGCATACTCTCCTTGGAACCTGGCTGAGGATCATCTTTATAGCATCCCCGTTCGGTTTTGTATATAGATACAAACAAGACCTGGGGGATTCTCGAAATAAGGGTCCTTTTTGGGGTTACGATTTTAAGGCGGCCCCTCAGATTTTGAGGGTACCCGATAAGGGTGCCATCATGTAGAGAAGTCATCACATAGCTCCCCCCCACCCAAAAAAAAAGGGACTTCAGGGCCTAGGCCGCCCCCCTATGTTGGGGGTCGATGGTGCAAGCCGACCCAGGTCGCTCGCCCGCCTCCCGCGGCTCGAGGGTCGGTCGCACCCACGATGGGCCCGGTACCCAAACCCCCCCCTTCCTGCATGGCGCTGGCATTTTGGGGCTTGGGATCCCCCGGAAAACCTACTGGGACCTCCCTGAAACCCCCCTAAAACTTTTCTGGAACCCGCCCTGACCCTCCGTTGACAGGACGCCCTGAAACCGCCTGGGATCCTCGACCCCCATACCATTCCTTTGACTCTCGGACCCAACCCCGAACGTGTTGCCTTGAGTTTAGGCCTAAACCCTCAAAGGAATAGGTTTGGGTGGCTTTGCCGCCTCGGACGGCGTGGGGTACAAAGCTCTCGTTCCAAAACCTAACCTTCACAGCATCTACGCCCTATCACAGCAAACCCTAAACCCTAAACCCAAAACCCCAAACCCTAAACCCTAAATCCTAAACCCCAAATCCTAAACCCTAAACCCTAAACCCTGAACCCTAAACCCTAAACCCCAAACCCTAAACCCCTAAACCGTAAACCCTAAACCCTAAACCCGAAAACCTGAGGAGGGGGCCATCTTCGCGGCCACGGTAAACGTGGACCTCGGAGCTTCTGATAGAGCAACTTCTTGGGTTTAGGGTTTAGGGTTTTGGGGTCTTTTAGGGTTTGGGGTTTTTGAGTTTTTTAGGGTTTAGGGTTTTGGGGATGTTTAGGGTTTAGGATTTTAAGGTTTGAGGGCTTCGGGGTTTGTTAGGGTTTCGGATTAGGTTGTTGCACACGGGTTTTGGACTAAAGCTTCGGTTTTGGGGGAGGGACCTTTGGGGTACTTTTAGGGACTTTTTGGTAGCCTGTTTCGCCTCTTGTTGCTTTTGGGAGCGTGCTGGTCGTTTGGGGTCTTTGGCGGCCTTTCGGGGCCTTTTTGAAGGGTTCTCGTGCGGGTTGGGTTTTGTCAGGGTCTTTGAGCAAATAAGATGCGGAGGGCCAAGGTATTCCCTAAACCCTAAATGCCTAAGAGCCCAAACATTAAACCTTAAACCGGCAAAAGCCCTGATGCCCGAAACCCCAAACAGCCCAAACCCTAAACCCCAAACCCCCGAATGCCCCCTAACCCTAAACCCTAAACCACTACACCACCCACTCCCCCAAACCCTCCGCACGCGCCTTGGCGCCCACCTCAAATCGGCGCCGGAGCCGGCTCAGGGGTATGTCCCAGAGCGGCATGCGCTCTCCGGCCTCGGGGTTCGGGGTTTTGGGGTTTAGGGTTTGAGGTTTAGGGTTTGGGGTTTAGGGTTTGGGTTTAGGGTGAGGGGGAGGCACAGAGAATCGCTCCAGCTAAAGTTTTGGGGGCTCCACAAAGAAGAACACATCATTGAGATATGTTGGTGACTTTAAGGGGTACGTATTCCGCAATTGGTGACTTACTCAATCCAGTAAGAACTTGGAAGCCCCCTTGCAAAGGAACGACAAAGCCCTAAACCCTAAAAGGGTTCCCCACCATGGGACCCCAGAAATTGCAACCCAGAAGCGAGGGCGGGGTCGTCCTCGAGAGCAAGAGTTTCATCTGGGGTTTGGGGCTTAGGGTTCAAGCCCATAAACGCCAATGCCCCTCATTCGGCTAAACCATGTTGAGATTCTGAAGGCTCAGGGCTTGTGGGAGGTTTGGGTGTTGGACAACAGGTTCCTTTATCACGCAGGGTGGGGCCCCCAAAGAACCCTTAGGCCTAAACCCTAACCCAAATCCGAAGCCCAGTGGGTGCGCAGATCGCAAGGAGTGCTTGTTCACAGCCCGAACCGTTGGTAGAGGGTTTGGGGTTCGGGGTTTAGCGTTTGGGGCTCTGGGCAGAAGTAGATCCATTTCGAAGTTCGATATCTGAACATAGAAGCCCTCGCCCTTCCAAATTTCCTAAACCTGAACCTAAACCCCTAAGTTCAAAGTCTGAACCTAAAACCCTAAAACCCTAAACCCTAAACCCCTAAACCCAAAACCTAAACCCTAAACCCTTAAACCCACAATCCTAAACGCCTAAACCCTTCCGGTCCAGCGCGATGTGAAAGTTGGCAAGATGCGTGACCTCAGCGTCCCAGTTTGCCAGGCTTGGGTTTCCAGGGTTTGTCTGGCTGGTTGTTAGTTTGGAATGAGGGCCCTATAGAACCCCTTAGCGGGTATAGGGCCCTCATTCCCTACTTAGAAGCAGGAGGGTTGTATTTTCAAATGCCTGGTGGATGCAGCATCTCAGAAACAGGGGCGACGCGGCTGAGGGTGTGAAGTCTTGCCTTTGCCTCTCCACGTCCATCTAGCGTTTGTGCTGCAGAATCTTATGCTTTTGAATCTGCAGAATTCGCACCGCACCCACCCTCTGCTCCCGCCCCAAAACCCTAAACACTAAAAACAAACCCTAAACCCTAAACCCTAAACCCTAAACCCTAAACCCTAAACCCTAAACCCTAAACCCTAAACCCTAGTTGGAAAAAGAGCATGTGCCAAGTGGGCGGCCGTGCGCATGGGCTCGCGTAAGACGAGGGCTGGCAGCCACCGCTGAAGCCTCAAAGGGCAACTCTGATGCCAAAAAACCTAAACCCTAAGCCCTAAGCCCTAAACCCTAAGCCCTAAGCCCTAAACCCTAAACCCTAAACCCTAAACCCTAAGCCCTAAGCCCTAAGCCCTAAGCCCTTAGCCCTAAACCCTAAGCCCTAGACTCATGGGTTCCCCTACTACCCCCCTCTAAAATACACCCCCCCCCCTAGGTTCCCCCCTTACATAACCTTAATTAGGCTTAATTATCCCTAAATAGCCTTTTTTTTGGGGGGCAACCTAGGGGGGTAGTGTAGAGCGGGGGTAGTAGGGGAACCCATGAAAACCCATAAAGCCTGAACCCTAAACCGCAAACCCTAAACCCTACTGGCTCTTAGTAGGGAATGAGGGATTAGGTACCTTAGAGAATTCCTTCGAGGGTTGTATAGGTTTTTTTGGTACCGAATTCCCTCAAACCCTACTAAGAGCCAGTAGGTAATCCTCTATTACCGCTTGCTTCTTGCAGCGTGTTCAGCGTCAGCCGGACACTCAACCACCCTAAGCCCAACCCTAGAAAACCCCAGAATCACTACCCTCTTTTTGGGGGTCCTTGCTACAACTTGGGAGTCTATTGTAGGGATCCCCTAAACCCTAAACCCTAAACCCTAAACCCTAAACCCTAAACCCCCATTTCTCTTTGCAAGGGAAGCCGCGACTCCGAGAAGACCTCAGATCGGCGCTTGGGTCTCGTGTCCGCTTTTCTTGGGGGTTTGGGGGTTCCTGAAGCCCAGGCCCTAAACTTTAAAAATCGGCGTGCCTCTTCAAGCCACACGTAATCCCAAGTAGGGGAATTCCTACACTCCTAAACACCAAAAACCCTCTCTTAGAGTCGAAGGTTTGGGGTCAAGGGCTCGGGTAGATGGTGGTGAATATTACCAATACTATGCACTTTATTAGTACTATTAAATATTCGTAACGGTAATAATTTTTCACATGTTATGCTTCTCAAATTTAATACCAAAAAATGCACATAATTTGGGGAAGGGCCTGGCTCCTCAGCTCTGAGGAGATTTCAGCTTCTTTCTTGCCTCCCCCGCAAAGGACCTTGCGTTTCGGCCGCTGTCCCATGTCTCCAAAGCACCCAGAGCCGTACTCCCCCCCCTAAACCCTAAACCCCAAACCCTAAACCCGAAACACCAAACCCTAAACCCTAAACCCTAACCCTAAACCCCAAACCCAAAACCCTAACCCTAAACCCCAAACCCTGAACCTTAAACCCTCAACCCAAGCAACTCCTTGAACCCTGGGGCGCCTCCACTCGAACGCCGGGTGCCAAGGGTGCCCTCAGCAGCTGCAGCGGAATTCGCTCCTGAGCGAACAAGGGTTGGGGGGGGGGGGGGGGTTTAGGGTTTAGGGTTTAGGGTTTAGGGTTTAGGGTTTAGGGTTTAGGGTTTAGGGTTTAGGGTTTAAAGCTTTCCAAGAGACAAGGATAGGGAAGGTAGTGTGCTGAACAGTCTCTTGGAGCTTGCAACAAACCTTAAACCTCAGCCCTAAACCCTAAATCCTAAACCTTGAGCTGTAAACAGAGAAAAAGAGATTCCAAGGGTGGAAAAATACGGCCAAGCTAGGGAGAGTGAAGTGATACTCCCTAATAGGGATTTTCGCCCTTAGACTAACAGTCCTTCATAGGGATTACAATAGGGGGTTCCTTCCAGGGCCCGCAGCCCTAGGCCCTAAAGACGGGTATTACCGGGTGGTCCTAGTTCTGAAGAAGTTGGAAGTGTGACATCCCGACTCCAGTCAGCCGTTAAAGTTTAGGGTTGAGGGTGAACGCTACTGCACCTAAGGTCCAACAGTTTCGGAAGTGTAGGGTTCCCCCCCAAACCCTAAACCCAAAACTCTCTCCTTGTAGTAGTTGTTGTTGTTATTGTTGTTGTTATTGTTGTTATTGTAAGATTCTGGCCCAAGATGAGGATTTTATTTCTCGTAGCCGTAGCGAGCTTTCTTGGGTGCCTGGGTCCCAAGTCCCAGGGTCCAGCCATGGATCAGAATCGAGGGTTTCGGGAAGTAGCGCCCCCCGATGAAGCTGAGCAGCATGCGCAGCGAAGTCAGCTAACCATGAACAAAACCGGCAAGCGAAGCTACCAAAGAGCTTGTAAAGTTGCCCTGGCGAAGGGAGCAGCACTTTACAAAGGCCGTCTTCTGACAGCTCAGGCTCTAGGAGCTCATGAAGGACAATTCGCGTCTCCTGCGAAAGCGGAGAGGCGTTCTTTTCAACCGAACAGACAGATCCATCACAAATTTGACATGGAAGTCCTTACTTGGAACGCAGGCTCAATTACAAGTCGTGTTTGGAACGAGATTCTGGCCCTTTTGGCAACAACAGAGTACAAGAACATCAAAATCGTTTTCCTGCAGGAATCGCATTGGCAGCAGGACCAGGTCTACAGCTCAGGCCCGTGGTCAGTCCTAACCAGTGGCTCAACAAGCAGACACAAGGCTGGCCTGGTTGTCTTGGTGCATAGCTCACTGGCTCCTCTTTCAGAAATTCGCAGCACTTCCATTGTTCCAGGGCATTTGCAGCACGTCATGATCCCGTGGCAGAGATCCAGAATACATCTCCTGAACCTGTACCAGCACGTCTGGGATTCAAAGCTCTCGAAGACGGAAAACAGAGGCAGGAGAAAGGACGTGATGACACAGCTCGAAAATCGAATACAGAGAGTCCCACAACGTGACTTCTTGATTGTGGCTGGGGATTTCAATGCGCATGCGGTGACTGAACGTCCTCATATCGGACCAAGTGTGCCTCATCGAGTACGGTTTGCAAATGCGGATGTGAAGACACTGCCCTCGCTCTGCAAATCCTGTGGACTAACTGCGCTGAACACATGGGCTTCTGGCCATCGCAGTACGTATGCTAACAGTGATGGCACATATTCCTCTCAGATCGATTTTTTGCTGGTCAGACTGCACGATGCTCGGAGGAGATCCAAGGAGGCCTACTCGGATAAGAACTTTCCTGTGGCTGCCTACAGAGATGGATCAAAACACTTTCCAGTGCGAGCCACTCTGTTCATTCCTCCTTACAGTCCTACACCCAGCAAGCCACGGCCGTTTGATGCCACAGCCCTGGATGCGAGCTTTCGGCGGAAAGATGACAACTGGCAGGCATACTCACATCGTCTGACGGAAGCAGTGGTGAGGACAATGCAAGTGAGACCGTCTTGGCAAGAACTGGATGAAGTGATGGTTAGTGTATCAGCTGAGCACTATCCTCCTCCACGCAAGTCTCAGCCAGTAGCAGGTCCTATTCATCAGGAATACTGGAAGAAAGTGCGGCAAATCCAGGCGCACAAGAGGGCTGGAACCGAGCATAATTCAGAATGCCAGAAGCTTGTGGAGGACATCAAGGAGGAGGCGCGGACTTTCAAAAAACAGCAAAAACAAAGAAAGCTAGAGAAGCAAGAGCAGTTGCTTCTACAAGCCCAGGAAGATAAAAGGCAACAATCCCACAAACTGGCTCATACTCTCAGGAAACTTGCTCCGTGGCGCCCAGTGCAGAGAGTCAACCTAAGGGATCAAGCAGGTGAGCCGCTTGATACGGAGGCCTCACTAAAAACTATGCGCGAATACTCGAGTCAAATCTTCTCCAAAAGTTCTCCTTTGCACTCAGTAGCTGCTGTGCCCAGAGCAGCGATCACCGCCTTGCAGGTATCCTCACAAATCAAGACAGTGCCAGTGGGGAAAGCAGTCCCCAGCACCTCAGCCCCAGTATCAGCTTGGAAGAGTCTAGGTCCTGAAGCCCACGAACACATAGCAGGTCTAATCAACTCTGAGGTGTCCCAATCTGAAATTTCCCCTTATCTAAAGGACCCTCGAATTGCATGGATCCCCAAGCCGGGCAAGCCAGCCACCGCCATGAAAAACCTGAGGCCCATAGGAGTCATCAGCGTGCCAGGCAAAGTGCTAGCAGGCGCAGTGAAGACTCGCATTGCACCAGCACTGCAGGCGAGCTCACAGCTTCAGCCTCAATTTGCGTACATCAGGCAGAGGGGGGTGCGGGACGCCATCGCGAAAGCATGTCAGCACCTTGATTTCGTGCAGCAGCTCCGTCAAGTGCATCGCAGGGACCTGCACAAGTCCCAACGCGGAGCCAGGCAGGCTCAGCTGTCAGGGGCACTTACTATTTCGGTTGATCTGAGCAAAGCTTTTGATTCTGTTAATAGACATGAGCTGCTAGCTGCCTTGGATCGCCTGGGAACAGACCCTGTTACGAAAGAACTGGTAGTTCAACTACACAGTGAGACCTCCTACAACATGGGCACAAGTGGACTAGAGATTCAAGTTCCCACTTCTTCAGGAATCAAACAAGGTTGCAAGCTAGCCCCGGCATTGTGGTCTGCGCTGACACTTCTAGTCATGAGCAGAATGGAGCAGAAATGGGGCCCAGATAGCAAGCAAGCTAGGGACATCCTAACAGTCTTTGCAGACGATTTCCTGCTCCAGGAAACCTTCTCGAGCTTTCCTGAACTTCAGAAAGTCCTGCTCAGAATAGAGGCTCTCTTTCAGTCTCTTGAGGACGTGGGGCTGGAAGTCAATCCAACGAAGTCCAAAGCCTTGCTAATGGTTCAGGGCACTCAGCAGTCCATCTTTCGCAAGAAGCACACGATGCGCAAAGAGAAGCAGTTGCACATCGTCCTTCCCTCAGGACATAAGATTCCGATTCATCACAAACTAACATATCTAGGGGTGCAGCTCAGCTATGGATCCTACAAAGACCAGACTGTTGACTATAGGATCGCCCAAGCTCAAGGCAAGTTTGAGCTACTTCGACACATCCTGTGCTCCACTAAGGCCTTGGAGGCTTCAAAGAAGTTGGAGATCTGGAGGGTCTATGTGGAATCCTCACTCTTGCATGGGCTTGTGGCCACTGGCATCACCTCATCAGGTCTTCAGAAGCTTCAGAGTAAATACTCGCGGATGCTAAGATCCATCTTTAAGCAACATCAGCACTACAGCCATATTGACACGAAGACTCTGTTCGAGCAATATAAGGTTCAGACTCCTCAAGCAGTTTTGATCAGCCAGATGAAAAACTACCAAGACGCACTAGATGCCTGTCAGAAGTACAACCCGGATCAGAACATACAGTGGTATCTGGGACTTCGAGGTAGGATTGTTGCGCTGCAACAGGAGCTTCAGAGCATGCATTTGGACCTGACCGAGGCAGACCAGGAGGTACCGTGCTCTCTGTGCGATCGGAAATTTTCCAGCGCTAAGGGTCTTCAGCAACATACTCTGGTGAAGCATGGAGGACAGCGTGCGAATCAGCTAGGCCCAAAATTTCAGGTCACTGTGCATAGCTGCAAAGGACTTCCGCAATGTGCGGCATGCAACAGGCAGTTGCGCACAATGCATCAACTTCGCAGACATGTGGAGTCAGGCATTTGCCCTCAGCTGCACGAGCTGAAAGAACGAGCCAAATCCTGTACAAGCTCAGAAAGCATAGCTATGATCTATCAGTCTAGCGTGCAGGAACAACTTAAGAAGGATCCTGATCTTCTACTAAAAAAGAGACATGTCACTCAGCATCTATTAACGAACTGCAGTCTCTGTGGGCAATACATTGTTGGCCACAAAGGAGTGAAACAGCACATTCAGAAAGCTCATCCCGCTTTCTGGGCACAATCCTCGGCATCCATTCTTGCCAACATGCGAACACATAAGCGCCTCCTGCGCAAAAAAGAAGAATGTAGGTATTGTCGCATTGTGGTAGATGCTCCAGTACGCCATGCAGAGCAATGTGTGGTTCTGCTTCAGACATACGCCATGAGTGCAGCTTGTGCCAAGCCTATGGAACTGCCAGATCTCTTCAGTGCAGATCCTCCAATTAGCCAGGTGAGAGGAAGGGAGGCTTCCTCCCAGGAGGCTTCCTCCAGCAGCCGAGCTTCTTTGCTGACATACACTGCACGCGTCTCGGGTCGTTCAACCACTGCACCTCCCACAGCTTCCATGCAAGACGCTGCCTGGCGTCTAGCTTATCATAATCCGCATCAACTGTGCTATGCACACACGGTCGTTCATATCCTTATCTCTCTCTTGTCAGACGGACTGTTCCCAGATCCTTCTTTAAATTCCATCCTAACGGAAATAGGTTCCCTGAATGGCAGATCCTCTCATGCGGATGTTCGGAGGTTGCGACATCTTCGTCCGCTGCTAGCAGGATGGCGATTACGACCCAGGCAGGAGGATGCATCTCAATTTCTGTTGCATATCTCTCAGCGTATTCCAGATCTTTCATCAGATAAATGGGAGGCGCGAGTTCATATCTCAGCACCGGAGGAACGCATAAGTGTTGAGGAAAAAGGTGGCTTGATTCTGTATCTACCCGAGCCGCCGGATGGACTCTCGACTCTTCAGCAATCAGTAACACAATGGACGAACAGGGGTAGTGTGTTTGCCTTGCTTCCAGATACAAGACTCATTTGCTTACAAATTCAAAGATTTGATCAGCAAATCAAAACTTCCCGCCCACAAGCGCTGGACACAGTTCTTGAGATGCCAATGTTTCAAGATAACGGAACCTCAACAGAAGCAGTGTCCTTTAGCCTCTATGCATTCATTATCCATATCGGCGAAGACTGGAGCTCTGGACATTACCGAGCGGGGTTTTGGAGAGATGGAGTTGCGTACCTAGCTGATGATAGTGATCCGCCAAGATGCACCATGCTCCTCTCGGATCAAATATGCCGAGGATCGTACTTGGCCTTCTATGTAAGAGATTAGATTCAGCCAGGCAGCCATGAGGCAGGCCTTTGCCCAATTGTCAGCACCCGCCAAGTCCAAGCACGCATGCGGAGGTTTCCTCCGGAGGCATCCTCCGCAGCAGTGTTCTTTCTTAAAGAAGACCTATCTGCCTGCTGTTGCTTAAGGCAACTCGGCATGAATGCTGCCCTGCGCGCAATAAAGCCATGATCTCGTGCTAAAAAGTACAGTCTCTTGCATGAACCTTCACATGCGGAGGTTTCCTCCGGAGGCTTCCTCCCCGGTAGTGTTTCTTACAGTAGACCGATCTGCCTGCTGTAGCGTAAGGCCAAGCTTACCCATTTTTGTCCCTGAACCTGAAGCATCTGTAAGAGCCCTGTGCGCACTTCCTTTGACCCCAGCAAAATTCCCCCCCGAACATGTGAGGCCTCCTCAAGGACGGTGGGTTCAACTTAGAGTCACTTTTTCGGATGCAACCTGCCTTGTCGCAGCGCTGGCCCCGAGAGCCGTGCAAGGTGTCCCAGGTCAGGTGCTTCCCTCTTCGCAAAGTACTCGTACCTATCTGAGACCTCCTCCAGCCTGGTGGGTTAAGTTCGGTCAGTTGGGGTCACATTTTCTCGACCAGGTATGAAATTTTGCCCTGTCGCAGCGCTGGCCCCAGGAGCCGCGCAAGGCGTCCCAGGTCAGGCTTCGCAAACTCAGCTTCCCTGCATCCAATTTGGGCATCCTACTTGGAACGTGCAAGTTGATTCATTGCATCAGATTAGGAGGTTTCCTCCTGAATATCCTTAAGTACTCTGCCAAAGCAGATTCAGTATAGCAGGTAGTGAGACCTGGCAATCTGGAGGAAGCGATCCTCTCGAAGTCCAAAAGGCCGGACTGTGAAATAAAAAAAGGCGGGTGAGACCTTCTATATCACACTTGCCCGCCTTAATCACACCAAACTCAGCTAGCGCACAGCTATAGCCTGCAACACAACATCGGGGCCAGCCGGCACTGCAGCAGTCGCGGGTGCAGGTGAGCCAGTAGGAAGCGGTCGTAGGGTGCCCAGCCAGCACAGCGCTATCGCAGCCCTGAGGGGCGGATGCATTCCACATACTCGAACATAGCTGTGCACAACAATCCTTTCAGCAGCCCTGAGGGGCGTGAAGTACGAACTAGCAAAGACTGCTGGAGCTCCCAAGGCGGATACAGAGTAGCCGACGTGCCGAGGAGTCATGCAAAGTGATGTTGTTGTTGTTGTTGTTGTTGTTGTTGTTGTTGTTGTTGTTGTTGTTGTTGTTGTTGTTGTTGTTGTTGTTGTTGTTGTTGTTGTTGCTGTTGTTGTTGTTGTTGTTTTTTTTTTTTTTTTTTTTGGGGGGGGGGGGGGCGGGGGGAGGGAAGGCAGGGTGGGATTCTACAATATTTGCGCCACCTGGTGTGCGGAAGAGCCCATGAAGTCAGGACTAGTTGACTTCTTACAGGGGTGTCGGGGAGGGTTTAATGTAGGGTTTAGGGTTTAGGGTGTAGAGGCGGGGCAAACCCCAAACCCCAAACCCCAAACCCTAAACCCTAAACCCTAAACCCTCAACCCTAAACCCTCAACCCTAAACCTTCAGAAAGGCTTCGCAAAAGAATTGTTTGGGCTTCGGAAGTGGTTCCTGTATTTGCAGCCCGAATTCCTGAAACCTTAGGTTTGGTGTTTCGAGGCCCGGGCCCCCCCTAAACTACTATTTGTTTTAAGAACCATCCAAAAACACCCCATGTTCTTCCTGAAAGAGGAAGTTTCGGGATAGTAGTTCTTCATGCTTTTGGGGGGTTCTTGCGCAACTAGTAGTAAACCCTAAGCCCTCTACCCCAAGCCCTACTCTAAACCCTAAACCCTAAACCCTAAACTCTAAACTCAAAACCCTAAACTCTAAACCCTAAACCCTAAACTCTAAACCCTAAACCCTAAACTCTAAACCCTGAACCCTAAACCCTAAACTCTAAACCCTAAACCCTAAACTCTAAACCCTAAACCGTAAACAGCTACAGAGCAGATGCCCTTCAGACACTCAAGGGGATGCTGAGGCACTCGATGCTGCGCACGAACGCCAACCTCGGGAGCTGCTCGGAAGGGCAGCTTGCTAGTTGAGGTCTCGGTCATTGGGGGTTTTGGGGTTTTGAGGTTTTAGGGTTGTAGGGTTTTGAGGTTTTGGAGTTGTGGGGTTTTGGGGGTTGTGGGGTTTGAGGGTTTCAGGGTTTCATGACTTCAGGTTCCAGCTTTGACTGGTCCAGTCATGCAGCGCAGCGGGAAACAGACGCTTCCAAACACTCACGCTGAGCAACTTCATGAAGAAGTCGCTCGAGCCACCCAGGCTGGTTCTCTGGAGAATGAGAAGGCCCCAGGAATCAGAAGACTCCTCTCTGGGAAACCTTTGGGGCCCTCAGCAAAGTACTGAAAAACTCTAAGCTCCAACACCCTGAACACCAAATTGCTAAACCCCAAACCCCTACATGGATGTTTCCGAAATTAGGGGTACCTTATTGGGGTCCTTATTACAAGGGGATCTTACCATTCAGGGGTCCTTTTTTTAGGGGGTCCCTTATTTTAAAGAAACCTCCTAAACCCTAAACCCTAAACCCTAAACCCTAAACCCTAAACCCTAAACCCTAAACCCCTAACCCCCCAAAATCCCCAACTCCCAAACGGCGGCCGCGGGGCCAGGATGGTATACAGGGGCAATCCATCCTCCTCCTCGAAGTTTCCAGGCCCTTCCTGGGCACAATTCTCGGGGCTTCTAATGTGGCGGGGGCTCAAGAACTCCAATCTAGGGGGGTTAGGGTTTAGGGTTTAGGGTTTAGGGTTTAGGGTTTAGGGTTTAGGGTTTCGGGTTTCGGGCTCGAGAACTCCAACAGCCCCAAGAGCCTAAAGCCTAAGCTCAAAAGAAAGATCTTAAACCCTAAACTGGAGCCCAAACTCTCATTTGAACTGTGAGAAGTGAACCCTAAACCCTGAACCCTAAACACTAAACGGTACACCCAACTGTTGGCCCTGGCTGATCTGGGACTTTGAAAGGGTTTTTGGGATTGTTGTAAGGGCCTCTAGAACCAGGTTTTGCTGCGAGAATCTGGTTTTGTAGAACAAAGCTATTGGCGGCCAGGGGCTGCGAGGTGATCAAGAAGTGCAAAGCCCCCCTAAAACCCCTAAACACCCTAAACCCTAAACCCTAAACCTTCGGATGTTCCCCCTTATACTGACAGTCCTTCTTATAGGGATTATTGTACTCCCCCTATTACAATCCCTATTCAGGAATGTTAGTATCAGGGAGAACATCCCAACCCCTAACGCTGAAGAAAGGCCTATCTTTGAGCGTGGAGGGTTTGTGTTAAAGCCCTACAGCGGGAGCCCGAAGCCCATTCTCGGAACCAGCAAACACGATGCCCCTTAGACCCCCCAAAATCCCAAAACCCACAAAACCCGAACCCCAAAAACCCCAAACCCCTAAAGCCCCACATGTAACTTAGGCATCTTGCAGTCTTTTTTAGGAGGCGGGCTTGGTAGGAACGCTCAAAAAAGGGCACCAACAAAAAGAAAACCTTGGGCTCGCCATGACCAACAATCCCCTAAACCCTACACCCTAAACCCTACATGCCCTAAACCCTAAACCCTAAACCCTAAACCCTAAACCCTAGACCCTAAACCCTAAACCGTAAACCCTAAACCCTAAAGCCACGTCTCCACTTTCGCAGGAATGTAGCACTGCTGGGAGGCGGAGAAGTACCTGAGAGGCGGTTAGGGGTTTGGGGCTTTGGGGGGTTTCGGGTTTTGGGGTTTAGGGTTTTGGGGTTTAGGGGTTTAGGGTTTAGGGTTTAGGGGGTTCAGGGGGTTTGGGGGGTTCGGGGTTTAGGGTTCCGGGGTTGAGGGGGTTTTGGGGTTTTGGGGTGTAGGGGTTTAGGGTTCGGAGGGCCAGTGTGGGTGGCTGCAAGAACCTTCAATACAGGAGGCTAGCCCTAAACCCTAAACCCTAAACCCTAAACCCTAAACCCTAAACCCTAAACCCTAAACCCTAAACCCTAAACCCTAAACCCTACGTCGTTCCCGGGACCTGAAGCCTTGGACCGAAGTTACCTCAAAACAGCCTCCCGGCCATTCTCACACTCGACCTTATGCCCCGGTTCTCTTGAAGCCCCAAAACCCAAAACAGGTTTAGGGTTTAGGGTTTAGGGTTTATAGAAATTGTATAGGGTTTGGGTCCCAATAAGTTTTGAGCGAAAGCTTTGAGCGAAACGTTTTCTTTTTAGATTTTAGGTTTTAGGGTCGGCGTGGGGGGGGGGGGGCGGCAGATGATACGACGGGACGGGTTTGGGGGTTTTGGAAGGCAATTTTGGGCTTGGGAGCAAATTTTGGGTCAATTTTGGGATCTGGGAGCCAATTTTGGGCTCCGTAACCAAATCTGGCTTGGGGAGCAAATTTTGGGCTTTGGGGGCCAATTTTAATTTTGGCCTTTGGAGCCAATTTTGGGCTCCGGAAGCCAATTTTGGGCTTGGGGAGCCAATTTTGGGTTTTGGAGCCAGTTTTGAGTTTGGGGGTTAGTTTTCGTTCGGCTCCGGAAGCCAATTTTGGGCTTGGGGAGCAAATTTTGGGCTTTGGGGCCAATTTTTGGGCTTTGGGAAGCCAATCCCAATTTGGGGTTTTGGAAGCCGATTTTCGGCTTTGGGAGGCGATTTGGGTTTGGTTTGCCAGGACCCGGGAAGGCCCCAGAGGTTTAAGTAAATTGAACATTTGGCCTCCCGGCCTCCCGCTTTGGGATTAATTTACTTAAGCTCTGTTTGTCAGCTGTTTAGACAAATACCTCGGAAAATTCAGAATGATACCACATACAATTTCTATTTATTTTGTCTTGAGGGTTTAGGGTTTAGGGTTTAGGGTTTAGGGTTTAGGGTTCAGGGGTTAGGGTTCAGAGGAAAACCCTACTTCTATTTCCTCGCCACACCAATTTAAGCCATCATCCAGTATCAAACGTGTAACAGCCCTAAACCCTAAACCCTAAACCCTAAACCCTCTGGGCAGATCCGAGCTGCAGAACGGCTTCGTCATGCTCATAGGCCTCTTTCGGCAGGACGCCTGAACCTGCGCGAGGTGAGGGGTTGTTGGGTGTAGGCAGCCTCCCGCAGTTAAGCTCCTGAAGACAGGTTCGGTCGCCAGAAGCCACACATCCCAAAGATGAAGACAAAGCTCAAACACTTCAAAGAGAAGGAAGCTGTCGATGCCTTGACATCCGACGGCTTCCGAAATAGGGGTGCCCCTTTTTGTGGGGGGTTCCAAACATAAGGATTTCACCCCCGCGACTTTTTGGAGACACACATATAATGTATAGAACTCCTTGATCCCTCGCGAACACTCAATGATATGGCCAGGGTTGAGGGTTTAGAAATGCAAGTATGCGGCTTGCACTGGGTGTGGCGTTTGGAGTGGAGGTTGCCAGATTTGGTATTTTGAGTTGCAGCCCTCAAGCCTAGCAAAGCTGAACTCTAAACCCTAAACCCTAAACCATAAACCCTCAACCCTAAACCCTAAGCCTTAAACCCCCAGAACCTCGTCTAACAGTCGGCTCGAGTGGTGCTTGTTCTTTGCAGTTAGGGATTTTGGCTCCCTACAGAATCCCAGAAAAGGTTACAAAAAATGAGGGATCTCCTCTGAATAGGAGGTGCCTCATTCCTTACGAGAAAGGAGCTCTTATGACCCCGCTATCAGTAGAACCCTAAACCCTAGACCCTAAACCCTCAGCCCTAAACCCTAACCCTAAACCCTAAACGCGGGTTTAGGGTTACCCGGCCCGCCCTTGGGCCCGCCAGGGCCTGAGGGAAGCGCGTCGTCGATGTCGATTGCGATGTTTTCATAGGTGTCCTCGAAGCTGCGGAAGGCTTTAGGGCGAAGAGCTTAGGGGGTTTAAGGGTTTAGGGCTAAGAGCTTAGGGCGTTTACAGGGCTTAGGGTTTAGGGGGCCCCAAATCCCTGCATACAGCCTTCGGTTCCAGGGCCCTAAGCCCCCAAAAATTGCTGTTGTTGCAGTTTTGGCTTTCTAAGGCAGGTGAAAGTCCCAAACCCAAACCCTAAATCCTGTAGCCTACATCAAACCCCAAACCCTAAACCCTAAGCCCTAAGCCCTAAACCCTAAAACCCGAAACCCTACATCCTGAAGCCTACATCTTGAACCCTTAATCCCCAAAACCCGTGGGCTTCAACAGGACCCTGCCTCGGTTTGGGGCTAAGTAAGAGTGCAGGACCTTCCCAGAGGTAAAGGGTTTAGGGTTTAGGGTTTAGGGTTTAGGGTTTGGGGTTTAGGGTTTAGGGTAAAATCACTCTCAAGTCGGCAGCCGTAGGGGCTTCTAGGGTTGAAGGGTTTGGGGGGGGTTTTAGGGGTTTGGGGCCCTTAGGGGTTTTAGGGGTTTCTGGGGCCTAAGGGGCTTGAGGGGTTTTAGGGGGCTTGTAGGGCCTTTTTAAGATTCAGGGTTTGCCCTAAACCCTAAACCCTAAACCCTAAACCCTAACCCTTTGGAGTTTTCAGGGCCAAAAACCGGGGACTGCGGCGTCCGACATGCAAGGTTGGGTTTTCGAGATGCAAAGCGCGCGCCCGAGATGCATGGCACCAGGCCGTTTGCATCTCGAAAACCCAACCTTGCATGTCGGACCAGGATTCTATTATCCAGAGAAAATTCCTCCCTGTCTCTTTACTTTTAATAGGATTTCCTCCACGGGCTCAGCAGTTTGCATCTCGAACACCCACCTGTGCCGGTCCGACCCAGATTTTACTATTTTACTAATTTTACGGGAAATCGGGAGTTTGCATCTCGAAAACCCAACCTTGCATGTCGGACCAGGATTCTATTATCCAGAGAAAATTCCTCCCTGTCTCTTTACTTTTAATAGGATTTCCTCCACGGGCTCAGCAGTTTGCATCTCGAAAACCCACCTGTGCCGGTCCGACCCAGATTTTACTATTTTACTATTTTACTATTTTACTATTTTACTAATTTTACGGGAAATCGGGAGTTTGCATCTCGAAAACCCAACCTTGCATGTCGGACCAGGATTCTATTATCCAGAGAAAATTCCTCCCTGTCTCTTTACTTTTAATAGGATTTCCTCCACGGGCTCAACAGTTTGCATCTCGAAAACCCACCTGTGCCGGTCCGACCCAGATTTTACTATTTTACTATTTTACTATTTTACTATTTTACTATTTACTATTTTACTATTTTACTATTTTACGATTTTACTATTTTACTATTTTACTAATTTTACGGGAAATCGGGAGTTTGCATCTCGAAAACCCAACCTTGCATGTCGGACCAGGATTCTATTATCCAGAGAAAATTCCTCCCTGTCTCTTTACTTTTAATAGGATTTCCTCCAAGGGCTCAGCAGTTTGCATCTCGAAAACATGTCTGTCGCTGGATGAGATTCAGGTCCAAGCAGCCAAGCAAGTTTGCATCTCGAAAACCTACCTTTGCATGTCGGACCCCAAGAAAGTTTGCTTCTCGAAAACCTACCTTGGCATGTCGGACCCCCAATTTGCATGTCGGACAGAGGGATCCCCCAAAAACCGCATCTCTGGCCAGGCCGCCGCCTCCACCAAGTCGGGCTGCTCCTCGGTGCCTTCGCCCTCACCGCCCTCACCCTCGTCCTTGCACTTCGGCTTCGCGGCTTCGGGTTGAGGGGGGGCCTTCAGGCTGCTAAGCCGGTTTAGGGATCAGGGCTTAGGGTTTTAAGCTGTGCACCTTAAATCGCAGTGTGTCGCGCAGCGTCTCCTACTGGAAACCTGAGGACGTCCATCTCCATTTCTGAAGGTTCATGGCAGTTAAGTTATATAGGCAAGGCTCCACGGACCGCAAGCCCTATAGTTACAACACCCTCTGCTTACAGCAATAACCCTAAACCCTCAACCCCAAACGCCAAACCCTAAACCCTAAGGCAAAACCCACGGTACGCATGGCAGCAGAGGCATCTTGGAAGGCCATTGCGTTTAGGAGAAAGCACTGAGCAACCACCCTTCTGAACCCTAAACCCTAAACCCTAACCCTAAACCCTAAACCCTAAACCCTAAACCCTAAACCCTAAACCCTAAACGACCCCGTCGGACGCTCGGGGAATGTGGGTTTAGGGGTTGGAGTCTTCGAGGTGGCCAAGCGTCCATCAGCCCACTTCCGAAGACGTTCTGGAGCTGCTGTAGGGAGCGCTGCGTCGACTTGCCTCGTGTAGTAGGGTTTAGGGTTTAGGGTTTAGGGTTTAGGGTTTGGGGTTTGGGGTTTAGGGTTTAGGGTTTAGGGGGTAGGGCTATACTCCCAGGCTCGTGCACCCTGAGCCCTCTGTGAAGGCTCCGCTTGAAGGCTCAAGGGGTATCATTCTAAGCCGGGTTCGATTAGGGTTTCGGGTTTAGGGTTTAGGGTTTAGGGTTTATAACTACAGCCTATGACCCTACATAGAACTGCCTAAGCCCTTGACCACTGCTCATGAACCTTCATGCGCTTGCAGAACCTCTTCCACTCTGCCGAAGGGATCCTGAGATCGGACCGACTCAAACATCTCGCACTGCAGACTGTTCAGTGCAGCCCTAAACCCTTCAACCCCTCAACCCCTCAACCCCTCAACCCTAAACTCTGAACCCTAAGAACCAAAAACCTGAAATCTTAAACTGAAGCCCAAAAACCCTAAGCACCAGAACCCGAAAGCCCGAATCCCTCAGGCTCCCAAATCCCAAGCTGTGCGTCTCACAGCCCACCCCCTTCTTGAAACCTACATGTCCAGGTTTTAGGGTTCCCAGACCCCTGGGGAGGATCCAAAACGTAGATCCCCTTAAGGGCCCTAAGAATGACCCAAGAGTAGTGTAGGGTACTACTTTGGGGGTTCTGCCTTCTTTCGATCCTCCCAACCCTAAACCCTAAACCCTAAACCCTAAACCCTAAACCCTAAACCCTAAACCCTAAACCCTAAACCCTAAACCCAGGGTTCAAGCAAGCTCAACATCCCTGAGGCCATGCTGAGATGCGCGAGGAGACCCGGGACAAGTGGGATTGGTCGGACTTCACGCGCACCACCTGTGAAGGCAGCTGAGGGCGTGGTGTGCAGCATTTGGGGTGCCAAACTTTCTTTCAAAAAATTCCGGAATTGGTGCCAGAAGGGCTTTGAACCCATGCTTTCACTGCTTTTGTTCCCAATCTACCTTTTCCTTTGCGGGCTTTAGACACATTTGCACTCAAGCGCCCCCACAAGCCTCTCCAACAAAACAGCCCTTCTTCTTTGCGGCTTATAAGCGCATGCTTTGGTAAGGATTTGGTCGGCTGAAACGGGAACCCGTCTGTCACGCCTTCCGGACAAAGCGACTGAAAGCACTACGGGACATCTCGGAAGGTAGGGCAGAAGTTAGGCTCGCTACCCCCTTAACCCTACGTGTGGTGGGTGGAACGACGGCTCTGGAAGACCCATCTACCCACGTCGAGTTGGAGCTTCTCTTTTCCGAACACCCACTTGGAAGCTCTTTGTACGTAGTAAGTCTACTGAGTATCGAAACCCTCATCACATCCCCATAACCCACCTTACTAACCCTACTTGCTAAGTCAAAAGGGCCTCCAGGTAGGCTTTTAGGACTTTTAAGGGCTACAATGGGTCCATCCCCCCACACTACGCTGGTCCTTGACGAAACCCTGTGAAGAATATACTGCAAAGCAAGGCGTAGGGTTTAGGGCTAAAGCCTCTCAAACCGGGCTTCGGGGTTTAGGGCTACAGCCCCTGAAATCGGGTTTAGGGTTTAGGGTTAGGGGTCTTCTTACACCCAGGCATAAGACACAGCAACCCGAGGCCGAAAGCCCGCCCAGACCGCGCCTCGCGCAGGGGGGCACCCAGGTCGGTAATCACACGCCGGAAGCCACGAAGGTCCTGGGAGGTCGGCTTCATCGATTCGGGTTGCTTCTTTCCAAACAAAACTCTCCAGCTTCTAAGCTTTGAGGTTCCAAGCCCTAAGCCGGCTCCGGCGATGGATTTACCGGACCCTGTAAGAACCCTAAACCCTAAACCCTAAACGGGGTACAAAGTGGAGTGACAAGCGCAGCGCACTGAAAAGTACCCTGAATCCTTGGCAACCCTACCGTTTAGGGTTTAGGGTTTAGGGTTTAGGGTTTAGGGTTTAGGGTTTAGGGTTTAGGGTTTAGGGTTTAGGGTTTAGGGTTTAGGGTTTAGGGTTTAGGCGTAGCACTTACGAAGTTCACAGACAACTCCCCACTTAGGCTGCTAAGGAGGAGCTTTGGCCTTTGCTGCCCAGGGTCGTTAAGATCATCCACGATCTCTTGTGGCTGGATGTCCCACTTCACCAAGACTTTCTTGACCTCCCCCGGCTCCCATTCCACTAAACCCTAAACCCCAAACCCTAACCCTATACCCTAAAGCCTAAGCCCTGAAACCCTAGAAGCTCGTTTAACCTAGTAAGTCTACTTGTTATCCCCTAGAGGGCCCCCTTAGACTCCTCATAACCCAACGTACAAACCCAGCTTACTAAGTCAACAGGGCTTCCACGTAAACCCTACGCCATGAGCCCTAAATCGAGGGACTTCCGAGGATGAAAGGCTTCGAAGTGATCTGAAAGCCTTGCAACTAGGCTTTTGCCTTGAAAGCTCTTGTGGCTTAGTCAGTCTACCTAGCATCCCTTACAAGCCCCCTTATAATCCCCATAACCCAACTTACTAACCCTACTTACTAAGGCAAAGGGGCTTCCAAGCCCTTGAAACTTCTTCTTGGCTAGTTCCAGGGTACTTGTAATGACCTCACCCTGACTAAGGTACTTACTGATAACTCAGTGTGGTCTCAAAAAGGAGCGAGCTTTAGGGTTTAGGGTTTAGGGCTACTTGTCTGGTAGCGGGGGTTGCATGTTGAAAACTCGGTGCAGCTGCTCAAGCCATCGCCCCGCTTGCAGTTGCTACTAAAACCGCGAACAGAATTCTGCTGAGATACCCTACGGTTTCGCTAGAGTACTTTGCAATGTTGTTAGACTGTGCTGCATAAAAATATATATATATATATATGTATATACACACACACACTGCTTTTGGTATATGATATGCATGTATCTATATGGCCAGTTCTCAAAAATATGGTCTCTTTTTTGGGTGCCCTAGAACAGAGGGGCCGCATGATAATATGGACCCCAGAGGGACCACAACTTCGAGAAGTGACCATAGAAGTGACGTGCAGTTGCCAGGTGGGGGGGCTGTGTTTACAAGAGACTTCAAGAGACCTCAAGAGATTCAGTTGCAAGCCGAGCCGACACTGGAAAACGGAGGCTCCTGGAACGGGCTTCGGGTTTAGGATTCAGGGTTTAGGGCTGAGCTTGTAAACCCCAATTCAGGTGCTTATCTCCCTACTTAGTGCCCCGATCCTCCCGGTGGGCGGTGCTGGGCGGTTCAAACAACAGGGACCCCTGAGCCCCTAAACCGTTGGCCGGGCTTAACTATTCACGTCCGTGGCTACTCTAGATGTTGAAGCATGAGGAGCCACCAGTGTGAAACCCCCCCAGATCATGGCCGTTGGCTACGTGATAAGGGAAGCCATATCTCAAAAAACGGGGTGAAGGGTACCACTGGGCTACCCTACATGCTAAGCCCTAAACCCTAAACCCCCAAACCTGAAAGGATCTTGGGCACACCGGCCTTGCCCTTCGAATCTTTGGGCGTGTCTTCGCTCTCAGTGGTGCCGTCGGTGACAACTTTGCTGCACTGGAACCTCAGAAGCATTCTCAAGACTCTGGGTGGCCGGTACAAAGCAGGGGGGGGTTTAGGGGGTTTGGAAGGGTTTGGGTGGTTTGGTTTGGGGGTTTGGAGGGTTTGGAGGGTTTGGGGGGCGCCCCAACCCCCCTGGCTTCTTTGGACTTTACTGTGTGTCTCTACTTCTACGCTTCTTCTGGGGCGAGGCATCTACCAGTATGGGCAACCTTGATGCTCATCTAGCTGAGGGTTCAGGGTTGAGGGATTAGGGTCCAGTGGCTTAGGTTGAGGGAGCCCCTCAACGAGAAGTACCTGCGCCTAAGTCGCTTTCAACCCTAAACCCTGCTTTTGAGGGTCCTTGCTTCCTAAAGCCTAAACCTTAACCCAAGAATGGAGCTTGAACTAGAATATTAGGGTTTAGGACGAACTTAGAAGCTCTTTTGACTCAGTAAGCCTACATAGTATCCCCTAGCAAAGTCATTATTCTCATGAATAACCCACAATTGCTAGCCTACTTACTAAGCCCAAAGGGCTTCCAAGAAGTTATGAACTACCCTACCAGGATGACCCCTCAAGCCCTAAGATAACGGCTCAAGTCTCAAAGGTTTCGGACTGAAAAAGGCTCGCCTTTAAGTTCATAATGTTTTGAAGAGGCTTTAGTTGGAAGCCCTGTTAACATAGTAAGTAGGGTTAGTAAGGTGGGTTCTGGGGAAAATATAGGGTTTCTAGGGGACACTAAGCAGACTAACTAAGTCAACAGAGCTTCTAAGTGGGGGGTTTAAGGTTTCCAGGGGTTTTTGGGGTTTAGTTTAGGGGAGGGGGTTGGGTTTCACAGTTTTGTTGGTGGGGGGTTTAAGGGGCTTAGTGTTTAAGGGCTCTCCTGACCCCTAACCCCAAGCCCTGCGAGCGTTTTGTACATTTATGTATATGCATATGTGTGCGTGTATATGTCACGGTATGTCTTCATAGCGCACATCCGCCTACCCAGACCCCTGGAAGGATCCGAAAAGTAGATCCCCTTAAGGGCTCCCAGGCTAGTACTTGGTACTCTTTGAGGGCTCTACTTTTCGGATCCTCCCACGGGCTGGGCAGGGCCTGGAGCAAACTCATGTTTCGGAAGCCGTGCCGGCGAGTTGCGACATGGGCTTCGACTTGCCATGCCTGTACCTCAGTTTAGGGTTTAGGGTTTAGGTTTTGGGTTTAGGCTTTTCGGGTTTAGGGTTTATCGGGTAGGGATTGCCCTAAGCCCTAAGCCCTAAGCCCTAAACCCTAAACTCTACAACCCACAAACCCTCAAACCCTAAACCCCTGGGCTCAGTGCCTGGACTTTTGGCCGGGTGAGGGGCTTAGAGTTCAAGGACTGGAAGTTTTTCGCCGCGAGAGTCCAGAGGAGAGAAGTGCTTCAGGTTGGGATGTTCCCCCTAATTTTAATTCTAACAGTCCTTAAACAGAGATTATACTAAGGGGTACTCGAATCCCTGTTTAGGGCTGTTAGCATGAGGGGAAACATCCCAAGCTTTGGGTGTGGACGTGATTGCAAGAGAACGGATTCAGTTTAGGCCCGCGCGAAGCTTCCCCTAAACCCTAAACCCTAAACCCTAAACCCTAAACCCTAAACCCTTCGTGGACATTCAGAAGTAGGAGTTCCATGCCCCTGTAGAGCCTTTTGCCAGCAACGCCTCACACCTGCAACCCCTACGTAAATTGCGCCCGCAACCCTTTCAACCTTTAAGCAAAAAAGAGCAGTAGAATAATATTACGCTAAACCGTAAGTCTTAAACCCCTAACCCCTAAACCTCCAAACCCCTGAAAGCCGAAATCCCAAAATGACAGAGTAAGCTGCCAATCTCCTCCTAAACCCCAAACCCCAAACCCCAAACCCCAAACCCCAAACCCCAAACCCCAAACCCCAAACCCTAACCCTAAACCCTAAACCCCAAACCCGAAACCCTAAACTCCTCTTAGGCCCGGGTGCAGGAGCTTGGCCGTCCCGCGGCTGGGCGGCCGCAGGCGACGGCCCAGGAGGAAGCACACGATCTGGAAGGGGGGTTTAGGGTTGAGGGTTGCCCTAAACCCTAAACCCTAAACCCTAAACCCTAAACCCTAAACCCTAAACCCCTAAACCCCTAAACCCTATACCCTAAACCCTAAACCCTAGGGTTGAGGGCTGAGGGTTTAGGGTTTAGGCTTCGGAGGCCGCGCGAGGCACTGTGGGGAGTGCGGTCGGGGCGTTGGAGGGCTTCGAGTCAGGGTTCAGGGTACCTCATCTGAGTGGCTGTCAAAATTATGGTCCGTTTTTGGATCCCTGTTAGAATATGGCACCTGATATATTTCGGGTACCCCAAAACGGATCATAATTTTAACAACCACCCAGAATCTGGATCCTGAAGACCCCTTAAGTGCCCCCCCCCTTGAGGGTGTAACATGCTAGGCTAGCGTGAGGTCTTCGGTGAGGGCGTCGTGGGCCTTTGACGCCAGCACGTTTGTCCGAAGTACTGCCGGAAGGATAACGCCCGCAAGAGAAGTCTGACTGCGAACCCGAGTGCACGGAACAACCAAGTAGGAGCAATTGCATAGTCTCTTCCTTGCTCGCGAGGATCACTGTGTCATGACTCAAGGAAAGCCCCGAAGTCAACCTGAACCCTAAACTGTACACGCTACACGATACACCCTCAGCTATAAACCCTAAACGGTAAACCCTACACTATAAACCCGAAGCTACAAGCCCTAAACGGTAAACCCCAAGCTACAAACCCTAAACTGCAAACCCTACACCCGCAAGGCACTGAGACATGTCTTCCTTGCCACGCCGCAATGGTGCCAAGGCAAAGGATCGCCATCACGATGCCGAGCACCACCATGTAACCACTCGCATTCCTTCATGTCCCAAATGCTTCGGGGGCTTCCGGCTCGGGGCTTGTGAATCCTAATTAAACCCTCAAAAGCCGCAGGCTTAGGACAAGAGCCCGAGACTTAGTAAGTGGGGTTGTAAGTAGTAAGGCAACTATACTGACGACTACCTATAACCCTTATTTCCTTACTTACTAAGTGCCCCGATCCTCCAAGTAGAGACCCCAGAGCCTCGTGTACGTCCGAGACCCAGGTGTGATCTTGCTAGGAGAGCGGTAGGGGTCATTAAGAAAAATAGGTTGGCCCTGCGACAAACATCTTCGGATGTAGATTCTCGAGGCGGCGAAAAGGGTTGCGGGGTTTAGGGTTTCGGGCCGAGGGTGCCCTTCACCGCAATGTGGCTGAACCCAGAATGCCTCAAAATGGCTTACCTGGCTGAGTCTTGAAACCCTAAACCCTAAACCCTAAACCCTAAACCCTTGAGCTCAGCAGGTTGCCTCCAGACGCTCGTTCCATGGTGTCAACATCCCGCTACGACAGAAAGGCACGACAGCCACGAAACTGAGAAACATCACTTCACTCGCAAAGCCTGACTCGGAAAGCCTACACGTGTACCTTGTTGTGTGTAAAACGAAATACTATACTATGAAATAAATTCACACAAATGTTTGTCATATCTTTGGGGGGGGGGGTGGTGGAAGCTTTGGGGTACTCCAAGCCCTGGCATGTGAACTCAGCACATGGCAGCCCAGAATCCTTTGGATCGGGAACCCTAGGGGTTTTAGGTGCCCTCCCTCTCTCTCTCTCTCTCTCTCTCTCTCTCTCTCTCCCTCCCTCTCTCTCTCTCCCTCCCTCCCTCTCTCTCTCTCGCTGTGTTTGATGGTGAAGTTTTCTCGGGGGGTTTAGAGGGGAACCCAACCCCTGAACCGCTGGAACGGGTTTAGGGTTTAGGGTTTAGGGGTACTCTCATGGCCAAAGTGCAGCTTGCTCGCATCGGTCTCCCAAAGGCCCTTGGCGCGCGATGGGCTGAAGGGCATCGAACAGGGCCCCTCCCCTAAACGTCCACTCTTGCAACCGCGTCCCGAAACCCTAAACCCTAAACCCTAAACCCCAAAGCCTAAACCCTAAGCTCTCTTTTCAGTCTAGTATTTGAACCTTGTAGTCTTCGTGTCTAAACCCCGCAACCCGGGTCATTGTTGGGGCGCTTACTTTTAGGAGTGTGTAGGGTGGAAACGACCCAACTCCAAGGATTCCCTACATGTCCGCTCCGGAGCGCAGAGCTACATAAAGAAGTCCCCCGCCGAAGATTTTGAAACTGACCTCATGGTGAAGTTGCCGCGCGCTGGAATTGTTGCTTTGTGATGCAGGCTTGCGAGGAGTAACCCTAAACCCTAAACCCTAAACCCTAAACCCTAAACCCTAAACCCTAAACCCTAAACCCTAAACCCTAAACCCTAAACCCTAAACCCTAAACCCTAAACCCTAACCTGCGAAAAAGTACCGAAAAGATTCGCACTCCCTTTGCCAAGAACCATGTATGGGGGGTTTCCCGAAGAGAGAGGGCTCAGGGCTTGAGTTGTCTAATCTGGCTTACTCATCCCCTCCCACTACTATTGAACCCCCCCTTACCCCCTAATATGAAAACCCCGAATATACTATCATATAATTTTACTGAGGGGTATTTAGTATTGGGGGGTAGGGGGGGTGTAATATTAGGTGGAGGGGATTAAGCAGTTCTCTTCTATATCTGCGCCTCTCAAACCCCAATAAAGGGGGAAACGACGCAGCATGCCACCAGGGCCCCGCAATAGGGGCCTTGACGCTTAGAACAGGGTTTGGGGGGTTATTTAAGTATACTTCTTTAGGAACCCATAAAGGAATGGGGGGGTTATTAAGTATACTTTTTTCGGGACCCATAAAGGAATCCTAGCCTTTACTATTCCGACCCCTCTAGAAAAGGACCCTCAACCCAGAATCCTAAGCAAGAGACGTCGAAAGGAACGGTTTCCAAGATGGCGAACATGGAGGTGTGAGATGTCTGGCACCACGCAGCCTCCCCAGGGTAGGGTTTAGGGTTTAGGGTTTAGGGTTTAGGGTTTAGGGTTTAGGGTTTAGGGTTTAGGGTTTAGGGTTTAGGGTTTAGGGTTTAGGGTTTAGGGTTTAGGGTTTAGGGTTTAGGGTTTAGGGTTTAGGGTTTAGGGTTTAGGGCTTAGGGCTTAGGGTTCAAGGTTTAGGCTTCAGGGTCTTCACCCCAGCCCTACACCCTAAGAGCCCTCAAGGCACGCAGCTCCCGAAAACACGGAACGGTTTACGCGCCGGAGCCAAAGATCTATGGTTTGCTTTCACGCCAACTTAGAGGGTTTAGGGTTTAGGGTTTAGGGTTTAGGGTTGGGGCTTAGGGTTTAGGGTTTAGCAATACCAGGAAAGATAGAGCTGCCATTTTCAAACCCGACAAGTACTGTGCATTGCTGAAGCCATCGAAGTGTTTGCACAGGAGAACCAGAGAACTATGGTTGTGCTGTAATCCTAAACTCACCGTAAGCACCGCAAGCCACTTGCTGCTGCACCCAAGAAAACTAGCCATCATGGAATACTGGAAGTATTCAAAATTAGGGCGCATACGGAGGCCTTAACATTCGGCGTAGGGCATTAGCGCATATACCCTAAACCCTAAACCCTAAACCCTAAACCCTAAACCCTAAACCCTAAACCCTAAACCCTAAACCATAAAGGGGGGGGTTAACATTCGGCGTAGGGGATTGCACTAGAGAGGGGCTGGGGAGAAGCTATCCGCCTGAAACAATTTCAGGTTGCAGAGCTCCACAAGCTTGCCCAGCAACCCTAAACCCTAAACCCTAAACCCTAAACCCTAAACCCTAAACCCTAAACCCTAAACCCTAAACCCTAAACCCTAAACCCTAGCCTGAATCAAAAGTGTCTGTTTTTTGCTTCATGAGTTCTTGGTAGCCCGGTTGCCATATCAGAGTATGGGCAGCCTTTTTGGGTTGGTTGCTTGATCAGGGAACCCATAACAACAAGGTCCACTGGGCTACTAAGAGGAGTTTCATGAGGTTTAAGGTGCCTCTCTTCCCTCCTTCCGAGGCGTAGAAAAAGGAATCAGGCTAGAACGGGCGAACCTAAAACGCCGCCTAAGTCTTTAGGGAGGCAATTGCCCCCTTCCGCCTCGATGGTCATTCCATTGACCTCTGCAACATCGGAAATCCTGAGGCAATCCAAGGCTTCTGTGACTGGTTACCTGGTTCTGAGTAAGGAATGAGGGCATTAGGTGCCCTGTATTACCCGTTGAGTGGCATGTATAGGTGGATACAAGGTGCCCTGCCTCCCTAGCCTGAGTATGAAGATCCTCTTAAACCCAACAAAGGGAACCCTAAACCCTAAACCCCAAACCCCAAACCCTAAACCCTAAACCCCAAACCCTAAACCCTAAACCTTAAACCCTAACAAAATATCCCAAGCGCCTAACCCTAAACCCTAAACCCTAAACCCTAACAAAGCATCCCAAGCACCTACCGGGGTTGTGGAGGTTCAGGGTTCAAGCCGAAGCACCCCGTGCCGACTCCCGACCATGCGCCGGATGTGGAATTGAAGAAGCCGCACCTCCGGACAAGCAAGAGGATGACTTTTTTGGTTTTTTTTCGGTTTTTAGGGTTGTTAGGGTTTTCTAGGGTTTTTAGGGTTTTAGGGTGTTAGGGTGTTAGGCTTTTAGGGTTTTAGGGTTTAGGGTTTTAGGGTTTTAGGTTTTCAGGATTTGGGGTTTAGGGTGTTTGGTGCTTTTTCTTGGGGGAGGCCCTAAACTGGGATGTCTCTTTTCTCTTTTCTTGGGGCGGGTGCGATTCCCTAGACCTTACAAATGTGAAAAAGGGGTTTAGGGTATACAGAGTATACAGGGGTTAGGGTTTGTATGGTTTTAGGGTGTTTCGGGTTTAGGGTGTGTATGGTTTGGCGTGTGTAGCTGTGTAGCGTTGTTGGGCTCTTGTGGTTTAAGGATTAGGCTTCTTTCTACTTGTCGCGGAAATCCGAAAATAGAGCGTCTGTTGAGGGGTGGAATGAGACCTCTATTGCGGTACCTCTTTTTTGGAAATGTGGAAGTGGTTTTTGGATAGGAAAGGGATCCAACCCCAACGAAGAGGATCAGGATAGTCCATATTCTTTGGGGCGGTTTGCGGCTTGCGTTTTCTTGGCTGTGCTTTCCGCTTCTTGGGCCCATGTGAAACCCGAAACCTTGAAGGGTACCACAAAGGGATATTCAGGTACCTAACTCTTCCCCCCCATGCCCCTAAACCCTAAACCCTAAACCCGAAACCCGAAACCCGAAACCCAAAAAGCAATGAAAACCCTAAACCGCTGTGCGTGGAGGTGAGCCTCTCCCCAGGTATCGGTTTCCGGCTCAGGACCTGTCATTCCAACACTTTTAGGGAGTCTCTTGGGGATGTTCCCCCCCTTATACTGACGGTCCTTAAACGGGATTATAGTACGAACGAACTGCATCCTGAGACCCAAGCAAAGGCTGAAGGGGTTAGGGCCGTTTAGGGTTTAGGGTTTAGGGTTTAGGGTTTAGGGTTTAGGGTTTAGGGTTTAGGGCTACTCAAGGATTATTTGGCCCTTGCTCTGGCAAGGAGGGCTTTGGGGGAGGTTGGGCTTTGGCTTCAAGGAGCTGTGGCTGCGACCCCATGCAAAGCACCCTTGGATGGATGGTCCCGTGCCTACAAGCGGCCGGTTTAGGGTTTAGGGTTTCGGGTTTCGGGTTTAGGGCTACTTAGGGCTTGATCAGAAATTCTGGCCTGTTTGGGTACCTAAACTATACAGGAACAACCGATAGCAGAACTTCCCTAAAACTACTACTTCCCCCCAAAAAAACATAGTCCTCCCTAGATTTGCGTGTAAGGAAGAATATGCTTATGTCGCTGGGGGTTTCTGAAGCAAATAGCCGAAACAGGATCAGCGTAGGCCGCCCAATGCGAACACAGTTCGAGTCACTGTGAAGTTGATGGAGTCGGGGCGGAAGAAGTCCAGCAAGGTGACTTCTCCACTGACCTGTCTTTGCTGCGCATATGATCCATAAAACGCAGTAAGCCTTACCCTAAACCCTAAATCCTAAACCCTAAACTAGAAAGTTTAGGGTTTAGGGATTCGGATAATCCGTCTATTCGGCGTAGGGTTCTGGGTTTTGGTTCTTGGGTCTGTCAGCGAGGCCGAAACCCATCTTTCCATGACTTTTGCTTGGGTAGGTGGGATGTTCCCCCTTATCTTGGTAGCAGTCCTGAATAGGGATTACAGCACCCCCCGTTATAATCCAGATTAAGGACAGCCAGTATAAGGGGGAACATCCCAAACTTAGCCCCTAAACCCCGGAACCATCCTAGTCCTGGAGCGGGCTCTCCAGCCCCTCTAACCCCCCTAGGATGCCCAGTAGTACCCTTATTCCCTTTTTGGTAGGTTTAGGTTCACTTATAAACCCCTTTAAACCCCCCGGCCCCCAAAGCATTGCCGTTCCGGTCATGAGGATGACCCCCGCCATGATGCATGTCGGGGGTCTGGGCTATAAACCATAAGCCACCCTAAACCCTAAACCCTAAACCCTAAACCCTAAACCATAAGCCCTAAACCCCGAACCTAAACTCATCTGAAATGGGTGTTAAGGCTGGTGCTCTGGGTCGCTTAGCTTGGGCTTGTTGGGGCTCTGAGCCCTAGGCCCCCTGAAGCCGGAAAATGCGGTGAGGCATGGAGAGCCACAAGCACACGAGTGCTTTCGGGGCCTCAAAGATTTGTAGGGTTCAGGGTTTTAGGGTTTAGGGCTAGGGTCGTAGGGTTTGGGGTTCAGGGTTTTAGGGTCACTCCCCATCAGCTTAGCCTTTAGACACAAGAGACGAGCTGCTTCTCGTGCGAAGGACAGCTCCACGATGGGTGAGTTAACCATGACCTGGGAAGTGTAAGAAGATGGGGCACATGCTTTCTTTTCAGGGCCTCGCCCTCTAAACCCGCTTGAAAACGAGGGTTTAGGGTTTAGGGTTTAGGGTTGAGAGTTTAGCGCTTGGGAACTTTGAGGCCTACGGTTTTTCGTCTATGAAAGCTGCTCAGGGTGTAGGGGTTGGGCAGCTCAAAACCATTTGACGGCAAACCCTAAACCCTAAACCCTAAACCCTAAACCCAAAACCCTAAACCCTAAACCCTAAACCCTAAACCTACAGGCGGGGCAGAGGGGTTTAGGGGTTGGGGTTTAGGGTTGGGGGGGTTTAGGGGGGTTTAGGGGGGTTTAGAGGGTTTAGAGGGTTTAGGGCTTGGAGGGTTGGGGGGGTTTAGGGTTTGGGGCTTGGGGTTTAGGGGGGTTTAGAGGGGTTTTTAGGGGTCCAGGGCTTAGGGTTCAGGGGGTGGTCGGTGTGGGGCAGGGTCTAGAGGAGCCTGAGATTGAGGGCTTCGGGCTTTAGGGTTTGGGTGGGGCTCTAGCCGGCTTAGAGGTTTAAAGCGCTCAGCCAGTCTCAGCTCAGGGCCGTCGCGCCCGAGGCAGTCTGCTGTGGCAGGGTTTGTGCCACTTCGTCCGTGACCTGAACAAACCCTAAACCCTAAAACCCTAAACCTAAACCCTAAACCCTAAACCCTAAACCCTAAACCCTAAACCCTAAACCCTAAACCCTAAACCCATGGGGTTCGGGGCTTAGGGTTCGGAGGGCTCGGACAACCCTGCGTTAGCCATCTCCAGGGGCCTTCTTGGCATAGAACTTTGTGCAAAACATGATTCCTGGGAGACCCCCTCCTCTGCCCTAAAAACAAGAGGGGCCTATCTTGTGTGACGACCCCACCTCTCCAAGATGGAAACCTACCAGTGAAGCGGTCAACGCTTTTGCTTTTTTGGGGTCGACTCTCTGATAAATCCTAGGGTTCTACCTTGTGCATGGCTTCTAGGGTTCCCATGTGCTGCCCAACAGCTCGGCCCTTACTAGGGGCCTAGACTTTAAAACTTAGAATGATAAGCAGTAAATGCTACCAACCCGAAATCCTCAGGCCCCTAAACCCTAAACCCTAAACCGGAAAAAAGCAGAGCCCTAACGCGACGACAGCCTTTGGCTCCTGAGGCCCCCCCCCCCCCCCCCCCCATTGCAGGCCTCCGTCACCACCATGATCACGTTGCCCTCCGAGGACAAGTCCCCGATGAGGTTCGGTGGCAAGACCACCTCATTGGGGAGCTCCCAGGGCGGATTAGGGGGGAATTCTCTTACTGGTTTCTTAGGTAGGGAAGGGGGGGTAGGGGGGGACTAGGGGGGGAAATTCTCTTCCTGGTTTCTTAGGTAGGGAAGGAGGGGAACTGTGCACTTTCTAGAACCAAGTTAGGGGGGTTTAGAGGGATTTCAGGGTTCAGGGGGCTTAGGTTCAGGAGTCAGGATATTCACGGTTTGGTCAGGATGTCCACAGCTTGGGGGTTTAGGGTTTGTGTTTTAAGGTTTAGGGTTTGTAATGTCTATTAAGGCCTTCCAATAAAGCCCAAAGCCTAAAACCGAAAGCCCCAATCTAAAAATGACCTGCTCGTGCCTAGTAGGGGCTTCCGGATCTATGTCGTGGACTGTACAGGGAACCGTGTTTTTCCTAACTCCCGAATAGGAACTAAGCCCTAAACCCTTCTTCCCCTAACCTGCGAAGAAAACAACACCTAAACCCCCAAAAAACTTAAAAACAGCACCCTCAAAACCCTACCCAAGCCCCAACAAAAACTGTTCTAAAAAAAACCCTCAAAAATCACCCCAAAAAACCTAAACCCCACAAAAACTAGTAAAAAAACAAAAGCCCTACCGAGAAGACGGTCGCAGCCAGGCCGCAGTGATGGGTGCGCTGGGCTCCCTTGTCCGGTTCAACGTCAGCACGGTCCTTGGATGAGCCGGGTCTTCGGGCAAAGGTGTCCCCCTAAAGGTTTAGGGTAACCCTAAACTCTAAACCCCAAACCCCAAACCCTCCAGACACACAGTGGAGGGAGACTGGGGGTGAGAGAGGCGCAGAGCGCTAGTCTCAGGGGGGAGGAACCTGTGATGGGATCCCTTGTTCAGCTTGAGATGGGAGACGCCGGTGTGCTTGCTTAAGGGCTCAGGGCTGGGTGGGTGGACTCTGAAACCAGGTTTGGGTTTTGGATTTAGGGGTTAGGGTTCAGGGGTTGAGGTTCAGGGTTCAATGTCTAAAAAACAAGCAGCATGAAACAACATGAGAAGGGGGGTTTCCTTCGAGGATGCTGCGTTTATTGGGGGAAAAGAGGAAGACTCAACCCTACACCCTTGAATGGTTGAAAACATCCAAAAGTATCGCTAGGTTTGGCTCGAAAGTATGAATAGCCCCAAACCCTAAACCCTAAACCCTAAACCCTAAACCCTACACCCTAAACCCTAAACCCTAAACCCTAAACCCTAAACCCTAAACCCTAAGAATCTCCGTTTGCCGCCCGGAGGGCGGCCCGGATGCCTCATTGGCCGGCTGGAGCTTGACAGCCGTCACATTGCCCGTGCCCGTTCTCGTGGAGTACACCGGCTCCCCCTGAGAGACTTAGGGTTTAGGGTTTAGGGTTTAGGGTTTAGAGTTCAGGGTTTAGGGTTAGTGCAGCAAGAACTGTCCTGAAAAAAAGCCCCTAAGGCCTAAACCCTAAACCCCGAGACCCCAACTGCGGTTCACCCAAAAGAGTAATCCCTTAGCGACCGGATGCCAACCAAACCACCTAAGCCCCTGATAAAACAAGCAAAACAACTCCTAAACTCTCAAATCTGAAGCCCACGAATCCTGATCACATCTCTTCAAGCCCATCGAATGGGAACGTGCCTGGGAGGCAACCACCAGAGCTGTCTGCAAGGACTGAGCGAGGACCTTTCGGGTTAGGGGGAAGGGTAGAGTGGGGGTAGTACCCTAAACCCTAACTAAGCCTGGGCTGTGGGATTACAAGTGGGAATTTATGGCAAACTAAGTCTGGTGAGACGTGTCACGTCCAAGCTTCCTCCGCCGGAAGCTGCGCTTACATATGCAGGGTTTCAGACACGCGGGCAGCAGCTTAAGCGCACCTAAAAGCACCCACACGTACCTTGATGTGCCCCATCCGCCGCTCATACCCTTATTGCCTGCTTTGCCCTTCTACATCGCAAGTTTTCTGCCGGGCCGGGGTCCTGAGAGTGTCCGCAGCTTTTTAAGTGTGGCAAGCGCTGTAACTACCGTGCTTTTCCCGCAAGGCCACGGGGGGAGGGGGGAGCCTCGGACGCATCAGCAACCCTTTGCTTCTTTCGGGGGCAAAGTGCAAAAATGGCAAGACAGCGAGCAAGTGTAGGTACCAGCAGACTGTGTGCTGGACACTTGTGTCAGCCGACGAAGCACCTTTCGAAGACATATTTTTTCCAAATACGTACAGCCTTGGGGGCAATTACTCCTGGCGCTGCCAAGCCCGCCACCAAGTCCAAGTGCCTCCGCCTGGAGACTGCTCCCACTCTTCTGTTGGTGTGTTTGCTTGGCTTCTGGACACAACTTGTAGACAAGGCTTTCGGGCTCGTTGAAATCGCGGACCCCTTCCCAGACCCCAGCCAACCTTGCTGACGCTACTGAGTTCGTCTCTGTAGCCAAATGAGCCCTTCGGAGGTGAAGGCAGCACTATCCGTTTTGCTTTTTTTCACGCGTTTTCTGAGCGTCCCAAAGATGCGCATCATCGACGACCTTGGCTCGATGATGCTCACCCGTATGTGTTTTGAGGTGGGCGCTGGCTTTGAGCTAGAGTTCAGACCAATGTAGCTAGCCATGAGCAAAGCATGCTCACAGCCAAAAACGAACCCTCAACCCTGTGCCGTACTAAACGCTTGCCTGTTTTGGGCGTGAATATGCCTTGGCCTGGTTGCAACGGTCATCTGCTTGAACCCAACCTCGAGGCAGCGGACCCGAAAATCATCGAGCTTCCTTGCAAGCCACCCGGGCCACCCGCCCAAAGCCACAAGGACATGGAATTGTGCCGCGCCCGTAGCTGACGGTGGCATCCAGCTCTCTGGCACGTGGATTCATGGAATGCAAGGCTATGGACCGCCATGCAGAAGCTGGGGTCGAAGAATGATAAGACGGAGTGAGACGCCTTGTCAGTATGCAACGCTTTGTGACTACGCACGTGCAGGCAGTGTGGGCGGGGCCGGTTTGGTCGGCATCAGCTCAGAGCGCAGCGATGACAGTGATGCAACGCAGGCAACAGTACCTGCTTTTCCCTGCAGCCACGCCAATTTTGACTGGTGTCGTTGCGTTTCCCGCAAGGCAGTGCACTTAGGTGCCAGTGAGCTGCTTGACGAGGACGGTTGTCTAGTGGAGTTGCCAAGCACGCAAGGATGCAGGGTTTGACGGACTAAAGGTTTATTCATTTGGCCTCGGGGGTTCGGACTTCAGGTTTTGGGACAAGGGCTTTCGGGTTCGGGCTCCGGGTTGTTTGCGTTTACACGTGCGAGGGTGGTTTGGAGCTTTGGGTTGGGGGTTTAAACTTTGCTATCGCCCCCAAAAAGAGCCAGAAGCAGCTCTCAACAACAGACATGGGGTTTTCATGCTTTGTGCAAGTTTCTAACACAGCTAGGCAATTTGCAAAGCACAGGTCGCGCATGAAAGAGACAGGCCGCTCGGTTGGCATGAAAATGGGTGCCCATTTTCAAAAGGGCTTACAAGGGGATGCTACAAACCTAAAGCAAGAAATAAGGGTACTGCCGGGCACCCTAGCCTGGCACCAGGAGAAGGGCAATCGTGCGACCGCTGAATGTTGCACGTCTACATGCGAGACTAGGCTCGAACGACTCGTGTTGACAAGTGTCCCAATACTAAACAATTTGCAGTCGTGACCCTCGAGCCTGAAAACCCTAAACCTTTTCCAACCTGGGTGCAGTTACCAGCCTAACGAAGTTCCTTCGCCCGAAATGGTGTGTGCCGTCTTTTCTTGTGTGCTTCATGGGGTTCTTAGAAGGAAGCTTAACCCGGTACGATCATTCCTCGACATCCCGTGACTGCGGCTTGGGACCAAGTGTTTCGGGTCAGAACTGCAGCCTGAAAGCCAGCAGGTTTGTAGGAGGATGGTGTTCAACGATGCCCCTGAACCTTCTACTTCGATGTACCCTTGCCGAGCGCCCGGAGGCTTTCAAAGACTATAGGATGTTCCCTATCACCCCAAACCCTACACCCCCTAAACCCCCTGAACTCTAACAACTGAGGATGGGCGGGGGGTGCCTAAGCTGCTCGTACGGGTTTCTCAAGTCCCTCCCCCTCCCTCTCCGTAAACCCTCAGCCCCTTCAAACACCTTCTTCCTTGTCACCAACCTCTCAAGAGAGTGAGGAAAAGAAAGAGAGGGAGAGAGAGAGAGAGAGGGAGAGAGAGTGAGAGTGAAAGAGGGCTTGTTGTAGGGGGCCAGTGCGCTTGGAAAGCGTGCCCTCGACGCCTTTGACATCCAAAGACCTCAGCCCTTTCAGGAATCTTTGCGCCCGGGTTTTGGGTTTTAGGGTTTCAGGGGCTTGAGGAGTTGAGGGTGTAGGGGCTAGGTCTTTAAAGCCATATGGTCTGTTCTCTAAATTCTGGTCACCTTTTGGGTACCCTGAAAAAATCATAGGCGTCCTATCTATTGCCCCCCAAAAGGGAGCAAATTTCTAGGGAGAGGACCGTCTCATGGGTTCCCCTACTACTGCCCTCTAGGCTACCCCTAGGTTCCCCACCTTAAATGACCCTTACAGGCTTAGAGCAGGGTTGTAGTCATGGGTATGACATCACACCCTAACCCCTGAACCCCTGAACCCCTGAACCCCTAAAACCCTTAAACCCTTAAACCCTAAACCCAAAAGCCCGTAAACCCTAAACCCTAAACCCTAAACCCAAAAGCCCGAAAAGCCTAAACCCTAAGCCCTAAATTCTTTGGGGCACCTGGCGCCGCATCTCCCCATGCGAAGATGCCCGAAGGAAGTTGAGAGCTGTCGTTCCCTACATCCCCAAAGCTGGCTGCTTCTTAGTAGGGTTGAGGGTTTAGGAGTTTGGGGTTTAGGGTTTGGGGTTTAGGAGTTTAGGGTTTAGGGTTCTTAATCCCTTAAAGGGATTATGTAGGATTCTCATTCCCTCATTCCCTACGAAGAACCAGCCAGAAAAGCTCTCCCCGTGTGTTCGGAACCGCCATATTCTCAAGGGACTTTCACGTACTTGCAATACATCATTCAAGCCACGGACAGAGATTTCCGAACTCCTGAACCCGGAGACTGCAAGATTCCGGAACAGTTCCTTCGTAACTGGTTCGTGTTCGCACGCTTGCAGAGCGTTCTGCTCAGTGCCGAGGTTTTGAATCCGAAAATTGTCCCCCCCAATTGTCTAATCGAACTTCTCAACCCCAAACCCTGCACCTTACAACATAACAGAAAACCCTAAACCCTGAACCCTAAAACTTAAATGAACCCAAAACCCTACACCCTAAACTTCAAATATCGCCCCACCTGCCCCTGTGCCGTGCCCTCCAGTTGCGGTGGCAGTACCTCGGCTGCTACTTGAAAAGTCAAGGGAGGGCGGGTATAGGCCAGGGTGCTACGGTTTAGGGTTTAGGATTCAGGGGTATAGGGTCTTAGGGATATTGGGCTGGATGTCATTCGGGGATTAAGAGGCATGCCGGGGTTTTCAGGGTTCTGGGGCTTTAGGGACTTGAGGGCTATTCACAGCCAGCTTAAGGTGAATGGCCCAAAATCAAAAAGGGTGCGTCTTAATATAACGCATGCCCGCACGATCACGTGGTGCAGCGTGATTGTGCTTTTCAAGCTCTTCAAGGGTTCTTGATCCTTTGTGGTTTCTGCACTTCCCCAAGCTTCTGTGGGGAATCTGCCAGCAACTGGCATCACAAAAGCCCTCAGACCCAAACATGGTGATGCGACAAGCTTCAAAAACACCTCGTTTAGGGTTTAGGGTTTAGGGGTTTAGGGTTTAGGGTTGAAACTGAACCCTGAACACGGGCGCCTGGAACACACCTCCCCCAAAACGGTAAACCCAACGCACGAAAAGGGTTCAATTCTTGGCAGAGGAGTTGGGAGTTTCAGGGTGTAGGGTTCAGGGTTTGGAAGATGAGCTTGGCCCAGCAACCATATTAGATTAAGGGTACTTTTTTTTCAGTAGGTTACTTTATAAAGGCACCTTGAACCAAGAAAGAGAAAAGGGCACCACTTGGCTCCGAGGTTTAGGGTTTAGGGTTAAGACCAGCTTGCCCTAAACCCTAAACCCTAAAACCTAAACCCTAAACCCTAAACCCTAAACCCTAAACCCTAAACCCTAAACCCTAAACCCTAAAGGGTCAAGACCAGGTAGCCACAGCTCCCAGCAGCGTGGACGTGGTCGTCGTGGTCAGGGAGGTGGAGCTCGAAGAGGTAGAGCTGGAGGATGTCCTGGGCAAAATCGGGTTTAGGGTTAGGGCTAGCCCTAAACCCTAAACCCTAAACCCTAAACCCTAAACCCTAAACCCTAAGGGGGGGGGGATTCCATTACAACTAGACTTCTACTGGGGAAATTTCGAAGCAACCCCAGCCTAAACCCTTGGACAGCTGGGAGTTCTGAAAGGATCGCCATGCTTCTCGTTTCCAACCACAGCCTCCCTATAGAAGATTTAGCTGCAGCCCAGAAAAAGCAGGAATGACCCAACCATCATGGGAAATAGAGCAAAAGGGGGCCCTGTTTGAAAGGAGCCTAGCCCCCCTCCCCCGCCACAAAAAGCGAGTGTCGCCGTAGAAAGTCCTAGACCATGGGCTAAACCCTAAACCCAAAACCCTAAACCGTAAGCCCTAAACCCTAAACCCTAAACCCTGAACCCTAACCCTAAACCCTGAACCCTACAACCGCGAGGAGATCAGGAAGATAGGAGATCGGATCGACGCGGAGCTGCAAAACGCCCATAAACCCTAAACCCTAAACCCTAAACCCTAAATCCTAAACCCTAAACCCTAAACCCTAAACCCTAAACCCTAACCCTCCAACTCCGAACCCAGGCCAGCCGCAAGGAGGTGCTGGTCTCGGTGATAGAGGTGCTGCTGGTGCTCGTCGCGCTGGTGCTCGAGCTGGACCTTAGGGTTTTTTGGTGGGTTCAGGGTTTAGGGTTTAGGGTTTAGGGTTTAGGCTTTAGGATTTAGGGTTGAGGATTTAGGGTTTGGGGTTTGGGGGTTCATGGTACTCATTAACCAATTCTAAGTGTACTTAGAATAAGTGCAGCTGTAAGTGGGTAATAAGTACCATGAACCTCCAAGTAGGGTTTACGCGGCCAAGCTGTGCCAGCTGCACTGCGTCATTGGCAAGAGATCGACTTGTGTTGCATGAAGCGCATGAGCTGCAGGAGCGTTGAGTGAAACAAGAGCCCTAAACCCTAAACCCTAAACCCTAAACCCTAAACCCTAAACCCTAAACCCAGTGGGCTACGCAGAGTTTGAAGAATCACGGCGGACGAACACCAGCACCTGGCGACGGCGATGGCAGCTATTCCGTCTCCTCCGAGTCGCTGAGTTGGCCATCGGACCTATACTGAACTTGGGGAACCCCTAGCAAAAACTAAAATTTCTTGCGGTTTCTTAGCAATTGCAATGCCCAAAAACTGAAAAAAACAATTCCCAAGAATCCCCAAACCCTAAACCCTAAACCCTAAACCCCAAACCCCAAACCCCAAACCCTAAACCCTAAACCCTAAACCCAAGGGACTGGCTTCCGGACTCGGAGTCGAAATCAAGATCCTGAGCGAGCGCATCGAACCTTGCGGCGATCTCGGCCCCAGTGGGCGCCTCTCTGCGCGCCTTCTTGTGCCTCTTCCTTAGTAGCCAAGTAGCCATAGGGTTTAGGGTTTGGTTGGTTAGTTAAGGAAGAGGGTTTTTAAAAACCCTCTTCTTGTGGCCCCGGCCCCTCTTCCTTCGTGGCCCAGTAACCATATTAGAATAAGGGTCTAGGGATATGGTTAGTTTTCCCTCTTCCTTAGTAGCCCAGTAACCATATTACAATAAGGGGTCTAGGGTTTAGGGTTTCGGGTTTAGGGTTTGGTTGGTTACTTAATCCTCCTTACTGGCCCAACACCCATGGAAATCAAAGCTGGAAGCTGTCAGAATAAACTACCTTTTTTAGAAGCCCAGAGGTTGAAAAAGGTTGGGTTTTGAGCCAGGAAGCTTCTCATGAGATGCCTTCTTGTGCTTGCGGCGCTTGCTCTTCTTGCGTTCGCGGCTGGGGCTCAACATTGGCACGGGAGGCGCTGGAGGCGCGGTGTGTCCGGGCAGCATCCATGGGTCCCAAGGAAGAGAGGTCGGCCATCGGTAGCCAGGCATCACAGGTGGCGCATAGCCCGGGGAAAATGCTGGTGTCGGGTTCTGCATGAACTGCTTGGCCTCTTGGGGGTGCTCTGGCTCTTTTCGCGCGGCCTTCTCCACATCTTCACGTGAAAACTGCGCCACTCGCGAGGCTCTCGAGGGCATTGCAGGCGTGCTGGCATTCGCAGGAACTGTGGCCGGAATCGCTTCAGTCTCTTCAGGTACAGCCGCGGCAGCCTCGGGACTCTCAGAGTCCTCAATGTCCACAACCTCCGCATCCTCACCCTTCTTGGTCGTCTTGTCCTTCGCATCCGTCGCCTTGTCCGCTGAGACCTCCTGTGCCTCCTGTGCCTCCTCAGAGGCGTCTGTGTCCTCCCCCTCCTTCGCCTTGACCTTGTCAGAAGGAGCTTGCTGAGCTTGCTGGGGTTCCGACTTCGAAGGCTGCGAAGGCGTCGCAGGCGCCATGGCGATGGCACCCAGCAAACACTTTGCGGGAACCATGAGGTTCCCAATGCCACATCCTTGGGCACGAGAGGGCGGCACGACGTAGAGGGCATCTGCAATGTGCGCCATGCACGTGGCCACGCCCATGCGCTCCTTGGCGGCGAAGTACTCGTCATACTCGTCTCGGATCTTCTGATCGCTCGTGAGGGGCACCAGAGACAGCACTGCCCTGGGACCTCGCTTTGCCAACTCCTGGAAGGGCGCACGGTGGCGGATGGTCAGCGTGCCGCCAGCAGCCTGGAAGAATGCCTGGGCCGCCAAGGCGTCGCCCTGCAAGAGCGTGGCCTGGAGCCGCAGGGTCGCCGCACCCGCACGGCGCAAAGCCACGAAGACGGACCACGGCGCCGCCGGGACCAGAAGCATTGGCACCCGCATGCCCACACTTGGTGGCGGAGGCAAACTTGGTGGCGGAGGCAGGGGCAGGACTGGTTTCGCTGCTGCCTTCAACAGGTGTGCAGGCGGCGCACCCTTCGGAGGTTGCGGCGCCCGTGGGCGCGCTTCTCGCGCAGGTGCCACAGGCAGAACCTCTTCCGGAGCATCTGCCTCCTCCTCGCTCCATGCATCGAAATCTGGGACAGATCTCCTTGGTAGCCCAGTAGCCATATAACAATAAGGGCACCCTTTTTGGGTTGGCTACTTATCAGGGAAACCCTAAACCCTAAACCCTAAACCCTAAACCCAAAAAGAAGGGGTCAAGGGTACCACTGGGCTACCAAAGTCTCGCTGCAAAGGGCTCTCGGGGCTCCTGCCCAACTGCAGCCTCCGCAGTGCTGGGTCGTATCCTTAATCCCCGTTCCCCCATAGGAAGAAAAAAAAGGATCCTTTTTGTTCATTATATATATTATATATATATATATATGTATATATTTTATAATATATATATATATAAGAAAGCCCATAACCCAAAAAGTAAAACGGATCCCTAACACTGATCGAGTATCGGTCGTGGGGCAGTGCTTGGTCGTATCGGTCGTGGCGTGGCAGCTGGCGCCTTACATCGCAATGGCAGCAGGCCATGGCTGGTCATGGACGGGACATAAGCCCCACAGAGTTGTTCTTGACGTGGTTGGCGAAAGCATGACTGAGTCTGGCTTCCAGAACGGCGTAAGCTTCTGTCTGCACACATAGGGTTAGGGGTTTAGGGTTTCGGGCTTTCAGGTTGTAGAAGCTCACCGGTTCTTGACAACCTCATCCTGCGCGGTAGAAGGGTTTTCAGGTTTTGCAGTAGTCCCAAAACCCCAAACCCTCAACCCTGAACAGTCAACCCACAATTCATCAGGCTGCTGCACCCGAGTTTTGTTGACGTGGTCCCTTAGTATGGGCCCTTGAAAAGGGGGACCCTTTTATAGCCCTTGTACACCCTTTAATCCAAGGGCCCATACTTCAGAACCCTTTTAAGCAAGTAAGGGACCACGCTAAGGGACCCCTAAACCCAAAACCTTTAACCCTCAACCCTCAACGCGGAAGGATCATATTCGGGGACCATGTACCCTTAGCTTCTTTCTAGGGAAGTTGGGGCTTCTTTCTAGGGAAGTTGGGGCTGAGGACCATATATCCTCCTATAGAGTCCTCTAGACACTCCCCATGTAGGGTTTAGGGTTTAGGCTTCGAGTCACGGGGTTTCGGGGTGGGGAGTTTGGGCTTCCAGGGTTTTAGGGCACTTCTGATGTGGGGGTTTAGGGTTTAGGGTTTAGGGTTTTTGATCCACATGATTGTACAGGAGTTCTGACTGTCTAGTTCAAGATGTAAAAAAGGGCAGGTATTTACATCAAACAGAGTCACGCAGCACAACATCCGCGCTCAAAACGGTGCGTCTCACGTCGTTCTCTTGGGCACGTCTTTGCTGATGCCCCAGCCTTCCCCCCCCCCCCCCCCCTCCCAAGGCGCGCAGCAGCCCGAAAACCTGGATGGCTCTTTACCTTTTCGTGATGCTCTTGACTTTACTTGCAGGTCCGGGGGTAGCTGAAAGTGGTGGTTCTAAGCTTCAACTACAAACGGCACCCAATATAGACACTCACCAGTATGTATAAGGAACCCTACAAGCACGCCCCCACCACAGCAATAGAAGCCCTCATGCACCCGTGGCCCAGTTCGAACTTCCCAAGGTGGAAGAAAACCACGGGTTTGGGGTTTAGGGTTTAGGGTTCCAGGGTTTAGGGATACCTCAAACCTTCGGGTCCATGGAACCCTACAGGGTTTAGGGTTTAGGGTTTAGGGCTACTACTAAACCCTAAACCCTAATCCCTGAACCCTGAACCCGACACAAGCAGGGCACCCCCCTTTGCGGTGCACAGGGTCTCAAGCCTAAAAGGGGGGGGGGAATAAACCCTTTGACTGGGCTTAGGGCTTTGGGCTTCGGGCTTCGGGCTGGTTTAGGGGGTTTCTGGGGTTCAAGGTTTGTACGCTAAAGCTTTAAACCCTAAACCCTAAACCCTAAAGCCTACACCCAAAAGAGCAGTCCAGGATGCGTGGTGGAAGTGCTGCTGCTCGTGGAGGTTGTGGAGGAGGCTGTGGTGGACGTGCTGCCTCAGAGGAATAGGGTTTAGGGTTTAGGGTTTAGGGTTTAGGGTTTAGGGAACTCTAAACGCTTAAGCCCTACAACCCCAAATCGAAAAGCCTAGGCCCCTAAAGTCCCTTGAAGCCCCTTGAAACGCACTTATAACTGTACTTATAAGCTCCCTAAGTCCCCTAAGTAGATGAAAGTAGACTTCTACGTGGGGTTATAAAGGTACCCATGAACCCGTAAGGTCCTAAGGATCAAAACCTCAGGAATTCGACGCTAAGGCTTGGCGACTCGAGTTCTTTCTTGGCTTCTTTATGCGTTCCTTAAGGGAGGGGGGGCGGGGTTCATGGGGGGTAGGTACCTAGGGAACCTTAGGGAAGCTTTCTCGGAGCCTGTGAGAGTCTTGGGGAGTAACTCTTCAACTCGAAGCCCTAAACCCGAAACCCTACACCCCCCCTGAACCCCCTCCCCTAAGAACCCGAGAACTTCCCTTTGGACTTTGGCCTTCCTGCTGAGAGAGCAGGGTTTGGGGTTTAGGGTTCAGGGTTTAAGGTTTAGGGTTTAGGGTTTGGGGTTTAGGGTTTGGGGTTCAGGGTTTAGGGTTTGGGGTTTAAGGGTCTGGGGTTTAGGGTTTGGGGTTCAGGGTTTAGGGTGAGAGCCCTCTGCAATCTTGGCGAACTCCTGAGCTCGGAGCTGGATGAGGATGATGAGGAAGTGGTGGAGGTCCTCCGGGAGTACTTTTCCGAAGGCTGTAGGTGCTTAAGGGTTCAGGGTTCAGAGCTTGTTTGATTTATCCTTTTCCGAGGCGTTCAGAGGTTTAAGGTCTGCTTTTTTTTGTTTAGGGGCTTAGTTAGATGTTGAGGGCTTGCGGCCTCGCTTGTGCACTTTGCATGCAAGCAACCCTTACCTAGCCAAAAAAGGACTCGAAACCTAGTTTTGGGCAACCCCCTAGACCCTAAACCCTAAACTCCTTTCTCGCACGAAGCCCTGAGGCCAAATTCCTGCAAAAAGCCACCCTCCTCTTGGGGATTCATGGTACTTATTAACAAACTATAACTGTACCCAGAAGGCCCTGAAGTGCCCTAATATGGATACACGTACAGTTCTAAGTACAGTCAGAGTTGGCTATGAAGTACCATGAACCTCCAAGCTGTTTCAACGCACGGGTCAACCTGAGACGCGCAAGCTGCTGAGGGCTAGTCTTGGGAGTATCAGTTCGGGTTTAGGGTATAGGGTTTAGGGATTGGGTTTAGGGTTTAGAGTTTAGGGTTTAGGGTTTAATTAGGAAGTTTGGAGTTTCGCCCCGTCTGTGGCGAGTTTAGCTCCTCTTTGGTTCAGGGTTCGGGATTCCCCTGAAGTAAGGAACGCACCGGAACTCGTCATGAGAACCCCCCCCCCCCCCCATGTGGCTTCAATAGTTTAAGGTGTCGTCCTTGCTCAAGGGGGCAGTGTTCCTCCTTCACCAGAAATCCTGAGTCCTAAGCCCTGAGTCTCCCTAAACCCTAAAAACCTCAAACGCCCTGACTCTCAGGGTTTAGGGTTTAGGGTTTAGGGTTTAGGGTTTAGGGTTTCTCAAACCCTCGAAGCCCTGAAAGACCTCGACGTGGTGGTGGTTGACGAGGTTGTCCTGGCTGGAGGGAGGTCTTGGCTTGAGGACTAGGATTTCGAGTGGTTCAGGGTTGGAAGTGGTTTAGGGTTTAGGAGTGTTTTAGGGTTTGGAAGTGGTTTTAGGGCTTAGAGTGCTTAAGGGCTTGGAGTGTGTGAGCGGTTTAAGGTTTGGAGTGGTTTAGGGTTTAGAGTGCTTAAGGCCTTAGAGCGGCTTCAGGGTTTTGGGTTTTGGGGGGTTAGGTTTCGGGCGAGGTTGGGTCAGCTTCGTGGCTCTACAAGGAGGGTCCCCCTTACTGTACTACTACTGTAGTTAAGGGACTTTTTACCCCATTTAGGATCCTTATAACCCCAATTTAGGATCCTCATAGCGCAGTTTCGGGCTCTCGTAACTCTACTCATAGCTAGGGGGCCCCCACCTTGTAGGTTTCGGGATTTTTGGCAGACGCTTGCCTTGGGGTTCCTGAGGAGAGGCATCAGACTTGTGCACCTTTTAGGGGTTTCTGTTGTAGGATATTTAAGGCCTCAATATGAAGCCCTGCACCCCAAATCCTAAGCCAGGGCATCCGGGCCCTTACGTTGGGTCCCCTGTTCTTTAACCCTTACATACACTATACAGTATAAGGGCCCATACTTTGGATTCCTTGAAAACCCCCTTTAAAAAGGGTAAAGGACCATAGTAAGGGCCCAGGGTTCCAACCTCAGACTAACCCTGAATCCTGAACCCTAAACCCTAAACCCTAAATTCACCCTAAACCCTAAACCCTAAACCCTAAACCCGAAACCCTAAACCCTAAACCCTAAACCCTAAACCCTGATCCGCAAGCCGTAAACCTTAGCCATGCGGGGTCAACTTGACATTGACGACGCTCAGCTGGAAGGAGGCCACAGCTAAGCCCTACACTCTGCAGCCTAAACCCTAAACCCTAAACCGTAAACCCTAAACCCTAAACCCTAAACCCTGAACCTCTCTTTCATGTTTTAGGGTTTAGGGATTTTTGGGTATAGGGATTTTAGGGTTTAGGGATTTTAGGGTTTAGGGATTTTATGCGAAACGAGCGGAAACCTATTTTCTCCCACTCTTGCTTGTGCCTATAAAGGGCTTCGGTAAAGACACCTCTATACAACTGTACAAGGTACATGCTTTACCTAGAAAGTGGTGTGGGGTCAGCAACTTTCGCACACCCTCCTTAAAGCATGTGCCTCTTGCTGCTCCCCCGTTGGTCGCGCATTGGGCTCAAGATGCGTCACTCAATCTTGCCTTTAAAGCAATACTTGCAAACGGTGATACCTTGGACATCCGTGGCTTGGATCAGTCCGTGACACTTTGGATTTGCATGGAACTTTCGTCCCTTGCGACTCACATAGAGCTTTGCATCTGGGCACTTTTCACCCATGTAGATGAACACCTCTCGGTTTCCAAAATGGATACACTTACAGAGGCATGTGCACACCATCACTGAGAGCGTGATGATGTTCAGAACCACACTGACTACTACGAAGAGCAACCATTGGGTTCCGGTGTCACCCGGTCCATGAGGAATGAGATCCATGAGGTGACTCCCTCAGAGGCCGGTGTCTAGTAACAGCACTGACAAATTGCTTTATGTTCAGCTTTGAGCACTGCTGCGGCTGCCACTTTTTCCAAATGTTGACTGCTCCGATGGTTTGCATGCTGTTCTTTGTAACGTGCTTGTCAAGTCCTTGCTTGTCCAAGGTAACCAACCCGAGCATTTCGCGTGCTTCTTCCATCTCCTTTCCGGTTGTTAAGTGCTTCGTCAAAGCATTCGATGGGTTTTCCGTTCCTTTGATTTTCTGCACGATCACTCTTTTCTCTTTCACAAGCTCTTGAATGTAGAAATGTCCCAGATCAACATGTCGCATTTTCCCAACACCCAATCTCCGCGCAACTTGGATGGCTGCACTACTGTCACAAAACAGTCTTGGCACATCGATCGTCATGCCAAAGTCTTCCACACCTAAGTTCCGCACGAAAACTAGGTCCTGGGCGCACTGAGTTAGGGCTCTGACTTCTGCCTCTCCTGAGCTGGTCGCAGGAGTTCCTTGCTGACTCCGAGCAGAAGTTTCAACCACGGTCCCTCCTAGGACTATTGCCTGCCCACTGGTGCTCTTGCGGTCTTCTCTGTCACCTGCCCAGTCACTGTCGCAATACCCCTGCAGCGGAATCCCTGCAGCTGGTTCGAAGTCTTCACTCATCTTTGTCACATGTCCCACGTGCATGGTTCCCCTGAGATATCTACCTAACGTCTTGAGGTTTTGCATGTCACATTCCCTGGGATTCCTAATCCGCTTTGCAAGCTCCTTGCATGCGAATTTGATGTCGGGTCGATCCTGCGACAGGTAGGTAGCACTGCCTACACAGCTAGCGTAGATTTCTTTGGCTCTGCCCTCCAGAAGCTTGTCATCCTTTAGGTTGAGCTTCTTTCCCGGCACGGGGCTTGGCTTGGCGTCCTCTAGTCCTAGCATCCTAAGGATGTCAGTGGTATGCTTTTCGTTCGGCATCGTAACCACAGCTCCCTCCACCAGGATCTTCTTTCTGCCAAGAAATTCACTCGTGCTACTGCTTGCTGCGCCTGGCCATTCAAGCTCACCCACTTTTAGCTTGCATCCGCACTTCGGCAGCTGAACTTTCAGCAGGTCATCCAGCAACTCTGCCGGTCCACAAACGTCGAAATCGTCTATGTGGTGGATCAAAACGATCCCTGTTCGCACGCATCGAAAGACACATGCGTCTAGTGTCCCCCTGTGAAACTGATACACTCCCTTCGGGAGTTCCTTGGTCAAAATGGTTTCCAGACGATCTCTGTACTGCGCTGCCGCTGACTGCCTTCCATACAGATTTCCATCGACCTGCCATAGCACGCTTTCTTTCGGCACGTTCTTCATCTGCTCTTGCATTTCTGGGCTTGCTTTTGCGTACCACTCATCGTATTCCTCCAGCCATTCCTTTGGCGGCTTCATCATCACTGGTTGTCCTTTTGCATCTCCACCATCTTTCGCAATGAGGAAAGCTGAGCTAAGGTCGGCCTTGACTCTCGGCATCTTTGTCGTCAGCGAGTAAACCTCCAACAACTTCCTCGAGGTGGCGTGTGGCGTTGGACAGAAATTTGAAGGGTACTCTGAGTTGTGCTTCTCATTTGCTTCTTGCTTCTTCTTGAAGTCCTGGCATGTGAGTCGTGACTTTGCCACTCCTTCAGTGACCTTGTCAACCCACTTGTGGCCGAACACCGTCAGGTCCTTTGTTATCTGTCTCCCATCTCTCGGTGTGAAGGCACCGTACACCTCATTTAGCTTTCTCAGCTCTTCCTTTCTCGCTCTCCTCAACTCTTTCTCGTCAATCTGCAACGTGTCCAGGTAGTCCATGATGTTGCTCACCATTGTCTCGTTGAAGCAATCTTTGTTTTGCTTCAGCCACTTCTTGTACACACCCACATCTTCTTTTGGTAGGAGAGCACTACCCTCCAGCCAGGTCCCATGGTTACTCACGCTGTCCACCATGTTCTGCGCTACATCTCCCGGCACGCTTGGCACATACATGCTCGTGTCGAGACTGTCTGTGCCCATGCTGGCATCAGGCGTAGCAATGTTGAACTGCTGCGTGCTAGCTGCAGCATTCCCGGTGTCACCCGGCGGCCGACTGGCCTGCGCAGGCTCCACCCTGGCTCTCTTGCTCTCTGGCTCTTGCAACGCAGCTTTCTCACTTTCCTTTCCTGCATCGTCTGCTGCTCTTGGCGCCGGCATTGGCACCACTATCGTCTCTGGCTTGAAGTCGTAGGTCTCTGCAGGCTCCAACTCCGGAACTGCTACACCCTTGCTCTCAGACCGTTCTTGCACTACCTTGCTTGTTGCAATGCCCAAGTACCTGTTCCAAGGCACTCCCTTTGCCTTGTCGAGTATCGCCGCTTCATATCTTGCACTTTCTGGTAACCTCCTCACGGTGCGGCATGTCTGCACCCCTGACTCTGTAAGCACCAAGTGCTCATCTCCTGCAGCATTCTTTCCGGCATACACTCCGCGAATCCATCTTGGAGCTGCCTTGTCCTTTTGCTTCGGAAATTTTGCTAAGGACACCTGTCCGAAAGTCATCATCTCACCCACATAGTCAAACCCATTGATGACTCTGAACGCCGTTGTCTTCGAATGGTTGATGTGAAACCGTGCCACCGTCCACGCACTGTGTCGCACAATCCATGGAAACAAGACACTGTCACAGCCAATCTTGACTTTGTATTTCTCTGACACCTCCGCAAGCCATGTGCGAATCTTGCCTGCCAGAAAACCGTTGACCATCTCTCCATCTGCTAAGGACTGTGAACTGTATCGCGGTGATCTCCGCAGAGTAACGGTGTCACCCATTTCCTTCTGCACCCTTTCATATATCTTGTTCAGAGCGCTTTCTTGGTCGAAATGGATCACTACCTTGTCCCACTTCAGATCCTTGATCCAGCTGATCATTGCCTTGCTTGCGTAGTCCACGCTGGCTTTGGATGGCAACACCAGCGCGAAAGGGTACTGGCTCTCTTTGCAAATTGCAGTGAGAACGGTTACCAAACCAGCCCGCTTCTTTTCTCCTTCTTCTTTGTTCACTTCCTTGCCTTCTCCAGAAAAGAACATGTAGTCGGAGTAGATCACATGCTCCTTGGGGTCTTCCTTGACCCTCCTGTGCTGCTTGCTCTTACCTTGCCCCATCACACAAACAGGGCACCAACTCTCGAAGTTGGCATGGTGGAGGTTGTGTTCTTCCACCTCCTGAGCCGACGGCTCCTTCGGCGCCTTGATGACCTTGCTCTGGTCTCTTTCTCTGTCCTCATCTATCATCAGCCGATCCACTGCGTCTTCGTCGTCTTCCACAACTCCTCCATGAGCTTCCTCTCCTTGCGCAATCTCTTCTTCATATGCCTCGTCTAGTCCTTGCATCCATTCGCCTTCATAGTCTGGCTGCTCTTCCTCAGCAGCTGCTTCTTTTCTTTCTGGCTTCAGCCTGAACCAGGTTTCTCCCAGCCAAGCATGCTTCATATCCCTCATTGCAAAGCGCTTGTCTTCCCACGCACTCCGATCTTCCTTCTGGGACCCATCCTCCTCGAAGATCATCTTGGTGAGCCTTCCACTCTCCAGTCTCTCCAAGGGCACAGGGAGATCCTTGATCTTTGGCGCAAACAAACGCTTTCTTGGGCTGTTGTGCTCTCGAATGAGATACTCCACCCCATCCTTCACTTCTCTCTTCCAGCGGTCTTCCTCTCGGGGACCCAGATCCGGCTTGTCGGCAATGGGTGCGACCCTCCTGCCTCCTGCAGGCGCGCTCCCTTCGCCCACGTCCATCACTTTCAAGTACCACCTTTTCCCATGAAGCTCAAGTGGTACGGTGTCACCCGCGCTGGTCTCGAGGAAACACCCTCCTGGGCTGAAAACCACCTTGTGTCCTCTCGCTACCAAGCTGTGAACCGAAACTAGGCTCTCAGCAGCATCCGTTACGGTCATTTCTACTGCTCCTTTGGTTTGTCCGAACATGACCTGAGGGTACTGCTTTCCATACACCTTAAGCGGCGTCCCTTGCACGCTGAACAAAGGCTTCGCTTTCGAGGCATCCACCTGTGCTTCAAAGTCTCCTACTTTTGCTACACTCTCACAGGCTCCTGAGTCGATGAGAAGATACCGGTTGCCTAGCTGTTTTGCAGTCACAGCTGCGACGGAACTCTCACTCACAGTGAATATCACATCTTCATCACTCCACTTGACAACACGCTGCGAACCTTCAAACACAGAACCAATCCCTGCACCGTTGCCACTCCGGTCTTCTGGGGCAGTCGATGCACCCGTCCCACCGGTCTCGGTGTAGGCCTCGTTGTCGACTGCTCCAACCTTCCACCAGCAGTCTGCAGCAATGTGACCATGCCTGTGGCATATATGGCACTGCTTTCCAGCGTGCGGATTGTTGTTCTTTCCTTTCCCATCGTTTTGCTTTCCTTTGCCTCCTTTGTTGTTGTTGCCTGCTCCTTTTCCCTTGTCGGTTTTGCCTTTCTTCCCATCCTTACCTTTCCCTTTGCCATTGTTGTCCCACCTGTTGTTGTTCCACTTCTCCTTCCATTTGTCCTTTCCTTTGTTGCTCCAGTTGTCCTTTCCTTTGTCGCCCCAGTGGTCCTTTCCTTTCTTCCATTCTCCTTTCCCTTTGCCTTTGTCTCCTTTTACTCCGCCGATGTCCATAGGCCTCACTCCCCCATCATCATGCTCAGCAGTTTTGTTTGAGGCTTTGGGCATCCCGAACTGTGAACCTTGAGGCCTTTTCCACAGGTTTCTGTTGATCAGATACTGTTCGATGTACTCTCTTATCTTGTCGTATCCGTTCAACACATCACTGTGCATGAAGATGCTTTGCTGCAACTCTTTCGGTGCAATATGAGCCAAAATGGACACTTTCTCATCTTCTGAAAACGCTGTGTTGTACGTACGCTCAAACTCTCGACGTTCAGCTTCCCACTGGTGAAGCGCTGTGCTCCACTGTGCAATGTCACTCGAAAACGAGGGATTTGCTAAGTGCCTGCGCCACACCCAGGCCTTAGTCCGATGCGCTGGCTCGCTCAGAAGCACCAATCTTCTCCAAACCTCAAAACCGTTGGCATCACGCAACCCTTGTCCTATGACGTTCATCGTTGGCTCGGGACAGTACTGTATCAGAAACGTGTACATGGCTTTCGACAGTCTACTTTCTTCGGGGCTAAATTTGGCTTCATCAATCGGGTTCTTACTGGCTCCATGCTTTTCCAACAACTCTGGGTAACGCTCATGCACTGTGCTTGACCATGCCATGAAAACATGTTTGAACTTTTCCCATTCTTCTTTCTTGCCGTTAAACGTGTGCGGTTTTGGAACATGACTGGGGTGTATCAGTTCTTTCTCTTTTCTTTCGGCGCTCCCTGTGGCTTGTCCTGCTGCTGCTGCTGCTGCTGCTGACTGTGCTTGAAGTGCTCGTTCTGCTACATCAAGTCTAGCTTCGGCCTCTGCTGTCTTCTTTTGTTGCTCTTCAAAGGCAGCGTTGGCTCGTTGCATACCAAGTGTTAGGTCCTGCACTCTACGGGCTAACTCTTCTAGAGTTGCCATTGAAACTACCAAAAAAAAAACTCAAACACACACAAACTGTACAGGCTTCACGAACACAGAAGCGGTGCCGAGTTCGGCAGCAGCCTGCTTGAGCTGCTCCCTCACACTCGGCGGTGTCACCCGCACTTCAGCGGTTCCAACCCGCTCCTGAGGACTGGTACCAAGAGCCTTGCCACTGGTGCCAGCCTCCCGTTCCTCTCGCTCTGTACCACTCGTTCCAAAGCCGATCTCGCTCCCGATCTTGGCGGCTCCACTGCTCGTCACTCCTCTCTTCGTTCTCTGTGTCCTCCTCTGTGACTCTGTTGTCAAAGCTCGGCGTCACCTGCCGTCGCCAGCCCACAGAGGAGGCCCGACTTTCGAGGTCCCAGCTCGAGGCGGCCCCCGCACTCGAGTGCCCCACCGATGGGCGGGCTTTGGCACGCGGAGGCTCAGATGGCTCCGGCGGCGGCTGCTTGTGCCGCTTTGCTTGTTCCCGCCTTTCACGTGCCCTGTCGGCCTTCTTCAAGGCAGACTGCACACCGTTCGGATCCTTCGGGTCAGTGCTGTGCTCCTCTGAGCTTTCACTTTCCCAATCCGAGGTGTTTCCGGACTGCTCCTCTTTCTTGACCTCCTGCTTGATCTCGCCTTCACTTTCGGAGTCCCACACCGATGTTGGCTGGTGTGTGAGCGTAACCACTGAAGCCCCGCTTCTTGCTGGCTCGGTGTGTCCCGCCTCTGTAGGCGGTATCACCCGCGCAGCACTGCTGGGTTCTTCTCGCTCCTCGCTGGCCTCTGCCTCGTCCGAGGAAGCTGCTGTGCCGCGCCTGCTGGTCCTTGCCAGCCGCCCAAGCCCTTCTTGCACCCTCTGACCAGCTACCTTCTGCAAGTAGCTCCTTCTAGCTTGTCGTCCAGGGTTCTGCGCTGCGATTGTAGCCAGCCCTGGGTACTGGGCCCTCAAGCGCTCCCACTGTCCGCTGTCACTGGTGGGAGGTAACTCTTCAGGAACCCAGGCGTCCTCGTCTAACCACTCACCAAACCCAAGGTTGCTGCCTTCGCTGGGCCTGGCTTGTAGTCTGAGCGCGTCCTCTGCAGACAAGTCTCCAGGCACAGGAGCCTCTTGCGGTTCCCTGTCCCTGGACTCCGACCTGTTCAGCGCTCGCTCTGCTCGTCTGGCAAAGCCTCGTAGGATCCTTCGCTCCTCTGCTTCTGCACTACGATGACGACTGCGAGGTGCGTCGGCTTCTCTCCCTTTTCTGACACCCTTCTTGGTCTTTCCAGACCCCTTTGCTTTTGCTCCACCTTTTCCCGTGGTGCCTTCTTCGCGACTGCTACTGGCGCAGTTCGCTTCTGTCTTGCTTCTTTAACGAGGGTTTTGGCAAGACTCCCTCGAGTCCGGCAGGCTTTGTCGCCCTGCCTGCGGTGTCACCCGCTGCTGCTTCACACGCAGCTAACGGTATCACCCGTTGTTCACGAGCTCCGGTCGACTGGCTTTTGAACCAGGAGCTCCGCTACCATGCGAAACGAGCGGAAACCTATTTTCTCCCACTCTTGCTTGTGCCTATAAAGGGCTTCGGTAAAGACACCTCTATACAACTGTACAAGGTACATGCTTTACCTAGAAAGTGGTGTGGGGTCAGCAACTTTCGCACATTTTAGGGTATAGGGATTTTAGGGTGTAGGGATTTTAGGGTATAGGGATTGTCACATAAACCTTTATGGCCCAAACCCTCAGGAACAATCTCGGGCCAAGTCGTCAAGCAATTTTGGCCCGCGCCCAAGCCGTCTGGCATTTTCTTTGGCCAAAGTTGGGTGACTACCTCAGGTACTTGTATCGTCCAGGTAGGGTTTCGGCTTCAAGGGCCCAGGGTTTAGGGTTTAAGGTCTAGGTCTGGATTTAGGGTTTAGGTTCAAGCCCCTAGGGTTTTAGGGATCCGGGATTTAGGGTTTGGGGTCCAGGGCCTAGGGTTTAAGGTTCCGGGCTCATTGAAACGAAAACAGCTTCTGCATGCTATGGGATCTAAAGGGTGGGTGGGTAGACTTCCGATACCAGACCTGACGAAACCTGACACCCTAAACCCTAAACCCTAAACCCTAAACCCTAAACCCTAAACCCTAAACCCTAAACCCTAAACCCTACACGCTTGTTGCGTGCACCGCTTCGTACGGATTTCAGGGCTTCGAAGCCCTCTCCAGTCTCTGGTTTACAAAACCTTAAACCCCCAAAATTCCCCCCGAAGTGCTGTTGAAGCCTGAACCCTAAACCCTCAACCCTAAACCCTAAACCCTAAACCCTAAACCCTAAACCCTAAGCCTAAAACCTAAACCCCCCCCCCCCCCCCCGCCCCAGCTGCGTGCCTGGTGCTGGACGTGGTGCTGGACGCAGTCGACGTGGTGCTGCTCGTGGTCCTTGAGCGGTTCAGGGCTTCGGGTCAACGGCTTCTTAGGGTTCGTAGGGTTTAGGGTTTAGGGTTTAGGGTTTAGGGTTTGTGTGGGGCTTAGGGTTTTGGGGTTCAGGCCCAGGGTCTGCCCTTAGCCGACTTCCCAAAGCTTCGGCTGTGGGGTCCCGGTCCGCAGGTTCAGGGTTTAGGGTTTAGGGTTTAGGGTTTAGGGTTTAGGGTTTAGGGTTTAGGCTCCAAAAGCCCTCAACGCCCCTGAAACCTCCACCGCCCCGCTCAAACAGCTCTTGGGCAGCATTGCAAAAGGGCGGATGTTCACGAAATACGAGTAATTCCTTAAGAATCCCCGCCCCCCCCCCCCCCCCCCCAAAAAAAAAAAAAAAATAGGAAAAAATCTTCCTTACGAGGGTCGTATAGGGAATATCATTCTTTTTATTCGTTTGGGGCTCTTAAGCAAATAGTAGAATATGCTAAGGGTTTACTCACCCTAGGGGGTCGGTACATGCAAGAATTCGAGCTTCATGGGGCCCCTCTACACGCAGCAACATCCGCCCTAAACCCCAAGAACTGCCAAACCCCCAAACAACCCTAAACCCTAAACCCTAAACCCTAAACCCTAAACCCTAAACCCCAAGTAGAAGCCATCGGAGCAAGCCGGGAGCTCCTGGTTGTGGAGCTCGTGCTGGTGGAGCTCGCAGTCGATGTGGTGGTGCTACTGCCTTGTTTAGGGTTTGTAGGGTTTAGGGTTTAGGGCTAGGGTTTGGGGTTTCGGTCTTAGGGGTTCGGGGTTGAGGGGTTTAGGGAAAAGGGCACATGTTAAATAGGATTGCACAGGCTATCAGGTTCCCTCATTCCTCATAAAGAACTCGCAAGTAAAGAACAGGGGTAGTTCTAGGTGGTTGATTTTTATGGCGGAGTTTGAAAAAATGTCTTGCTAAGAGGCAAAATTGTTTTACCGTGATGAGGCTACTGTATGCCATTTTGCGGGTCTTCTGTAAAATCTCAGTTCCTTGCAAGAACCCAGGTTAAACCCTACACCCTCAACTACGCCCTAAGCCATCAGCCTGAAACCCTAAGCCTTTGGCCCAGGATCCCTTCAAGAAACTTTTGTCCAGACCTAAACCCGAACCGCAAGTTCTGTAAGTCTACTGCCTCAACAACCTAGCTTCAGTTCCGGTTTGGGGTTTGGGGTTTGGGGTTTGGGGTTTGGGGTTTGGGGTTTAGGGTTTAGGGTTTAAGGTTTAGGGTTTAGGGTTTAGGGTTTAGTCCAACCCAGCACCAAACTTTTCACTCTAAAGAAGACTTCTGAGGAGTCGGACGCGTAGTGCTGCTTGTGCTGCTGGTCGTCCTGGGGAGAGAGAGAGGGTTTAGGGTTTAGGGTTTAGGGTTTAGGGTTTAGGGTTTAGGGTGCAGGGTTTCGGGTTTAGGGGTAGTGCATGGTCCCTTAGACCTTAGATGGCCCCGTTGCTATACTCCATAAGCCTCAAGGGCGTCTTTACTCGCTTGTGACCTTTTTCTCTTTTTTCACAGCCAACACCCTGCAGAGGGCTCCAAAATCGCTGTACTCGCAGCAGAAAACCCTGCATAGGTGTCGAAAATACCTTCATCCCTGTTCCCCTAGGAAGAAAAAAGGATCCTTTTTGTTCATATATAAGAAAGCCCATAACCCAAAAAGTAAAAAGGATCCCTAACACTGATCTAGATACGTTATCCCCCCCCCCCCCACCTCTCTCAGTGGCTACGGTCGTGACGCTGGCTGTGGTTGTGATGCACCTTGTGAAGCCCACGCTACGATCCGTGGATAGTAGAACCACGTCATTTTCTCCCCCCCCCCCCCCCCCCCCCCCCTCGCGTGCCCCTCCCCAGCCAGAAATCGCTATGAAATAGCCACAAGTGAGCCGGCCATTTGTTCTTATTTAGGGTTTAGGGCTTAGGGCTTAGGGTTTAGGGGTTTAGGAAGTGAGCCGGTACAGGAGCTGCGCTCAGGAGCTGCGCTTGGGAGCAACTGGCGCAAGTGAGCCACATTCCCCTGGGTTTAGGGTTTAGGGTTTAGGGTTTAGGGTTTAGGGTTCAAACCCTCAAGCCCGCACCCTCCTTGATTTGCACCCTTTTGGGCTTGCACCCGTTTGGAGTTACGGGATGAGAGTCTAACCCTAAACCCTAAACCCTAAACCCTCAACCCTAAACCTCTAGGGTTTAGGGCTCATGAACCAGAAACAGCCGCTTACCGGGATTAAAGAATGCAGTCAAGGAGCGTGCTCAGGGATGTGCTGCTGGAGCTCGTGCTCGTACCTCCAACAGTGTTAGGGCTTTGAGCCTCTAAACCCTAAACCCTAAACCCTAAACCCTAAACCCTAAACCCTAAACCCTAAACCCTAACCCTAAACCCTAAACCCTAAACCCTAAACCCTAAACCCTAAACCCTAAACCCTAAACCCTAAACCCTAAACCCTAAAATCAACCGCTGATAGACACTGAAACCTGAAACCCTAGGCCCCGGTTCCTCTAGAGGCAGCCAGAGAGCGATTCCAGAACATGTGGAGCCGCCAGAAAGGTTTTTAGGGTTTAGGGCTTAGGGCTTCGGCTTTTAGGGTTTAGGGTCTAGGGCTTAAGTTTTAGGTTTTGAGGTTCAGGGGTTAAGTTGAGGGTGTTTTGGGTTGGAGTTTTTTGGGGGGTCCGACTTCCATGGGCTTACAATTTCGGGTTTATGGGTGAGCCCTGGTCTTCTTGGGGGGTGACTTGGTGATTTCCCCTAATCGTGGTCCTTTTGGGGGTCCTTATTTTTTGGGCGGCCCCTCTTCTAGGCTGCCCAGTGACCAAGGCTTAAAAAGGGTGCTCTTTTTTGCTTAAAGGGGCTTATAAGGGAGCCTAAACCCCAAAAAGGGAATAAGGGTACTACTGGGCATCCTTGTCTTATTTCGGGTACCCAAAAAAGACCCCCCAATTTGGAGACCTCACCACATGGTCCCTTAACATGGGCATTTGAAAGGGGATATACCCCTCATGTACCCCTTATATACGCTAGAAAGCCAGGGCCCTTGAAAGAAATTAATGGACCATTTCAAGGGACCATGTAGTTGCCCTGAGAGCCCAGAGTAGCCTAGGAATGACAAGGGCGCCCCGTTTGGTGTAACGGGGCATAAAAAAAGGAGCCGAAACCCTAAAAGAAGGGAATGAGGGCCTACTCTGGGACTTTCAGGGAAACAGTACGAGGGCCCCCCGAACACACCCTGAATTTAGCCCTGAACACCTGATGCTCTGCTAGACCCAAGAGTAACCTCGGAACAAAACAGGGCAACCTCTTTGGCTGTAAGGGAACCTTGACCGCCGAATATTAAACCCCCCCCTAACCCCCCTACCCACCAACATCAAAAACTCCCATTATAGTCATTATGGGGGTATTTAACATTAGGGGGTAGGGGGGCTGATTTTTTGGGGAGGGGATTAACCATCAAGACGGAACCCACCGCTTTGGCCACCAAGCCAAAAGGCCACCCCCTGCGTAGTATAGGGGGCCCTGAAACATAGAATAGGGCTTTGGGGGCAATTGTAGTACCATCATGCAAAAATCATGCAAAAACCCGAAAAAATTTCTTAGTAGTAATTCTTCCGACCCCTATAATATGCCCCTCGACCCAAGGCACGCGAAAACGTGGTGCTGCTGGAGGTCAGGGTGGTGGTCGTGGCGGTCGTGTTCGTGCCTGAAAGAATCTGTCAGGCGCTGTCAGGAACGCGGCACCCTAAGCCCCGTGACCCCAAAACATAACCTAACAGAACCCTGAGCCCCCAACCCCTCAACCCCCTAAACCCCTCAACCCCTAAACCCCCCCCAATCAACCCCCAGTCAACCCCCAACCCCTAAAACCTGCTGCGGTCGCACCTGAGGTTGTTGTTGATGTCTGGGATCCTGTCCTCGTGAAGCTCGTCGAGGTGCCGCTGGTGGTGGTCGACGTGGCCGTGGTCGACGTGGTCGTGTTGGTTGCTGCTGGAACTGTCGTGCTCGAGACGGTGGAGGACCGGGTGGCTGTAGTACTGAAAGTGCTAGACATGGTGGACGTCGTAGAGGTGGAGGTGGTCGTGTTGGTAGCTTCCGGGGCCGGCGTCGTGGAGCTGCTTCGAGAGGTAGAGGTGGCAGTGACAGCTGTTGTTGACGTGTTCTGCCCGTTGGTGGTCGTCCCTGTGGTGCTTGTGTTGGTAGCTTCGGTGCTGTTGCTGGTGGTGGTGCTGGTGGTGGTGCTGTTCGTGGTGGTGGTGCTAGTTGTGGTGCTGTTTGTGGTGGTGCTGGCGGTGCTGGTGGTGGGGTCGAGGAACACGAAGGTAGTGGAGGTGAGGCTGGCGGTGGTGCTGGTGGTGCTGGCGGTGGTGCTGGTGGTGGGGTCGAGGAACACGAAGGTAGTGGAGGTGAGGCTGGCGGTGGTGCTGCTGGTGGTGCTGGTGGAGGTGCTGGTGGTGGTGCTGGTGGTGGTACTGGTGGTGGTGCTGCTGGTGGAGGTGCTGGTGGAGGTGCTGGTGGAGCTGGTGCTGGTGGTGGTGCTGGTGGTGGTGCTGGTGGTGGTGCTGGTGGAGGTGCTGGTGGAGGTGCTGGTGCTGGTGCTGCTGGTGCTGCTGGTGCTGGTGCTAGTGCTGCTGGTGCTGCTGCTGGAGCTTGTGGTCGTAGTTGTCGTGGTGGCGGAGCTGGCAGGGGCTACTGAGGCCAAGCGCCAAACATCATTTCGGGCACCTGGGGCATGGACTTGTCAGGTTTCTTAAAGTTAGCAATTGATCTTGCATAGGAATTTACACTGTGACGGGAAACAGCGACTGTGACAAAGGCACGGGACGCTATGACCGGGTGTGACAGGGTATGCCCGGGCATATCCGCACCTGAATGTGCGCGAGTACTGCTGTTTGTGTCCGGGTATGCCACGTACACCCGAGTAAGCCGCCGTGCCCGGCCCACCCTAAACCACAAACCCTAAATCCTAAACCCCAAACCCTAAACCCTGAACCTCAAACCCTAAACCCCAAACCCTAAATCCTAAAGTATCAGGGAACCATCGTGGCCATCATCAAGGTTCCTAGGTTGCTTGAAGGGCCTGAGGTTTAATGTTTGCCGGTTTTGGGCTTGTTAGGCCTGGGCCTTCGGGTTTACGGTTTAGGGTTTAGGTTTAGGGTTTAGGGTTTAGGGTGTAGGGTTTAGGGTTTAGGTTCGGGGCTTGTTAGGATTCTGACAGCTTCGAGGGCTTCGAAAGAAGCTTCTTGGGTTTAGGGTTTGGGGTTCTTGGGTCCAGGGTTTGGGCCTGGGTCTCCTACACCCCAAGCGACTTACTGCGCGGTGCAGACGGTTCCGTTCGAGTAGTTGGGTTGCAGACGAGCTCTGTCTGGGTAGCCCGGTAACCAGCAATGAAGGCACGCTTTTGGGGGGGGTTGGTGGCTTTATAAGGAAGCCAGCCCCCAAAAAAAAGGACAAACGGGCACCAAGTTCTTCATGCTTTACCCTCTACATCCCTAAACTCTGCACCCTAAGCCCTAAACCCTACAATGAACCCTGCACCCTGAACCCTGAACCCGAAGCCCTAAACCCCAAACCCGAAACCCTAAACCCTGAACCACGAATTAACCCCTGAACCCTAAGCCGGAATGCCTGGTTGAAGCTTCAATGGGTGGTCAAAGGTATCTTCAAAGGCAATTAGACCCCCTACCCCTAAGGTTGTACCCCTTAAAGTTCTTCTCAATATACTCCGAATTAACACGTTTACTTATACTACCTGAAGGATCTTTTGAAAGGGTATCCAAACCCAAGGGTGCAACCTTGGGGGTCCAAGGTAGAGTCTTCTGATATCTGCAGGCACCACTTATGCGAACCCTTAGTCGTGTACATATTTCCCTGGCTTACAGCTGCCTCTGAACCTTCAAGCAGACGCAAGACCCTGCAAACATGAAGCAAGTTGCAGGATAACTAGGGCCCTAAACCCTAAACTCTGAACCCTGAACCCCTAAACCCTAAAAACCTTTGCGTTCAGGGTTTCAAAGCAAGATCCCCGTAACAAAAACCCCTGGCGTACTGAAACAAAGACCACGCCGCTGCCATCATCACCACCAAAGACCAGCAGGTCCTCATTTCTAGCAAGACTTATAGGGTTCTTAAGGGAGGTTTAGGGTTTAGGGTTTAGGGTTTAGGGTTTAGGGTAGGTACCTGGGGAGCGGGAAGCTTAGGGAGCCTTGCAGAGTATTGGGGAGTATTCGGGAACCTTGTAACCTAGGGATGAAAAAGGGTGCCCTTTCCGGTTCTGAGGGGATTCTAAAGGGAACCCCAACCCAAAAAAAAAGGAAACAAGGGCCTACTCCGGGTCCTAGAATCAGGAGGTTTGAAGGGTTGGGTGGGTCAAACGCAAGATCAGACGGTCCTGAACCCTAAAGCCCTTCATGCGTGGGGTTTAGCGTTGAGGGGGGAAACCGTAAAACCCTCAACCCTAAACCCTAAACCCTAAGCCCTAAACCCTAAACCTGCCTTTTTGTCCTCTTTGTGCTGACCCTGGCCCTGCTATCCGAACTCCCAAGCAACACCTCTCGAAGGGTTTAGGGATTCTCAAAGGGGTGTAGGGCCTGGGGTCTAGAATGTTGAGGAGGTTTCACCATCATTACTTGGTTGCTCTTTACCCCCCCCCAATCAAAGTTTAACTTTTAGCTCTCTGAAATTGAAACTAGAGGAACCCAAAAACTTATGAAGTGATAAAGTTGTAGTAAAGCCCCACCTCGATTATGTAAGACTTCTAAGGGGATGAACCGAGTATTTGTTTAGAATTCTGTGTGAGGTTAGGCCTCACACCCCATCTGCAAAAAGACTGAGCATCTTGCATGTTTATTAGCATCTTGAATCTCGCACGCTCCGTAGATTGGCTCAAGAATGTTCAAGGCTGTGCTCTAAACCCTAAACCCTAAACCCTAAACCCTAAACCCTAAACCCTAAACCCTAAACCCTAAACCCTAAACCCTAAACCGCAAACCCTAAAGCGGCCTACCTTGTGGGGCGTAGAAACTTTTCTGATGGGAGAGCTGGCTGGGTGTAGTGAAATTCGCGTGTGACAGCGCCCTCTTGAATTCTGAGGGGCTGCACGGTCTACAATAGCGACTACGGTTTAGGGTTCAGGGTTTAGGTTTTAGGGTTAACCCTAATCCCCAAGCAAGCGTGACTCGAACGGACATGAGGGATGATTCAGGGTCTTGGGGTGTTTAGAGTTTAGGGCTTAGGGCTTTCGGCTGCAGGGGCTTCAGGCTACTTTGGATGTTTCTTCGTACGGAAGCTCCTTTTTTTAGAAGGTATCCATGGCGCTGACCTTGATTCAGAACAGCCCTCACAGGAGTTGCATGCGCATTTTTGGTGAGCCTTAAAGTTAAAGCCTCCCTTAAAGCCTTAAACCCGTGAACCCTTGAATCCTTGAACTTGGGATGTTCCCCCTTAGACTAACAGTTCCCTAATAGGGATTATAATGAGGGGGTACTATAACTACTAAGGACTGTTAGTTTGAGGATAAACATCCCAACCTTAAACCCTCAAACCCGAAACCGCTTTCTTGCCGAGGAGCCCCCTGCGAGGTAAGGACGCCAGTGTGGTACTGACGTGCAGTGGGGCCTCAGGCACACTGCGTCCACAGGATCCTTCAATACCCTTATTTAGGGTCCACGAGAATACGGGACACCGAATATGAAACCCCCAACTAGTAGGATTCCGGTAAAAAAATAGGGCCCCAACAGGGTACCCCCTAATTTTGGAAACCATCATTTAGGTATGGGGTCAGCCTGTAGAAGCTCTTGAAAGTGCAATGGGTCGCAACAAGTAGCTTCAGGGCGTCGGGGGGGTGTAGGTTTCAGGGAGTTGCAAATGTAAGGGGGGGTTCTTGGGGTTGGGTGCAGGTTTAGGGTTTAGGCTACATGCACAGCCCAACACAACCCTTGTCTGGTGCATCGGGTTGAGGGTTGAGAGTTTGGGGAGGAGGGGGGGAAGGTGGGGGGGGGGGGGGGGCGTCTTGAGGACTGTGATGAAGGGGAGGGGGGTGGGGGAGGGGGTCGAGGGAGGGGGGAAAGGGGTGGAGGGGGTTTAGGGTGTAGGGTTTAGGGTTACCCTTTTGCCCATGTCCAGCTCCTTTAGCCGAAAAGCTTCCCGCAGTGGCAATCGGCGTGATCTGCGTCCACGTGGGCAAAGTGGCCTTGTGAGAGAGCCTAAACCCTTACTTGCAGCTAGAAGTGGGGGTGACATGTACACGACAGATCCATGAAACCGATTTGTTTAAGATGCTCATACCCCCAAACCCTAAACCCTAAACCCTAAACCCTAAACCCTAAACCCTGAACCCTAAACCCTGAACCCTTCCAGAGCCAATGGCCTGAGAAGGATCTCGGGCCTCTGGCGAGCTAGATAACTCAACCACCAAGGACCTTTTCGCATGCTTCACTTGGTGGTCCAGGAACCCTCTGCTTCTTGTTTTAACTATGAGGGTACCCTTTTTGGGGTTAGCTCCTTTGTAAGGGAACCTTGAACCAAAGACTGGAAAAGGGTACCGTTGGGCTACCAGCTCAACATTCTCACCTACCATTACAACTAGCCCCTTAGCTGCGAAACCCTAAACCCTAAACCCTAAACCCTAAACCCTAAACCCTAAACCCTAAACCCTAAACCCTAAACCCTAAACCCTAAACCTACCTCGACTCTGGGGTTCCAGCTGAAGCGGATTCGCGGACTCAGCAAGTAGTAAGTAGGGTCGTTTAGTCGGACAACCCCACTTACGTACGGGTTTAGGGTTTAGGGTTTAGGGTTTAGGGTTTAGGGTTTAGGGTTTAGGGTTTAGGGTTTAGGGTTTAGGGTTTAGGGTTTAGGGTTTAGGGTTTAGGGTTTAGGGTTTTCCTAAATCCTAACCCTAAAACCGTAAACCCTATTCCCTAGCCCCTAAACCCCAGTTCTGTACTTATAAACCCCCTAAGTCCAAACCCCAGTTATAACTGTACTTATAAAGCCCCTAAGTCCCCGAAGTAGGTTCGAAGTAGACTTATCGGTGGGGTTATACGTACTCATGAACCTCCAAGCACTTACGGGCCTTTTCGGGGTACTGACTGCCCAACTTTTGCACGTGCTGGCTGAGCACAGATCGTTCGGAGTTTAGGGTTTAGGATTTGGGGTTTAGGGTTTAGGGTTCAGGGTTTAGGGTGACCCATGTGTCGGTCTTCAAGGACTGCCCATGAACCTTCCTGAGCCCTACACCCTAAACCCTAAATCTAACCCTAAACCCTAAACCCTAAACCCTAAACCCTAAACCCTAAACCCTAAACCCTAAACCCTAAACCCTAAACCCAGCCTCCACTTCGGTGACCCACAGTTCATCAATCAGGCCTCGTGCTGGGCTTCGGGTTGAGGCAGGTAGGGTTTGGGGTTTAGGGTTTAGGGTTTAGGGTTTGGGGTTTGGGGTTTAGGGTTTAGGGTTTAGGGCTTGGGGTTTAGGGCTTCGGGTTGTGGGTTTGGGGCTTGGGGTTCAAGGCTTCGGGATCAGGGTTTAGGGGCTTGGGGTTCAAGGTTTACTTGGAACCGCTATGAACCGCTTTTGACTGAGCAAGTAGTGTTAGTAAGCTGGGCCATGGAGACTACTACAGGGCTTCTAGGGTATACTAAGTATACTTACGAAGTCAAAAGAGCTTCTAAGTAGCCTAGGGTTTAGGGTTTAGAGTTCAGGGGTTTGGGGTCCATAGGATCGTGTACAGGGCTCTGCAGGAAGCTCGTCGGAAAGTAAGGGATCTGAGCCCGATGAAAAAGTGCCCTAAACCCCTAAGCCCTAAACCCCCTAAACCCTAAGCCCGAAACCCTAAACCCTGACCGTGAAGCCTAGACTGCAAGCCCTCAACTGGGGATCATCTCTAGCTTCTTGGCGGAGACGGTGCTCATCAGGAACCAGCTGGGTGTGGGGGTTTAGTAGGGTTTAGGGTTTAGGGTCTAGGGTCTAGGGTCTAGGGTTTAGGGTTTAGGGTTTAGGGTTTAGGGTTTAGGGGGAAGCCGCGGTGTGGCCTTTTCTTGGGGGTGGGTGGGGGGGGGGGGGTGGGGGGATGTAGGAAATGCTGGCCATCATGATAAGGGTGTCAACAGTGTCAACGGTGTGAATGGAATCGGGCAAAATGTGAGGGATTTGGGGGCAACTCCGTTTGCCTTCAGTTGAGCAATGGATCCCCCCCTGCTTTGGCGTGTGTAACCTTCAACCCTAACCCGTAAAGCCGTAGGCACCTTCGAGGCACTGCTCGAGGTGAGTAAGGAATCGTTGGCTGCCCCACCCCTGACTTGGGGAGTTTGGGGTAACCAACCATCCCTCAACCCTAAGGGTTTAGGGTTTAGGGTTTAGGGTTAGAGTTTAAGGTTTAGGGTTTAAGCCATTATTCTTGCTGTTGTTCTGTTCTTATGTTGCTACTGCTTTTCTCATTACAGTCATGCAACGCGCAGCTTCATAGAGCCACACCCGGAGTTTCTCATTGCCAGAACCCTCAAAAGCTCGGGCCCCGGCCACTTTGGGTGTTGCCGCCCCAGATCCAAAGCCGCCTCTGGGGAAGTGAGGGGTGAACTTGAAACTTGAACCCCTCAACCCTAAACCCTAAACCCTAAACCCTAACCCTAAACCCTAAACCCCTGAACCCTAAGCCGTTCGTTCAGTGGCGCCGAGGCTAATACCCGAAAAGCGATGTGGAGCCCGCAAGGGGTTTTCCCAGAATGCCCCCTGCAACCCTCATACCAGGGCCATGCCTAAGGTTTTTCGCCAATAGAATCTAGGCTGCCCAGTAACCAAGGCTCAAAAAGGGTGCCCTTTTTTGCTTAAAGAGGTTTATAAGGGAACCTAAACCCCCCAAAAAGGGAATAAGGGGTACTACGGGGCATCCTAGGAATTGCGCGTGTGTCACTTGCAGGAGCTGGGCACTCTGGGGACTGAGGTGGCAGCGCAACTTCATACGCCGTGAAGCGCAGGGTTTAGGGTTTAGGGCTTGGGGTTTAGGGTTTAGGGTTCAGGGTTAGGGTTTAGGGTTTAGGGTTTAGGGTTCAGGGTTTAGGGCTTGGGGCTTGGGGCTTCGGGCTCAACGCCGGGTGTAGGTTTTAGGGCGGATCCTTCGAGGCACGCCCGTGCCACGTTGTGACCCCAAAACGTCAACTCGAATGGAGGTTTGGGAGACTTATTGGCCTTATGGGCCATGGCACTCCTAAACCCTCAACCCTCAACCCTAAACCCCTAAACCCCTAAACCCTAAACCCCTAAAGCCCAAACCCTGAACCCTAAACCCTAAACCCTAAAACCCTCAACCCTTAAGCCCCCTTAAGCCCCCCTTAAGCCCGCTTAGGGTGTCAAGCGCCCAAACATTAAAAACCCCAATATAACATAATATGACAAAGCCTGAACCCTAAACCCTAAACCCTAAACCCCTAAACCCCTAAACCCTAAACCCTAAACCCTAAACCCTAAACCCTTCGGGTTGCAAAAGAGGCTCAAGACCCCAACCTCACATCAACCTGGAACCCGCCAACATTGCTCGGGTCCCACCAACGCATCTCTAAAACTCCTCCCCACCCCTTCCCAGCCCTTGGGTTGACTTGGAGGATCGCGGCACTCAGAAAGTAGGAATATAAGCACCTTAATTAGGGTTAGAAGGAATTGTACTTGCCAAACCCTAAACCCTAAACCCTAAACCCTAAACCCTAAACTCTAAACTCTAAACCCTAAACCCTAAACCCTAAACCCTAAACCCTAGCAATCTCTACGGTTTAGAACTTAGAAATTCCGCCGAGCGTCCCGGGTGACGTCAGGATGGCTGAGAAGTCTGCGCGGGGGCCCGGGCTGACCTGCTAGACGAGTAACCTAGGAATAAAAAGGGTGCCCTTTTTGGTTTTAAGGGGGTTATAAGGGAACCCCAACCCTAAAAAAAGGAAAAAAGGGGCCTACTCCCGGTCCTAGCCTGAGTGCCGCTGAAGCTCTGGCGCCCTTTGCGCTTCGGGGTTGAACAGCTCGGAGATATAGGGTGGGGTGTAGGGTTTAGGGTTTAGGGTTTAGGGTTTAGGGTTTAGGGTTTAGGGTTTAGGGTTTAGGGTTTAGGGTTTAGGGTTTCGGGTTTAGGGTTTAGGGTTTAGGATTAGGTCCCTAAAAATACGGGCACCCTTAAGCAAGGACCCCCATAAACGGGCCCCCCCAAGTTAGAGACCTACCCATATCCATCCGCCCAGAAACCTGAACTAGGCTATCGTCATGGGATTACCTAGATGAACGTGGTGCGCTCTCAACCCTAAGCCCGAAGCCCTAAACCTTTCATGTTTAGGGTTTAGGGTTTGGGGTTTAGGGTTTAGGGTTTGGGGTTTTGGGGTTTTGGGGTTTAGGGTTTGCGGGCTTTTTTTTTTTGGGGGGGGGGGGAGGGTGGGTTTGGGTCTGGGGTCGCGAGTGTGCAACAAGCAGATCATTCCGCTGATGTTTGGCCTACAGGTCTACAGGAGCCCAGGCCACCTTCAGATGTCCTTTTTCGAAACCCCAAACCCTAAAGCCTAAACTCTAAACCGTAAAGCCTCCACCCTAAAGCCTAGGTTACCCTAAACTCAAACCGAAAATCATGTATAGTGTACATACAGGGCTAGTGGAGAAGTTCTAGGACACAGGATCTGAACTTTTTCTTGTCTTGTCTTTCGTCTAGCCCACGCAAGAGGGTTTAGGGGTTTAGGGTTTAGGGTTAGGGTTTCGTACGCGGGGTTAATTTTGCAGAAGGCTTATGAAAGGGTAGGACTAAGGGCCTTTCCTCCCAGAAAAAGGACGCCGGGGTTTGGGGCAAAGCCCCTTCAACAGAAGCCCTGAACTCTTTGGTAGCCCGACCGACGGGTATTGTTGATACCAGAAGAGCGAATTGGGATCCTGGCCGGAGCGTTTAGGGTTTAGGGTTTAGGGTTTAGGGTTTAGGGTTTAGGGTTTAGGGTTTAGGAGAAGCTGGGGACACTGAGGCGCGAAGACCCGATGCCAACAAAATCGCAAGCTTGACGACATAAGTCCCAATAAGAGTAGGCTAATGTGTGCCTTAACCTAAGGGTTAAGCTAACTTACAGCTACAGTTGCTCTTTTGTTTAGCTGCACTTCTAACAACCCATGAACCTTCACGTGACGTGCAAGCGCCAAGGCTGAACCCAAGGGCAAGACCGAAACTACTTGGAGGGGGTATCCGTAACCTATGTACTTGTATACGGACCTTTTAAACTATGACGTGCATTTGGGGGCCACTGAGGTTGACCAGGGTCTCTTCTGACGGAAGCCTTGCAACAAGGATCCACTTCTCCTAACCCCAGTATAGCATGGATGTAGCCCAAGCGGCCTATCGGAAGATCTTTCCACGAGGCTGTTTAGGGCTTCTCGGTGGTACACCTAAGCCCTAAAGGGTTCCAGGAGGGAGTGCTTGTCACCGGCAGGGTTCTCAAGATCGTCAGAGGAAGCCCCTCTGCCCAAAAACTTCAGACGCAGACCCCTGCTCCCCCTTGAAGCCTCAAGCAAGAAACCTGGAAACCCCGGCAGCGCTGGCTGCAAAAACTTGCCAGAGGGCGTGAATGTAGATGTACCAGAGATCGTTCTCGAAATCTGAGCGACTTAGACTTCCACGATTTTAGGGTTTAGGGTTTGGGTTTAGGGTTTAGGGTTTAGGGTTTAGGGTTTAGGGGGTTGACAAGTTCACAGCTCGCCGGGGAAAAACCGCTTGGCTTTGTCATCTGTGTGGTCTTTTCTTTCGTGCAGCTGAGTTAAGTTGGGCTTAAAGCCCGTCGAAAACGACTGTTTACGAACCGTGCAAGGACGGGAAGTAGCAGCATATCCCGGAGTGTACATGCCGAGCTCAAAAGTTTACTTTGGGGGTTCCGACATTAGGGGGTACCTTATTAAAGTCCTTGACTTGTTATACGGGAACCCTACTACTTTGAGGGTCTACATTACGGGTCCCTTGTCTTCGTGAGCCCCCAACTGCTTCTCAACGCACGTTACAGGGGCACCCCATGTCCAGATCTCCTTTCAAAGGGTTGCTACTTGGAACTTATAACTGTACTTATAACCCACTTATAAGCCCCTTAAGTGCCCCATTCTGGTTATAAGTACAGTTAGAAGTGCTGTTATACTTGGTTAGTAAGTACCATGAACCTCCAAGTAGTAGAGCAGGTCAGGCAGAAGGGCTGAACATCACAGGGGGCCAGGGATGATATTGACCGCCCTTCCATCATAGGGTTTAGGGTTTAGGGTTTAGGGTTTAGGGTTTAGGGTTTAGGGTTTAGGGTTTAGGGTTTAGGGCTAGCAACAACAAACAACCCACACACCGACTCTTTGTATCTTCTTATGACTCCAAACAGATCCTAGACTGCATTCTTGCATACTGACAACGTCCCATTGAACCTCCAAACTACCCCCTAAACCTTAAACCCTAAACCCTGAACCCTAGACCCTAAACCCTGACCCCTAACCCCTTACCCCTAACCCTGAAGGCCTCAGCCCGAAATCCAGAAATCAACCACCAAGTATGGTGTTTAAGGTTATTAAGCCTTGGGGGCTTCAGCTTTCATGGTTTGAGGGAAGGGGGGGAGTGAAACAATAACCCAGAACTCTAAACCCTAGCCCTGAACCCCAAACCCTAAACCCTAAACCCTAGCCCTAAACCCTAAACCCTAAACCCTAAACCCTAAACCCTAAACCCTAAACCCTAAACCCTAAACCCTAAACCCTAACCTAAACCCTAAACCCTAAACCCTAAACCCTAAACCCTAAACCCTAAACCCTAAACCCTAAACCCTAAACCCTAAACCCTAAACCCTAAACCCTAAACCCTAAACCCTAAACCCTAAACCCTAAACCCGAAGCCCTCGGGTCCCAGCTCGTGGAGTAGCCCCCGAACATCCTTGGCTGTGAGTGCATGTTTAGGGCTCCAGGGGTTTAGGGCTGGGGTTCAGGGTTTAGGGTTTAGGGTTTAGGGTTTGGGGTTTGGGGTTTAGGGTTTAGGGTTCAGGGTTTAGGGTTGAGGGTTTAGGGTTTAGGGTTTAGGGTTAGGGTTTAGGAGGGTTCAGGGCTTCAGCCTTTAGGGTTTAGGGCTTGGGGCGCTGTGGGGGTTTACCGGTTTGGAGGCTCGAGGGGTTTGCGGGCTTAGAAGCTTGAGCGTTGCAGAGCTGCAGATTCTTGGGCTTTGGAAGGATTATTAAACCCTAAACCCTAAACCCTAAACCCTAAACCCTAACCCTAAACCCTAAACCCTAAACCCTATTCAGAGGCTTGTTGGGGTTTTGGGTTTAGGGTTTAGGGTTTGGGCGGGCTGCAAGGCGTCTTTGTTTAAAGGGCTGAAAGGGGCCTTAGGGCTTTAGGGCTTGAACGAGGGCCATGGGCTGCACCCTAAACCGAACCCTACACCTCAAAACAGTAAAGTGAAAGGGTTTAGGGTTTAGGGTTTAGGGTTTAGGGTTTAGGGTTTAGGGTTTAGGGGTAAGCACTTAAACCTTAGTCCCCAGCACCTCGAACCCCCCGAAGCCCCAAGCCCACTAAACCCACGAAACCCTAAACCCCAAACCCACGACACCCACGAAACTCTATGCCCTAAACCCTAAACCCTAAACCCTAAACCCTGAACCCTAAACCCCAAACCCCAACACTGGAAGTTTTCGGTTTGTGGAGTCTCAACCTTTCAGCGCCTGGCACCCTGAGTTTGGGGCTTGGTGACTGGTTTAGGGTTTAGGGTTTAGGGTTTTTGGTGGTTGCGAGTGTGGGTTTGGGGTTGAGGGGCTTCAGGCGGCTGGGGTGTGGTGGCTCAAGGGTGGGGGGGTGTCGAGGTTCAGCTAGATCTAGGAGTAAGCTGGGAAATTAGGGCTTAGGGATTAGGATTGACAGCCCTACTGTTTTGGGGTGAGTAGCCTAGGATTATACAAGAAAGGGTGCGCTTCTTTGCTTCAAAGCAGCTCATTATCAGGGACTTGAACCCTGAACAAGGGCCCCCCCTGCTGACCCCCCCCCCCCCCCACACATCCCTGGCCCCCTTCCTTCTAAATCCCTAAACCCTGAACCCCAAACCCGAAGATCTCCACTTCTTGTACCTGCTTACTAGATCCATCCTCCGCCTAAGCACTAAACCCTAAACGATGGACGCAAGGTTTAGGGTTTAGGGTTTGGGGTTTGGGGTTTAGGGTTTAGGGTTTAGGGTTTCGGGCTTAGGGTTTAGGGGTTTAGGGCTTTGGGTTTAGGGTTAGAGAGCTGACCTCTGTCTATGAAGGCCCCAGTGTCCACATCCGGTTTGTATCTGCCTCGAGGACTGCCTGGGATTCTTTAGGGCTTGGAGGCTTGGAGGGTTTAGGGTTTAGGGTTTAGGGTTTAGGGTTTAGGGTTTAGGGTTTAGGGAAGGAACTCTAGACGTTTGGAATTCGTATGGGTTCGAAGTAAGTACTTCAACGGTTTGGTCGGTTTTGGGCTCAACGGTTCTGGAGCTTGGTGGTTAAGAGTTCAAGGGAATCAGGCAGGAGTTTGCCGTGAAAGAAGGAAGGCTCCGTGTGGCAATCAGGTGCTTCATGCTATGCTAAACCCTAAACCCCTAAGTGCCCTAAACCCTCAACCTAAAAGAAAGGTGGATTATAATACAAAAACCTAAGCTCTAAGCCTTAAGCCCTAAGTACCCAGCTCCGGAAGCAAACCCAGGAAATACTCGGGTAGTTCTCTGACTAAGGGCCCCTTTCAACTTGATATGGGTTTAGGGTTTTGGGGTTTAGGGTTTAGGGTTTAGGGACCCCCCAAAAAGGGGCCCTACTTTAGAGAACTCCTCCCCCGCATCGGAGAAGCCTGCGCTAGGTGTTCCCCTCCACCAACCCAAGGACGGACCCATACAAGAGAGCACGGTTTAGGGTTTAGGGTTTAGGGCGTTTAGGGTTTAGGGTTTCAGGGGAACTTTACGAAGTAGCTGCTCCAAAACATCCTCCGGCGCCCGTACATCTCCTCACCGCACGTGTCGAAACAACTCTCAGTTTCCAGAAGAAGCTTGAGGTGCAAAACTGTCGTGAAGCCTCACCGCCGTCATATCTGAGACAGCCATTGAGTTGGGTGTTGTCGTGCATCTTTAACCTTAGGGAAGGTGGAATAATAGCGGTAAACTTAGCACGCTACCTCGAACCCAAAGCCCCTTAAACCAGAACTCTTGCAAGCTTACCCTGAACCCTAAACCCTAAACCCTGAACTCCAAACCCTAAGGCCCTTTCCTGAGTGAGCCCGGGGCCATTCCAGATTCGGAACAACCTTCAAACCCTAAACCCTAAACCCTAACTCGGTGATGTACATCATCCCTTGCAAAGGCAAGGACTCGAGGATTCGCCCCCAGAGGCCTCCAAAAAAAGGGCCTCCTTCAAGGGACTCCGATCCCTTGAGATCTATTGGAGCATTCCCCCAACACCAAACGTGATGCGCATCGCTTGCGAGACTTGGCTAGGTAGGGTTTAGGGTTTAGGGTTTGGGGTTTGGGGTTTGGGGTTTAGGGTTGAGGGTTTAGGATTTAGGCGTTAGGGTTTCGGCTTTAGGGTTTAGGGGGCCTCCTTCAAACGCCAAACCCCAGATCCAGAGCCTTCAAGCAGGGCCTATATAAGCCCCAAACCCCCTAAACCCTAAATCCTTAACCCTAAACCCTGAACCCGAAAGCATCCGTCACTGGGATGGGGCTTCCCCGAACAGAAAGCAAGGAAACCCGCAAAGGTCAAGATCAGAGTGGAGTTGGGAATCCACAAGTCGGAGGGCATGCGCCCGGATGTTTTCCAGCACCAGCACTCCCCCTCATTGAGACTCCCCCAAGCCCTAACCCTAAACCCTAAACCCTAAATCCTAAACCCGGAATCGCCGCGAAGGCGCTCGGGGATGGCGGCGGGCGCTCGGCTTCGAGCCTGATACCGAAGGCTGGACCCAGGATGGACTGGCTTCCTGCGGTTTGCGAGGGATTTTGGGGGGTTTAGGGTTTAGGGTTTAGAGTTTAGGGTTTAGGGTTTAGGATTGAGGGTCAGAAGTGGGGTTACAAGCATTTAGGGCCGCAAGTGTGGGCGTGACTGTAGCCCCAAGATGAAGGTACTGCGGGACCGTAAGGTAGTCTGAGATGGGATGTCATCTCCAAAACACGCGGGCTTACGGTTCAGGGATCATGGTACTTATAACCATCTTAGAGCACTTAAGGGGCTTATAACTGGGTTATAAGTGCAGCTAGAAATGGTTAGTAAGTACCATGAACCTCCAAGTAAAACCCTCAACCCGAAACTCTAAAACCCTACACCCTCAACCCCAAGCGTTCCCCTCCTACCCCCTAGGTTAAAGGGATCATGGCGCCCCGTGCAGGTGTAGGCTTCTAGCTGGCAAACGTGCAAGCACTGCGTCCTCTTTCACACGTCATCCGGGGTTAGGGTTTGGGGTTTAGGGTTTAGGGTTTGGGGTTTAGGGTTTAGGGTTTGGGGTTTTGGGTGTAGGGTCTAGGGCCTGACCCCGTCAAGAGTGCCCGGACTACTAATATGAGTACAAGAAGTACTACGAGTGCTCAGGGCAAGCACCGCAGGAATAGAGGCAACAATGGCAGAATTAATCATCATGAGTAGAAGACAGTCCCATTAAAATGGTACTAAAAGCAACAACAATACTACATCCCCCAACCCCCCCCCCCCCCCCCCCCCCCCCCCCCTCCCCCAGCTAGGTTGATTGGGATTGTTTCGGGTTCCCCAAGCCCCAACACCCTAAAACCCAAAAACTCCTACAGCCCTAAACCACGATGCCTAGACCTGAACTCTAAACCCTAAACCCTAAACCCCTTTACCCTGAACCCTAAGCTTCTGGCGCTGAGATCGATGTAGGTGAGGTCGTCCAGGTTGTCTGGGTTGCGCAGTACCGGGGTTTTGGGCTTCGAGATCAGGGTGTAGCAGGTGCAGCACTAAACCCTAAGCCCTAGACCCTAGACCCTAAACCCTAACCCCTAAACCCTAAACTTGAGGGGTTTAGGAGGTCAGGGCTCAGGGTTGAGCCCTTTCGTCGCGCGCGTTTACGGTGCTTTGGGTTTAGGGTGTTGCAGGTGTAGCACGGTTTTGCTCACGTGCAAGGGGGAAGAAGTAGGTGCTACTGTGCAACTCAGCTGTCCACCTGTCGAGAATCGGGAGATTTAGGAAGTAGCCATTAAGGGTTGAGGGTCTAGGGGTTAAAGCTAAGCAGCCAATACGCAGGCTTATTTGCCTAAACCCCACACCCTAAAACCCTAAACCCTAAACCCTTAACGAGGTTGGCCCCTTAGAGCCTCTGAAAAACTATTCCTGAATGTGATCTTCTTAAACCCAATAAAGGGGAACATCAGAACATATCCCAAGGGCCTCCAGCCCTAAACCCTAAACCCCTAAACCCAATAAGGGAGGATGTGAAACCCTAAACCCTAAACCCTAAACCCTAAACCCTAAACCCTAAACCCTAAACCCTAAACCCTAAACCCTAAACCCACTAAGGGAGGATGTGAAATTTCCAAAGGGCCTACCCGGCTAAGTTGCCCGATTCTGCAAGTGTACTGGACTCCCGGAGGTCATGTGGCTTCTTTTTGGGTTTAGGGTTTGGGGTTTAGGGTTTAGGGTTTAGGGTTTAGGGTTTAGGGTTTAGGGTTTAGGGTTTAGGGTTTAGGGTTTAGGGTTTAGGCTCAGGAATCTCCTGCTTCGAACTGCGATTCGAAGCAGTGTCTACAAGAGCTGACTTAGAGGGCCGTTGTGGAGAAGACCAGCTTGTTGACAATCCGCAAGCCAGAAAGCCCGGCAACCCTCGAAGGGTTGAGGGCTTAGGGGTTTAGGGCTTAGGGCTTAGGGCTTCAAATCCCACGTATCCTAAGTTCCAAGCTCCCTTTTTCGAGGCACCGACTGGTCGTACCAGGCTGTTTCCCTCTGTCGACTCAGCCGTCAGTTAGTGCACTTGGTGTCGCAATTTGTGGATGTAGGGCGGCCCTGGATTACAGCTTTGTGGCAGAACTAGCTGCTACATCGCCACAGCTTCTGCCAAAATCCGTGAAGTGCAAGCCACCTGTCTGTCCTCAGTGCACCTTCCTTACTATCAGGCCGTCGGGGGGAGTATCGCCCCTAGTTGATCAGACTCTCATATTTTGGGTGTAGCTAAGCAGGTAGTGGCATTTCGGCTCCTGCACGACCCACGCGTCGAAAATCCACCCCCCATCAACTTGGGCGTGCTGCTCTTCAGGGCTTGGTCACGCTGACCTCCATCGCTGTGCCCCAGAGGATGAAGCCGGAATCGTCGCCCCACGCACCGAAGCCTATACTCCCCTTAGAACCTGAAGAAAAATATTTTAAATATCTCTTGGGTTTTATATGAACAAACATAGAAACATAATTCCCAAGGGGGGTATAGAAGCCCCGATCCTCGGACACCACGCGTCGGACCAAGGAAGCGTCCACTTCGCGCAGAGCCGGTACCAGCGAGTTCGTCCGCAGGTAGACCACCAGCTCCTCTGCTGAACTTATTTTTGCTGTTTCTTAGGAATTATGGTATCCAGAAAATAGAATGTATTTGTTTCTTAGGAATTATAATATCCAAAAGAAAGTGTATTTGCAAGTACCCCTAAGGCTCCTCCAGTGACATCTGCATCGGAAGGCCCTTCACCATGTCGACCACAATGCAGGCATCTGGGATGCCGGCTTCATGCAAGCAGCGGCGCATCTCCCCTTCGTTGGTCATGGGCCCGATGTAGTCTGCCGCCTTGGCCTCAACGTCGCCAACCTCTAGGCGCATCTGTGCAATGAACTCACGCAGCTTGTTCCAGTGCCAGGTCACGATCACACCCTTCGCGCCGGGGCGCAGCACGCGGTAGAACTCACGCGCGCCGGAGACAGGGTTCGGCAGGTTGTGCAGGCCAAACACCATGGTGGCGGCATCCATGGTGGCGTCCCTGACGGATGGCATGTCCTGGGCATCCATTCTCTCTGCCTGCAAGGTGACGTGCGGATGCTTCGCCGCGTCGTCCTCCGCGCGCTGCGACGCCTTCGCCCTGAGCTGCCCCAGCATGGCCTCCGCAAAGTCCGTTGCCAGCACAGTTGCCCACGCGTTCGCCGGCAGCGCGTCGATGAGGCCGAAGGCCGCAACACCCGTGCCACTCGCCACGTCAAGCAGCATCAGTGGCTGCTCCTCGGTACCTGTCCTGGTGCTGAGAGGCCCAAGAGCCGTGGCAACAGCATGGCGTGCGAACTGCTCCGTGAAGCGCGCGAAGGAGTGGTAGGAGCCAGCAGCACCATCCCACTCAGCGGCTGAGGCCATGGCCTTTCTGATCTTATGCAGACCGACTGCAAGAGCTCCACCGCTTCGGATGTCCAAGAAGGGGCGCTTAGTAAGTAGGGATAAACAGGTACCTTCATTGAGGTTATACGTCTTTTTTGGTATAGTTACCATACGTATACCCCCCAACTTACGAGGTCTCCTCAACCTTTAAGAATAGTCTCCTGCTAATTAATGCTTCACTGGTCAAAAACCCTAAACCCTAAACCCTGGTGGCTGGGAACCCCTGAAAGCTGCGTTCGGCTTGTCTGCCACGGGCAGAAGTAAGAAGCAAACGTGCCATGAGCAGATGATCCAATCCTTCTCTGGTTGGTTTCTCTGGGGCTGTTCAGAACCCCCCTCAAAAAACAGAAACAAAAAAACATAGCATCGATACCCTAAACCCGGAACCCTAAATCCCTAACACTAAACCCACACAGGGGTAGGGTTTAGGGTTTAGGGTTTTGGATTGGTAACGCTGGGCTTTTCTGTTGCCGGTTTGCGCAGTCGACGAGAACTACGAGTACAGACTTGGTTTAGGTTTAAGGTTTCAAACCACCTCGCGCAGATCGAACGGCATATCGAAACTCAAAGGAAAGCCCCCAAACCCTAAACCCTGAACCCTGAACCTCAACCCTAAACCCTAAACCCTAAACCCTAAACCCTAAAGCCTAAACCCTAAACCCTAAACCCTAAACCCTAAACCCTAAACCACTCGATGAACGAAATCACGCAACAGGGTCCCACCAAAAAGAAATACCCCAACATACTGTAATTTTTCTTATAGGCCCCAAAATGGGTACCCCTAAGCCTCGACCCTAAAATAACCGCATTTGCAACATCCCTAAACGCCCGCTAACTCCCTCAAGCCCTCATAAAGAGCCCTTGCAGCCCCTCAAAACCCCTACACCCTACCCCAAAACCCTAAACCCTAAGCCCAAAACCCTGAACCCTAAACCCTAAACCCTAAACCCTAAGCCTTAAGCCCTAAATCCCTAAACCCGAAACCCTGAACCCTAAACCCTAAACCCTACATCCCCGCAACCAGGTCCCTGGCTGCTTTGGTCCTCCCCAGCGTAGACCCACATCACCTGGGGCTGGGTTTCGAGTGCCCTCTGGTCGTCAGTTTCCTTAGGTGTGTTGCAGGGGGATATAGGGGCGCCCCAGCCGCCTAGGCTTCTGCAAGTAAGGCTAAAGACATCTCCCCCTAACATTAACCCCCCCCCCCCCCCCCAGAACCCCAATATTAAACACCCCCCCCCCACCCCCCTCAATACTCCAATATAACTATTGTTACAGGGGTATTCAATTTTTGGGGGTAGGGGGGGGGCCCGGCCCCAAGCCCCAAACCCTAAACCCTACCTACACCCGGGGTAGGGGGCGGGGGGGGGGGGCTCAGTATGAGGGGGGAGGGGATTCTGCTACGCTAAGTAATTCCCAAAGCGGCCCAAGCCACTTGGCTCGACGTGAGCACCGCCACGTGATCGCGTCGGACGCTGCTGTAGCCTGTCGAGAAGCTTTCGGGGTGCGAGCTTAGGGTTTAGGGATTAGGGTTTAGGGTTTGGGGTTTAGGGTTTAGGGTTTAGGATCTGAAGGTTTAGGGTTTAGGGTTTAGGGTTGGGATATTTCCCCTTATACTAGCAGTCCTGAATAGGGACTAGCATAGGGGGTACTATCATCCCTACTAAGGACTGTTTGTTGTTAAGGGGGAACATCTCCAGCCCTAAGCCCTAAACTGTGGGTGCTTGATCAGGGGCAGGTTGTAAACTCCCATCCCTCCCAGGGGCACTTGCTCTCCCTGAGACTCAAGTGCTTGTGACTTGGGCTCATGTGTGTGTTCGCCGCGTTTGCAATTCCTGCCCGACCTTTCACCAACTCCTTTGCCGTAGGCTGCTAGAAAAGACCCGCTGGCACGTGTGTTTGCTGTGTTTGCAGAGCGGAGCCATGGACAGCACAGTTTGGGCGAACCGAAAGGTTTAGGGTTTAGGGTTAAGGGTTAAGGGTTTAGGGTTTAGGGTCTAGTTTCCTTGGCGAATGGTCTTCAAATTCTCGCTTTGCAGCGGCGGAGGTTTTCCAAGGCAGCTCACTTTGCCTTCTTTCGCAATACAAACCCAGTCCACTATCAGCTCTGTCTTGATACTACTACTTGCTTAAGAATCCCCCAAAAAAACATACTCTTCTTTATTAAGGGTAATACAGGGATTATCATAGTTTATGAGAGTTTTCGAACATAGGGGTACCTTGTTGGGGTCCATACTATAAGAGAATTCTACTATTTGGGGTCTAGATTTGGGGTCCCTTATTTCCGTAAACCCGCATATCATGGTTTGTGCGCTTTGGAACGACAAGCATGCCATGATCTGTTCGTCGCAGAACTCCCCCCCCCCCCCCCCCCCCCCCTCACCCCCCCCCCCTCACCCCCCCCCCCTCACCCCCCCCTCACCCCCCCCCTCACCCCCCCTCACCCCCCCCCCCTCACCCCCCCCCCCCCCCACCCCCCGCATATACCCAGCATAATCTAATCCTTACTAAGCCCTACACCATACACCCTACACCCCCTTGCGGGGTGCCCTATTTCAGGAAACCTGCCTTGTGCAACTGGGGTTTGCACCTTCTTTTTCTCCGGTCGAAAAGCACAAGAAGGGTGGGGAACAGGGTTTGGGGATTAGGGTTTAGGGCTTGAGGATAGGGTTTGGGGCTTAGGGCTTGGGGTTTAGGCTTTGGGGGGTTGGTTGCGTCTCGGCATAGGCGCCTCTCGGGGAGCAGGCATTTAGGCAGCCTCCTCGAAGAGCCCACCTCTTCACAACCCCGCAAGATATCAGATCAAGAATCACAATTGTGATCTGGGTGATCTTACCTTCACTTGGTAGCCCAGTATCCATACTACAAATCGGGTAGCCATTTTGCTACCCAGTTCAACTCGGTCGTCTTGGTTGGGGCATGCCCAGGCTACGGCAAGCCGGCAGGCAGTCGGGGACAGAGATGCTGGCTCGAACATAGCCCCGGCCATCATTCTCAATGCCCTTCTCGTACTTCTCCAGGGAAAATGCGTTGACTCCACCCGCAAAAGGGTCTGCCAACTCTGCGTTTATGAGCAGGATTCCGTTGTAGAGGAACGGCGTCAGGAAGACTCTAAGTGAGATGCCGGGGGCATACCTAGTTCATGATTGGGAGAATATAAAAAAGCAAATTTCTATTCCTTATTGGGTTTAAGTACCCTTAAACCCTAAACCCTAAACCCCAAACCCCAAACCCTAAACCCTAAATGTTACCCAACTATGACAAAGATACCTGTGGCTCATGGCTGCCAGCTGGAAGCCGCAGGCACAGGCCAGGATGACGTTGTGCGCTTTCACCAGAAGACCCATTAAGTGCCTTGGTAGCCGGTTTGGGGTTTAGGGTTTAGGGTTTAGGGTTTAGGGTTTAGGGTTTAGCCCAGTGCGCATATTACAACAAGGGTACCCTTTTTTGGGTTTCGTTGCTTCATCAGGGAACCTTGAACCAAGCAAAGGGGAAATGGTACCACTGGACCACCAGGGTGCACATATTGCAGTGGAATGGGCGTTCCCATTTGTGCTCCAATGCAGGCTGCCCCGGAGCGTCCCTTCTCCACCTAGATTCAGGAGTAACCTAGGAATAAAAAGGGTGGCCTTTTGGTTTTAAGGGGGTGGTAAGGGAACCCCAACCCTAAAAAAAGGGGAAACAAGGGCCTACTCCCGGTCCGAGCCACCACTGAAACCCTAAACCCTAAACCCTAAACCCTAAAAACATCCCAGTAACCACTTGCAGCAAGTGCGTGAGCATGTACTCTGACATCTGCTTGGTCCGGGCCAGAGTCACTACAATCTGCGTCACCCAAGTCCACACACTTTCGGCCAGGTTCACGCCTACCTCACGGAGCACCCTAAACCCTAGACCCTAAACCCTAAACCCTAAACCCTAAACCCTACCTCACGGAGCTTCTCTACCTCGCTGTCCAGGAGGATCTCTCGCTCCGCCAACTCGTCCAACTTCTCCATGAAATCCTGGGCTGCCCAGTCAGGGTTTAGGGTTTAGGGTTTAGGGTTTAGGGTTTGGGGTTTGGGGTTTGGGGTTTGGGGTTTGGGGTTTGGGGTTTGGGGTTTGGGGTTTGGGGTTTGGGGTTTGGGGTTTAGGGTTTAGGGTTTAGGGTTTAGGGTTCAGGGCGGGCGCCCTTCAGATGCAGTAACTAATATAGTGCCTCTATTGTGGTAAGTTACTTTGGGGGTTTTCCCAAAATAGGGTGTAGGGGTTAGGGTTAGGGTTTAGTGCTTAGGGTGCGGGTACCATTTTTGGATTTCGATAATGAGGCTTGACGTATTGTGGAGGCACATCGCGAGGACTTCTTTTTCGCAACATAGCCACTGAAGTACCTTTCCCTAACCCATACAACCCCAAATCCCTAAATCCTTAAATCCCTAAATCCCTAAATCCCTGAATCCGACAACCCGTCAAAACTGTACACTCAAAGGGGACTAAAGGGGACTAAAGAAGGCACCTTTACACAGGGGCTATATGGGGGTTTCAAACATTAGGGGTACCTTATTGGGGGTCCCTATTATAAGGGAATCCTACTATTTGGGGTCGGGGAATAAGATTAAGAGTCCCTTCTAGGGGTCCTAAACCCTAAACCCTAAACCCTAAACCCACTTTTAAATCCCCTCATCCCTTCATGCGCCCAGAATCCGAGGGGTAGCGCCGCCGCAAGAAGTGGATCGCCAGGGAGGCGCGCGCGTACCTTCACGGACAGCCCTAAACCCTAAACCCTAAACCCTAAACCCTAAGCCCTAAACCCTAAACCCTAAGCCCTACACCCTAAACCCTAAACCCTAAACCCTAACCCTAAACCCTAAACCCTAAACGCTAAACCCTAAGAGGAGCGGACCTTCGGATGGCCAGGAGCAACTCCAGGTCCCCTTCTTCCAGCAGGGCCGCGAGCAGCATCATGAGCCTCTGTGGCAAGGTGGCCCCATTTAGGGTTTAGGGTTTAGGGCTTAGGGTTTAGGGTTTAGGGTTAGGGTTTAGGGTTTAGGGTTTAGGGCGGGGGAACATCCCAACCCTACTTGAAGGTTCATGGGACTTACTAACCAATTGTAACTGTACTTAAAACCCTACTTATAATTGGGAAAACCCCTAGAAGGCCCTTTAGGGCTGCTATAAGTAGGGTTATAAGTACAGTTATAATTGGTTAGCAGGCCCCATGAACCTTCAAGTAAACCCTAAACCCATGTCTGAGGGACCATGCAGTTTAAACCCTAAGCCCTACCCTAAACCCTAAACCCCAAACCCTAAACCCTAAACCCCAAACCCCAAACCCAAAACCCTAGACCCTAAACCCTAAACCCTGAACCCACCTAGATCCAAGGAGCTGACTGCTTGCGCCCCAAATGCGGCCAATGCCCTCCGTGCGGAGGCGCCACCAGCGGCTCACTGCCTCAGGTCCAGAAGAATCGAATAGGGTTTAGGGTTTAGGGTTTAGGGTTTAGGGTTTAGGGTTTAGGGTTTAGGGTTTAGGGTTTAGGGTTTAGGGTTTAGGGTTTAGGGCTGAATGTCAAGGGTATCATGGAGCCTAGTCCTTGAAAAGGACTAAGGCCCCACACTGGAAACCCCAAACCCTAAACCCTGAACCCTAAAACCCCTAAATGCTAGACCCTAAACCCTGAGCCAACCCTAAACCCTGAGCCCTAAAGCCTAAACCCTAAACTCCACGCCCCTCAACGCCAACTTAATTGTCCCAGCCGCGATGGAGGTGTAAAAAGCCAGGAGAAAGCCAGCCAGGGAGGTCATTATCTGCCGGTGCCAATTAGGGTTTGGGGTTAGGGTTTAGGGGTCAGGGGTTTAGGGGTTTAGGGGGTTTAGGGGGTTTAGGGGGTTTAGGGGTTTAGGGGTTTAGGGGTTAGGGGTTTAGGGGCTTAGGGGATTTAGGGGGTTTAGGGGCTTAGGGGTTTAGGCCCAGGGGGAGCGGGCGACACGTTTTTAGTGGCTTTCGGGTTTCAGGGCTTCGGGGCCAGATAAAACCCCAAAACCTACACCCTAAACCCCAAAACCTAAACCCTAAACCCCAAAACCTAAACCCTAAACCCCAAAACCTAATTAAACCCAAACAGTTTTAGGGTTTTTGGCTTTGCGACTACATGGACCGCACCGCCCCTGGGCATTCCAAAATGGGGGTCCTTGTGTTCACCTCACAGATGCTTCCGTTGAGTTTAGGGGTTTAGGGGTTTAGGGGTTTAAGGTTTAGGGGTTTAGGGGTTTAGGGGTTTAGGGGTTTTAGGGGTTTCGAGGTTTAGGGGCTTGTGTGTTTAGGGGTTTGGCGGTGAGGGCTTGGTGTCTGGGAGTTTGGGGGTTTGGGGCTTTGCGCCGAGGCGTGCAGGAACCCTAAACCTCAAACGCAGGGCTTTAGGGACCTTTCCTGGTCGTGGCAGACGTCGGCTTGCAGACTTGGCGAGAAAACGCAAGGTCTTCTCCAGGATTCCGATGCTTCGGTTTTAGGCGTGAGGGATGCTGGAACCGTAGAAGGGAATTCAGGGTTCAGCGTTGAGGGTTTAGGGTTGCGGAGGAACTCAGGGTTTAGGGTTTACGGTTGAGGGTTTAGGGTTGGGGGATGTTGAAACTCACCCAGACCCTTCCAGGAATTCGGCAGCTAGATACCCTGGTGCCCGAAACAATCCCTTAAAATGTGATCTTGGAAAAGGAGGTACAGAGCTGGCAAGGCAAGGTTGCGGGTCTAGCAACCCTATTCGTAAACTCTAGACTCTGCACCGCAAACCCTAAACCCCGGAAAGCCTCGGTGTAATGGCGCGTGATGCGGACTTCCACACTGTCATCGCCGTGAGATATGGCCTCTCGCATGAAGCCCACGGCAACCCGCCAGCTGCACACGTAGAGGAGAAACAGCAACAGCTGCTCGGCCCACAGAACCTCAGCTGCACCCACCCCAAGAACCCCCCCCCCCCCCCCAGGGGCTTCACCAAGTTCCTTTGCAGCTTTTCTTACTACAACTTCTTGGTAGCCCAAGAGCAACATTCCAATGAGGGTACCCCGTTTGCGGTGTTGGTTACTCTCTAGGGTTGAACCAAAAACGGACAAAAGGTACCAAGAAAAAGGTTTAAGGAAGTAAAGGAGGGACCCTTGTAAGGGACCTTAAGGGTTCTTTGGGGCTATTTAGGGGCTACTTAGGCATATAGGGGCAATATATGGGGCTTAAAAGGGCATAGGAGTAAGGGTCCCTTCCCTCCTTCTACCCCTTAAAAGATGCAAACAATAACTGCCATTTGAGGAGCCCGGTTTGTCAGCACGGTGCCTCTGAGCACGCAGCACAAGGCGCTGGAGGCGAGTTGGACGGAGTTGTAGGAATCCACGTGCCGAAAGGCTCGGCCCGGCACCGTCTGCACACCACCTACTTGGAGGTTCGTGGCGTGGGTTCTTATGACCCCACTTAGAAGTCTACTTATGTAACCTACTTAGGGGACTTAGGGGGTTTGTAAATGCAGTTAAAATTGGGGGTTATGAGTGCTCATGAACCTCCAAGTACAGGCCTAAACTACCAATTGCTTCAGAACTCCCCAGAGACATAAGCATGTTCTTCCTTACAAGGGTAATATGGGGATTATCATTCTTCATCTTTTGGGGTTTCCTAAAGCAAACATTACTCAACCCTTAGAAGGTTACCCCCCCCTCCCCCCCTCCCCCCCTCCCTCCCTGATGTGAGCCCACAGAGGCCCCAAAGCGTACCACCTTAGGGTTAGGACCCTGAAAGCCCCGAAGGTTTAGGGTTTAGGGTTTGGGGTTTAGGGTTAAGGCTTAAACCCTAAGCTCCAAACCCTAAACCCTCAACGCCGCCTAAAGTGTAGAGTCGCTTGCGCGAGCAGCCTTGCGAATCGTAGGACTCTCCATCGCTGCTGACATCTGAGTGCATCTGCGTATGGGGGTTTACGAAAATGGGGAACCCCTAATATTGTCCCCCCAAAATAGTAAGGGACCCGAAGTAGGTACCCCTAAATTCGGAAGCCCCCGTATGGTAAGGGGAGGGGCTCTGCAAGTGTGCCTAAACCCGAAACCCTGAACCCTGAACCCTGAACCCTAAACCCTAAACCCTAAACCGTTGTGAAGTGACGGATTCTTGGAGAACTGACGAGAATGATCACTGGGAAAAAAAAGCTGCAGGGATCGCCCTCCTCCAACAGCCCCGCGCACCCCTTAACTGGTTTAGGGTTTAGGGTTTGAGGTTTAACCCTAAACCCTAAAGCCGCCTCTATGGAAAACAAACCGTGGCACCTGAACAAAAGTGGATGGAGGCGTGCAAGGAAAGTATGAACACCCTAACGGTTCATGGGCACTTATAGCCCCAACTATAACTGTACTTATAAACCCCTTAAGTCCCCTAAGTAGGTTTACAGTAGACTTATAAGTGGGGTTATAAGTACCCATGAACCTCCAAGTATAGTGACGACAGCGAAGATGGCCACCATCAGTATACGAAGTTTTCCGAAAATAGGGATACCCTTTTTCAGATCCTTTAAAGGGGATTCTATTCTATTCGGGGTATAAATCAGTACCCCTATTTTGGGAAATGCCCCTATGGCCAAAGGGCTTTAAGGCTTCAGTTCGGAAGTTGGCGCCCCTGAACCCCCAAACCCTGAGCACTGCAACCTAAAACCCTGATGCCTGCACTTTGAACCCGAAACCCTACACCTTAGTTGCTGAGATCATAAGCCCCAAGAAAGCGTAAGTGTAAAGTGTGCTCACTCAGCTACTAAGACACCCTCAGCCCTGAATCCTACACCCGAAACCGTGAGATGGTTAGAGCATCTGCGCTGGCGCGTGGCGAAACTACGATGGCCGGGGACCACCCCTACGGCTTTGGTGACCGGTGTGACTTGCGTAGCCACCCCCCACATGCCACTCCCGCGTGCTAGATTTTTTTGGGATTTCTTGACCTCCGCAGAGCCTTTCAAATCAAGAAACCCAAGAAAGCCCCCCTGGCTCGCGGGTTTTGGGCAGTAGAGCCCTAAACTCTGAATCGTACCCGGCAACTCCAATGCCCCTTAATGAAGGCATATTCCTTAAAAGTATAAGAGGGTTCCTTATATGGTTTAAGGGCTATTCCTGAATTCAGGGGTATGGGAGTCTTTGGGATCAACCCAAACAACCTTACTTGGAGGTTCATGGTACTTATTAACCAATTGTGTAACTGTACAGTAACTGTACTTCTAACCATATTAGGGCACTTGACGGGACTATCTAGGGAGTTATATGTACACTTATATGTGGTTAACAAGTACCATGATCCTCCAAGTAGAGCCACCCGAAAACGCCGCCCTTGGGCCTGTGGTGGATTTCTGATTCCAGGTCAAGGTCCCAGTGACCTGGCTGGCTTCACAGAACCCTAAACCCCAAACCCCAAACCCTAAACCCTAAGCCCTAAACCCTAAACCCTAAACCCTAAACCCTAAACCCTAACCCTAAACTCTAAACCCCGAACCCCCCCAAAACCCTAGACCCAAAACCCTAAACCCCAAACCCGAACCACTGAACCCTAAACCTCTAAAAGGGTTCTAGGATTCAGCCCGGAGCCCTGAAACCCTCCTTTGGCCTCGGGGGTGTAGGGCATTAAGACTGGAGCTGAAGCCTTAAACCTAAACCCTCAACCCTTGAAATGCCAGCAGCATTCAGTCTTGCTGGGTGTAGGGCTGAAGGGCTTTGGCGGGCACCCTAAACCCTAAACCCTCAAACCCTCAAACCCTCAAACCCTGAAACCCTGAAACCCTAAACCCCGAAACCCCAATCCTAAGGGCCCTGAACCCCAAGCCCCTAAACCAAAAAACGCCAGGAAGAGTCTCCAGAGCCTCTCGAAACAACTACACGCCTTCCAGCCCAAACCCTTGAAGGTTAGGGTTTCAGACCCTAAACCCTAAACCCTCAACCCTAAACCCTAAACTCTAAACCCTAAACCCTAAGCCCTAAAGCCTAAAACAAAACCCGAAGCCCTAAAGCGCCCAAACCTGTCTCACATCTCAAAACCAAACCCCCCCAAAGCAAGCGCATCGCCAAGGTCCCTGCTGAAAGGTCGATGTACCAAAGCTCGTTGCTGATGCCTCAAGGGTTCCAGGTATCGGGCTATGGTCATTGCAATATTTTGGTACTTGTTCTCGTTATCGTTGTTGTTCTTCTTGGTAGCCCAGCAACCATATGATAATAAGGGCACCCTTTTTTGGGCTGGTTCTTTCATAAGGGAACCCGTAAGCCAAACAAAAGGGTACAGGGTACCACTGGGCTACCAAGCCACTCTTTTGCTACGTTCACTATGCTTGCTTTTTTGGCCGGGGGAGGGGGGGGGGCCGGGGTTGAAGCTCTTTCTTTTTTCCCCCCACCCTCGGTTTGGGGTTCTTAGATTTGGAACTAAACTCTTCTCCTCTCCCGGTCCACTCCCCGCAGAGCTCCCCTAAACCCTAAACCCTGAAGACTAAACCCTAAACCCAAAACCGCGAGTGAGCGCCCAAGCCCAGACTATCGCGAGAGTTCCCTATCCGGGCTTAGTGTAGACATCTCTTCACGAGGAAACCACCCCAAAAGCTTCTAAGCCTTAAACCCTAAACCCAAAAACCCAAACAGGGTTTAGGCTGGAGGGCTGAAGGCCGAGGGTTTAGGGTTCTAGGTTCTCCAGTAACCTAGGCATAGCAAGGGCGCAGTTTTTAGTAGGGAACCTTGCGCCTCAAAGCGGAGCACAGGCAAGACTCATAGTAGTGGTATTTTATATAATATGCTTGGGAGGCAAGCAGCAGTAGTCATGAGGAGATATAGGAACAGTAGCAGCAGTCATAGTATCATTCTTGATGCTACCAACAATCAGGAATTCACGGGTTTCCCACTACCGCCCTCTATACTTCCCCCCCCCCCCCCCCCCGCCAGCGCATAGGTTCCCCCCTTAAATCACCTGAATTCGGCTTGATAATCCCCAAAAAGCCTGAATTTTGGGGGAACCTAGGGGGAGGGGGTGGTCTAGAGGGGGGTACCCCTAAACCCTAAACCCTAAACCCTAAACCCTAAACCCTAAACCCTAACCCCTAAACCCTAAACCCTAAACCCTAAACCCTCGTCCAAGGTCCCCACTGCCAGAGATGCCCCCGCCAAAGATCCACATCTGGTTCGTTCCCCACAGGACCACGCTGAAGCGGTCGCCTCTCAAGGCCCCCCAAGCCGCTAAACCCCTAAACCCCTAAACCCCTAAACCCCTAAACCCCTAAACCCGTAAACCCCCAACCCCTAAACCCCTAAACCCCTAAACCCCTAAACCCCTAAACCCCTAAACCCCTAAACCCCTAAACCCTAAACGCTAAACCCCCAAACCCCTAAACCCCTAAACCCTAAACCCCCAGCCCCTAAACCCCTAAACCCCTAAAAACCCCCAAACCCCCAAACCCCCAAGCCGCTAAACCGCTAAACCCCTAAACCCCCAACCCCAAACCCCCAACCCCCAAGCCGCTAAACCGCTAAACCCCTAAACCCCTACCCCAACCCTAAACCCCTAAACCCCTAACCCCCTAAACCCCTAAACCCCTAAACCCCTAAACCCCTACACCCCTAAACCCCTAAACCCCTAAACCCCTAAACCCCTAAACCCCTAAACCCCTAAACCCCTAAACCCCCAAACCCTAAACCCCGAAATCCCCTAAACCCTAAACTCCTGAACCCTGAACCCTAAAACCATTGGGATTCGTTTGGAGTTCTGAAAGATTGGAGCACCCCAAGCCTACATCGACTGGCTGCGAAGCTCGCTTTTCAACTCTAGAGCAGCTTCTGCCGACCCTTAACGTTTGGGGCTTAGGGTTGAGTTTAGGGTTTAGGGTTTAGGGTTTAGGGTTAAGGGTTTAGGGTTTAGGGTTTAGGATTCAGGGGGCAGGGTTTAGGGTTTAGGGTAGTAGGAAGTGAGGGAATGAGGGCCCTGGATATACCCTTGACGGGATTCTATAGGGTACCCCATTCCCTCATTCCTTACTAAGAACCTGCGCAGATCTTGGTAGGGTGAAGGGCTTAGGACGTACAGCTTGCTTGTGACCCTAAACCCTAAACCCTAAACCGTAAACCCTGAACCCTAAACTCTAAACCCTAAATCCCCACATGAACCTGCAAGTGCAGAGCCTTCAGCCTTGGTCCCGAAAAACCCTGAACTAGGCTGCTATTTGCTTAAGAACCCAGTAAATGGGAAAGACAATAATCCCCAAATTATGGCCCTTAGAAGAAGGAAGACTATTAGGGCTTGGGGCTTCGGGCTTAGGGTTTAGCGTTTCGGGTTTAGGGTTTGCGGGGTGTCTGCAGCAAATAGTCGTAAGAAATGGGCCCAGAGCTTCATTTCGTTGCTGGAAAGAGGATTGGGCTCCCAGTTCTAGGGTTTAGGGGCCTCAGACGGTTCTCCACCCCGAATTCCAAGCCCTACAATTGTAGGATTGTAGGTGATTACCCCTTAAACCCTAAACCCTAAACCCTACACCCTAAACCCTAAAGGCAAGATAGTAGTAGGTACTCCACGACCCTAAGCCCCCAACCCCATGTGCACTTTCCCCCCCCAGCCCCCGCCCAGGTCCCTGGAAAACCCGACAGGACCTACCTGAAGATTTAGGGCTTAGGTTCAGAGTTCTGTATGCCTCATCTACAGAAGTATCCGTACTTTCTGAGGATCGCGGGGCTTTGCAGCTAGGCACGCAGTAGAGTTATAAGTACCCTCAAAATACTAACTCGTCTTACTTCAGAACTACAAGGGTACCTTCAACCCTAAACCCAAAACCCAAAACCCTAAACCCTAAACACCAAGGCTACTCAGCTCAGCTTCGGCCTACTATGCCCTCAGGTCTGACCAAAAAACGTAGCACAATTGAGAGCTGAAGCCCGAAATAACTAAAGTCCCAGAGGGTTTAGGGTTTAGGGTTTAGGGTTTAGGGTTTAGGGTTTAGGGCTCAAACCCTAGAACCCCTAAAGCCCCCAAAGTTCTCGACCAAAACCTAAAGTATCCAAACAGCTCCCAAAGATCTAACTAAACGCTGAACCCTAAGCCTAAAACCCAAATCCTAAACCCTAAATTCCTAAACCCGAAATCCCCGAACCCTAAACCCTAAATTCCTAAACCCGAGATCCCCGAACCCTAGACCCTAAAGTCCTAAACCCTGAAGCCCCAAAACCTGAAGCTTCTTGGACAACCTAAACCCTAAACCCTAAACCCTAAACCCTAAACCCGAAACCCGAAACCCTAAACCCTAAACCCTAAACCCTAAACCCTAAACCCCTAAACCCTAAACCCTAAACCCTAAACCCACAAGTCCGGGGCGCGTGGGTCGGGGCTGGCCGTGGGATAGATCTGGGTCCAGGCCGGCGCCGCCGGTGAAACCACCTTCTGGGAGGACGCTTTGGGGTTTAGGGTTTCGGGTCAAGGGTTTAGGGTTTAGGGTTTCGGAAAAGATTCTCTAGGGTTTAGGGTTTAGGGCCCTAAACCCTAAACCCGAAACCCTGAATTGGAGTCGAGATCTCTAGTAGGAGTTTTTTGGTTTAGGGTTTAAGGGGGTTTTGGCCAGGATTTTTGGGGGGCTGAAACGCATTCTGGAGGGCTTGATGTTGAGGGTCTAGGGGATAGACCCCCCCCCCCTTCCCCGCCCGCTCCCTAAACCCTAAACCCTAAACCCTAAGTCCTAAACCCCCTCCGCCCCCTCGGCCTGTGCGCGTCAAAACTTCTGGCTGCCAGCAAACACCGAAACCCCCCAAGCCGGTCTTCCTATTCTAGGAATCATGCAGTCGTCATTGGGACCCCAAAACCCCCAAAAACCCTAAAAACCCCAAAAACCCTAAACCTCCTAAACCCTAAAAACCCTAAACCCCAAAAACCCGAAACCCCCTAAACCCCAAACCCTAAACCCCAAACACCCCAAACCCTAAACCTGAAATTTGAGGGTTGGGGTTTCCAGCACTTAGGTGAATCTTTGTCCAAAACGATCCCGCCGGTTGATCCTAAGGGTACTGTCTCCCTCCCCAAAAAACCTAGGGTTTAGGATTTAGAGTTTAGGTTTAGGGTTTACGGCTTAGGGTTTGAGACCCCAGCAAGGTTCATGGGTAGTGATGCTACTACCTCAATTGAGGGTTGCGATGCTTCAGCCCCTAAACCCGAAACTCGAAACACTAAACCCCACCCGCCCATGAAATCCTCCGAGCAAAAATCAATCCTTGCCCTGGTGCTCCAGGAAACCCGAAATTAGGGTTGAGGGTTTAGGGGCAAAATCCAGGATGCAGACATCCATATTCAGGTACCACAGCTCATTGTTCAAGCCTCGCAGGGTTTAGGGTATAGGGTTTAGTGACTTGTGGCGTCCTCTGCAGAATATCTGACCATGCTAAGCCCTGAAAGCCTAAACCCGCAATTCGCCGCGCCGGAGGCAGGCCCTAATTTAGCTCCAAGAAAAGATGATCCTCAAGAAGGGTCTAGGGTTTAGACAACCGGCTCAGTGTTTAGGGTTTAGGGTTTACGGGGTACTTCTACAGCCGTGGTTCGAAAGGGTGCGGATAGACGGGGCCTGTCAGCTAGTTCGTCAATTGTTCGCGGCGTGAGGTCTCAGAGTCTGACGTGGTGTTGTGGGTTTAGGGTTTAGGGTTTAGGGTTTAGGGTTTAGGGTTTAGGGTTTAGGGTTTAGGGTTTAGGGCTTAGGGTTGTCACTTGCTCAAGCTAGAAGGGGTTCAGCTATGAATCTATAGAGTGCCGGTGGCCTACTTCTAGGGCCCTCCTCACAAGCTGCCCATGAATCAATACGGTCCTTAAACAAAACAAGGGCCTTCATCGACTCCGGAAGTCTAGGAATACTAGGTTGCCCAGTATCCTAGGATGAAAAAGGGGTGCCCTTTTTTGCTTAAAGGGGTTTATAAGGGAACCTACACCCCCCCAAAAAAAGGGAAAAAGGGTAGTACTGGGCCTCCTAGATAAACAGGGCGCCCGTTTTGTTGAAGGGGCTTAGGATAGGGAACCTAAGCCCTTCAGAAAAAAGGGAACTCAGAGCCTACTTTGGGTCCTAGTCAGTGACCGAGGTGGAGAGACTTACTGTTGGTTCGTAGGAGAATGAGGGAAGGAGGCACCCTATATCCCCCTATATATGTACCCTTTAAGGGCCTGTTTAGGGTACCCCATTCCTTCATTCCCTACTAACCAGCAGTAAGGAGAGCCAGGCTAAGATCCCGGCTGGCTCCATCATAACCGCCGAACGTCCACATAACCCCATCGGTGTAGACTGAACCATGGTTGTATCCTGGGCTGCTGGGCTGCTGGGTTCCGTTTGCACCGGCGGAAGTGCAAATAACACCCGACCCTATACCCTAAACCCTAAACCCTAAACACGAAAACGCCAGCACGAAACCGAGCAGAAGAGCATGCACCCTACACGCAGAAAGAGCACAAAGATGCACAAAGCCCCGATGTCCAGGCCGGCCCCCAGGCCCACTCCGTTCTAGCACGCTCGGGGTAGTTGCACGAGCCCTCGCACAAACACACACGTGGGTGTATAAATCAATAAATGCATCAATACATAAGCAAATATTTTTAACTAACTGGATAAACAAATAAACAGAAAAAATGTATGTATGTATGTATGTATGTATACTGCCAAAAGGCCTATGCTGACGGTTGATGTTTCTGTACATGTGTACGTGTAAGTGTATGTGTGTGTGTGTGTGTGTGTGTGTGCGTGCGTGCGTGCGTGCGTGCGTGCGTGCGTGCGTGTGTGCGTGGGCGGGCGGGCGGGCGTGGGTGTGTGTGTGTGTGTGTGTGTGTGTGTGTGTGTGTGTGTGTGTGTGTGTGTGTGTGTGTGTGTGTGTGTGGTGTGTGTGTGTGTGAGTCTGTACGTGCGCCGCCCCAAACCCCCCTGAAGCACACTTCTTGCTGAGTCGCGAGACATCGGTGTCATGCAGCATTCCACGGTGATCGACGTCCATGCCGGGCTGGAGGCCTGTCTTCATGAGGACAAATACTATCCTGGAAATCGGGGTTCCCACATCATAACCGGGCCCTACGTAGAAGCTCTTTTCACTCAGTAAAGTCTACTTAGTATCCCATAGAAACTAGTAAGATCCCCAGAACTCACCTTACTAACCCTACTTACTTGGCCCTTTAGTATGGGCACTGAAAAGGGTACCCCTTGTACACCCCTTACATACCCTATACAAATGCTAAGGGCCCATACATCAGGACCCTTTAAAGGAGGTAAGGGATAATATTAAGGGCCCATGAAAACTGCCCTCAGACCAGAGAAGAGGGCTCCATGCTGGCCCTGCGGTTTAGGGTTTAGGGTTTAGGGTTTGGGGTTTAGGGTTTAGGGTTTAGGGTTTAGGGTTTAGGGTTACGGTTTAGGGTTTAGGGTCTAGGGTTTGGGGCTTGGGGTTTAGGCACACCTGTATGATTTAGCGCTACGTCTTGCAGTTCGGAGCAGGATTTGGGTTTGCTTGGTGCTTGGTAGCCCAGTAACCATATTGTAATTAGGGCGCACCCTTTCTGGGCTTGGCTACTACTGAGAAAGGGAAACTTGAACCAAAAAACAAAGCACTAGGGTACCCACTGGGTTACCAAGAGTGAGTAGACACCCTAAACCCTAAACCCTAAACCCTAAACCCTAAACCCTAAACCCTAAACCCTAAACCCTAAACCCTAAAACCTAAACCCAAGACCCACGCGGAACACTGTTTCTTTTGGGGAGGTTCTCAAGCAAATAGTAGTTTAGGGTTTTTGGGCACACAGGAGCAGGTGGTCTGAAAAAGTTGTGCGCCAATGGGAGCGTGTAACCTTCCGGCAAAGAACGCTGCTACGTCGATCGGAGGGGCTTTCGCGAATGAACTTGAGGGGGAATGCTACGAAATGCTTAAGAAACTCCCAAATAATAACGAAAACATTCTTCCTTATAACGAAAACATTCTTCCTTATAAGGTACTACTGGGGTTAGTACCTTTTAAGATTTTTTGGGGGTTCTTTAAGCAAATCGTAGAAAATCAGTCTCGGAAGCTTGCTCGCGTGTCGCCGGTCTCGCAACACCTTCGCGTTTTGGCTTCTGCACTCGCGACATCTCTTTGGGACGTTTGTTTGTGTTCTAGGTTCTGGGTTCTGGGTTCTGGGTTCACCGAATGCGGAGCCATCGTCGCTTTGGGACCAACGCCAAATGCGAAGCCGTCGAAACTGGCGCTGCTTTTCGACGTATGTGTTCGCCAATTGCAGAACTGTCGTCAGTTTTGGACGTCTGGTTTCGACAAAACCCTAAACCCTAAACCCTAAACTGTCTTTGCTTTGGGACGTCTGGGTACTCTCGTCGCCGTTTTGATGCGGTCGCGGGGTTTGGGTAGAACTTGGGCGCATGTCATCAAACCTGCTTGCTCTCGTGGGGTTCAGGGTTTAGGGTTTAGGGTTTAGGGTTTAGGGTTTAGGGTTTAGGGCGGCCTTTGGCGATTGTTTTCGGTTCGGGTCCGTTTGCCATCGCGATAGGGAGGCACTGTCTTCGAACAACCGGGATTTAGAGGCCTCGAGTGATTCGGAGTGCAGGCTGGGAATGCACAAGTACGCACCCTAAACCGGAACCCCTAAACCCTAAACCCTAAACCCTAAACCCTAAACCCCAAACCCGAAATCCTAAACCCTGAACCCTAAACCCTAAACCCTACTAGACCCTTAATGATAGCTTGGTAGCCCGGTAACCATGCTTTAATGCGGGTACCCTTGTTGTGGGTTGGTTACTCTACAAGGAAACCTTGAACCAAACAAAAGGACAACAGGGCTACCAAAGGTGAGTAGATACCCTAAACCCTAAACCTCAAACCCTTAACCCTAAGCCTCAAACACTAAACCCTAAACCCTAAGCCCCAAACCCTAAACCCAAACCCTAAACCCTAAACCCTAAAACCAAAGAAACAGGAAAAAAAGGGTACCACTGGCTACCAAGATAGGGCTTCAGGGACTGTACGGTGCCCAGGCTTTGGGGCTTTGAGGCTTTGGTGAGGTTTCTGATGCGTGTGTGGTAGGGTTTAGGGTTTGGGGTTTAGGGTTTTAGGGTTTAGGGTTTAGGGTTTAGGCTTTAGGGTTTAGGGTTGAACCCTAAACCCCAAACCCTACCCTTAAGGTTCACATACCAAGGTGGATCTTCATGGCCGTATGCCGCCTCCAGCATCCAGAGGTCGGAAAAGTATGACGAGTCTGGGACGGCTAGGGTTTAGGGTTTAGGGTTTAGGGTTTAAGGTTTAGGGTTTAGGGTTTAGGGTTTAGGGTTTAGGGTTTAGGGTTTAGGGTTTAGGGTTTAGGGTTTAGGGTTTAGGGTTTAGGGTTTAGGGTTTAGGGTTTCGGGTTTCGGGTTTCGGGTTTAGGGCTTAGGGATTAGGTTCAGAGTTAGGGTTTAGGGTTTAGAGTTTGGAGCTAAACTCCCCATCGAGTAAGCTTTGTACCACTGGAGAAGAGGGAGAAGTGCCTCAGCTACGAGGCCCTTGACCCTTTTTGCGTGCCCTCCTTCCACCCCCCCCCCCCCCCCCCCTGCAACTAAGCACTGTACGCACTGAATGTTACCGGCTTGCATTATGCGACCAGTTTCCCCAAATCCGAACCCTACAACGCTGAACCCTAAACCCTGAACCCGAACCTTTAAACCCTAAACCCCAAACCCTAAACCGCAAACCCCAACCCTAAAGCCTAAACCCTAGCCCCGAAATCCTGAACCCTCAACTCTAAACCCTCCAAGAGGCTCACCCTTACCCTGAAGACTACACAGCGGAATCGCCCTCAGCCCCCCTTACAGTGACTCCTAAGACTTCAAGGCTGGGTTAAACGGTTTTATGATTTAGGGTTTAAGGTTTAGGGTTTAAGGTTTAAGGTTTAGGGTTTAGGGTTTAGGATTTAGGGTTTAAGGTTTAGGGTTTAGGGTTTAGGGTTTAAGGTTTAGGATTATCGGGTTTAGGGTGTAAGGTGGTCGGGTTTAGGGTTAGAGTGGTTATCGGGTGATGTATGGTTTAGGGCTTTGGGTTAGAGGGCTGTAGGGCCTGGGGTTATACAGGCTTCAAGGTCTAGGGCATTTGGGCTATACAGAGGGTTTAGGGTGACGGGTTGGCTGTGTTGGGTTATAGGGACATTAGGGCTATAGTAGGCTTTACGGTGTAGGGGCTTAAGGCTTTGTGGTTGGGTATTCGAAGGTGCTGATGTAGTCCCAAACGGGGCTTGTGGTTTCTTTCGGGTGCTTTAAGGCTCATGGGTAGCACAAGAATGGTCGATGGTAGGGTAACCGTAGCTCCACTGCGGGCGCGAGTAGCGAGGGCTTAGGGGCTTGAAGGGTTTCAGGGCTTACTTAGGGCCCTGAGGGCTTGCAAAATCTAAGGGAGCGGGGACTGAAAAGTCAAGAAAGCTGTAGACGTCTGTGCTTTTTATGTGATATAAGCAGGGCGAGAAGTACCTGAGTTAATGCAAGTCTTGGTCCAGGAAGTCCCCAATCCCTAAACCCTAAACCCTAAACCCTAAACCCTAAACACAGCTTGCCAAGGGACCGGAGCCACCGTAGACCCACATCTCCGACTCAAAGGCGAAGACCACACTGTGGTCTCGCCTTAAACAGTGCGCAGAGCCCAGTAGACCATAATCTGATTCGGGTTTAGGGTTTAGGGTTTAGGGTTTAGGGTTTAGGGTTTAGGGTTTAGGGTTTAGGGTTTAGGGTTTAGGGTTTAGGGTTTAGGGTTTAGGGTTTAGGGTTCAGGGTTCAGGGTTCAGGGTTTAGGGTTTAGGTTTAGAGTTTAGGGTTTAGGGTTTAGGGTTTCGGGTTTAGGGTTTGGGGTTTAGGGTTTGGGGTATCTATTTTTTAAGAAGGTTACCCTTTTGGGGTTGGTCCCTTTTATCAGGGTACCATGAGGTGCCTTGAACAAGCAACAGGGCAAAAGGGTACCACTGGGCCACCACGAACAATGGGCACAGCTTGAATGTGTGAGGGTTTCGGCTTTTTTGTGCTCAAGGTCTTAGGGTTTTGGGTGTATGTGGCATGGGTCTGTGGTAAGGCACACCCTTGTAAGGTTCTTTTGAACAGCTATGGTGGCCTTTTTGTTTCTTGCCTAGGGTCCAATAGTACTCAACAGCCGGTTTTGGGGTTCAGGGATTAGGGCTTAGGGTTTAGGGTTAGTCTGAAAGAAGGTACCTGCAACCATACTTCTCACTGCCCACGAATCGATGGTGGCTGTGTGGCTTGTCCGGGGCGTTTAACTGGCTGGTTCTGCGTAGGGGATGAGGGACGGAGGTACCCTAAACCCTAAACCCTAAACCCTAAACCCTAAACCCTAAACCCTAAACCCTAAACCCTAAACCCTAAACCCTAAACCCTAAACCCTAAACCCTAAACCCTAAACCCTAAACCCTAAACCCATTCCCTCCCAAGAACCCGGGGGTTAAGGCGGGGGGGGGGGGGGGGGGAGGTTCTTAGGGCCAGTCTCAACTTCACCTCGCAACCTGCTAGATTACAGAGCTACATCTTGCAGCAAGGCTTGGGTATTTGCTGGGATGCAGAAAGTGCGGCTCTTCATCAAAACCAGGGACCCCTGAGATCCCAAAAAAACCCCGAACCCTAAACCCAAAACCTCCCTAAACTGCTAGGCTCAAGCAAGGAGAGGTGGACCTTGCAGGAGTTTGAGGGAGGGGTTAGGCCCGCTGGTTCTTCGTTAGGGAATGGGGGAATGAGGTACCCATCATAATCCCTTGAAAGGCCATATATAGGGGGGGATATAGGGTACCTCATTCCCTCATTCCCTACTAAGAACCAGCCAGTAGTAGCTTCAGGAGGGCTTGGGGTACATGCCTTTGTCACACGTTAAGCCATGGAGCTGGGCCCCTGCGAACATGAACTTCCTGAAGCCGTAAACACTCTGATCAACCATTTGTCTACGAACCCCCCAAAATTCAAGAACAATTATCCTTTTGTTGCCCTTATGTGGAAGAATATATGTATGTATATATATATGTATATACATATATAGATACTATTGATTTGTGTGTTTGTTGATTTGGATGGAATCCTTGAGCAATTTGTAGTTCTGTGAGTCCTAAACCCTTCCTTGGGAAGCCTTCCGGGTCTCGTCAGGCCAAGCGGCCGTGCGACTGGCCCGCTTGAGAAGGAGAGTTGGGTCCATGAAGGGGACGGCATCTGTTTAGGGTTTTGGGTTTTTAGGGTTGAGGGGTTTGCGGGTTTAAGGCTTACTACGGTTTAGGGTTTAGGGATCTTATTGCTTGGGGTGTCTGGTGTGTCGGGCTGTTGGTTTAGAGGCATGTGAGTGTGTGTGGATATCTTTAGATGTCTACATACATACATACGTACATCCATACATATATATATATATATGTATGTATGTACGTATGTATGTATGTATGTATGTGTGTGTGTGTGTGTATTTTGCTAGTAACCTAAGAATGAAACGAGTGCCGTTTTTGGTTTCAAAGGGCTAAGAGCCTACTCTGGGTTCAGATTACCTACCCAGGTGTGGTTTGCCATGGACATCCCAACTGAAGGGCACTATACTTACTGGCCCAAAACCCAAGGAAATAAAAGTTGAAGCTTTCAGAATAAACTACCTTGTAAGAAGCCCAAAAGTTGAAAAGTTGGGTTTTGAGCCAGTGAGTATATGAGTATATAGATGAAGTTCTTTGGGTTGTCATATTTGTAAATCGCCGTGGCGTGGGAAGTGCTACTTTCAGGATCGGGGCACTTACTACGTGGGGGGTAGAAGTAAGGCAACTTTGCCTATAAATACGTACAGCCTCAATTAAGGTGCTTCTATCCCTACCTACTAAGTGCCCGGATGCTTCAAGTAAGCCCCGGGTTTAGGGTTTAGGGTTTAGGGTTTAGGGTTTAGGGTTTAGGGTTTAGGGTTTAGGGTTGGGGCCACGCGGAGTTGTGGTGGATGCTGCCTTTGGGACTTTATCTATCGAATCACACAGAACTCAAACCCCGGAGATCCTGGGGTAGTTACATGAGCCCTTCATTATGGGCGGTTGTCAAAATTCTGGTCCCTTTTTTGGATTCCTACTATACTACGGAACCAAAGTATTTTAAGGGTACCCCAAGAGGGGATCATAATTTTGACAGCCACCCACATGGGCCCTTAAACGACGACGCTTATGTGCCCCTTCGGCCCTCCTTAGGTGAAGGGACCAAAGGAGAGACCCTCAGAAGGGACCCTTGGGGGTGATTTAGGGGGTTTTTTAGGGGCTACTTAGGGTTTAGGGTTTAGGGTTTAGGGTTTAGGGTTACGTATAACGGGACTATACAAGGTATTTGCAGGGGTCACATAGGGGAATAGGATCAACGGTCCCTTGAACTCCTTATACCCCTTAATTAGAGGAGAAGAAGGGTCGAATTCCACAGATCAAGGCTCTTTTGAATGTGATGCTGAAGTCAATAAAATCCTTGAACAAACCCTCAAGCCCACAAAGTGTTGAGCCTATAGAATTTCGTTTGCCCTAAACTCTAAACCCTCTTTAATTGTGGAGTTCAAGTCCCAAAGCTCCAAACTGAACCGCTGAAACCTACGTCTGTGAACCCCCCCCCCCCCCCCCCCCCCCCCAGCCAAAGTCTAACAACAAGTATCCCCAAACCGAGGGCCTCAAACTCAAACTCTGAGAAGCCTGAGCCCGTCAGCCAGTAACCGAGCCCCAAACCCTCTAATTTTAGGTTTCTCTAATCTTTGAGGCGATAGTGTCCTAAAACCCAAACCCCCAGAAACCCGAGCTTTCAAAAGTCCTATACCCCGAACTGTCACAGCCCTAAAGCCCAAAGAGAAACTGAAGCCCCACACCCTGAGACTTGCCCAAACCCTAAACCCGAAACCCGAAACCCTAAACCCTACACCCGAAACCCTGAACCTTGAACTCTAAACCCTAAACCCCAAACCCTAAACCCTATACCCTAAACCCTAAACCCCGGAAATCCCGAGCTTCAATGCCTCCACATCGATGTACCAAAGATCTGACAAGCTGGCACCTCAGGTCACAAGGACCCAATTTTACCCTACTTGCCCTAAACCCTAAACCCTAAAACCTCTAAACCCTAATTGCCCTAATTGCTCACTTGCCGTAGGCCCAAAACCCTAAACCTTAAACACAAATCACCCATCCCGCAGTAAGAAGTCCAACCTTGTGGTCGATCCGGGTTTGGGGTTTATAGGGTTTAGGGTTATAGTGTTTAGGGTTTGGAGATTAGAGTTTAGGGTCTCGGATTCGGGGTTTGGGGCTCAAGGACTTTTTAAGCCCAATATCCCATACGACATTCAGCATCGTGAAGATTCGAATCCAACACTTCGTGACCGATGGTCACGGATATGTGGTGTCGGTTGGGATGTTCCCCCGTATACTAACAGTCCATAATAGAAACAAAAATAGGGGGCACTATAATCCCTTTTAATTAAGGGCGGTTAGTATAAGGGGGAGCATCCCCAAGGTGGTGGGTCGGTCGGGTCTACCCTCGACCTCAAGCCCGAACTCCAGGATTTAGGGTTTAGGGTTTAGGGTTTAGGGTTTAGGGTTGAAACATCGTAACTCTGCAGGGTTTTCATGAAGCTTCAAGGTCACCTCTTGGGGCCCCTAGCACCTCAGTCATACAAAACATGCGCGGTTCTTGCCCTGACCCTAAACCCGAAACCCTAAACCCTAAACCCTAAACCCTAACCCTAAACCCTAAACCCTAAACCCTAAACCCTAAACCCTAAACCCTAAACCCTAAACCCTAAACCCTAAACCCTAAACCCTAAACCCTAAACCCTAAACCCTAAACCCTAAACCCTCTTGGGTTCCTTACGCACCAGACCCTGCTCAGGCACCTTGGGAGTCCACGCCACCGTAGATCCACAGACGCCTGGAGTGTACCCAGTTGCAAGATTCGAGGGGTTTAGGGTTTAGGGTTTAGGGTTTAGGGTTTAGGGTTTAGGGTTCAGGGTTTAGGGTTTAGGGTTTAGGGTTTAGGGTTTAGGGTTTAGGCTTCAGGGTTTAGAGCTTAGGGTTTAGGGTTGAGGGTTTAGGGTGTAGGGTTGTAGGGTTTAGGGCTTAGGGCTTAGGGTTTAGGGTTGAGGGTTTAGGGTGTAGGGTTGTAGGGTTTAGGGTGTAGGGTTTAGGGTTCAGGGTCATGTTAGGAGTTTATTCCGCCCTGCAGGGGTTCTACCTTAAGGTTGTACCCTTGGGGTTTGGGGACCCTTTTTGAAGATCCTTAAGGTAGTATAAGGGCCATACCAGGAGTATATTCAGGGGAACCTTTAGGGGTATAACCTTAGGAGTGCGAGCCTTACTCCCTTGAAAGATTTTCTCAGTAAAGCCAACACCCAAACCCTAAACCCTCATCATCGCCGGAGCGGAAGCCCCAACCGCATCTACCAAGCTTGTAAGCCCATAGCAACCCGTGGGAACCGTGAAGTGGGTAGGACTCTAAGCTAAAATCCTACCCCCCCTAGAACCATAATCAACATGAGATCTTTTAAGACTCCTCTTTGGCTTTATATGATTTCACAAAAAGAAATTCCTGTCTGTAGCCCCCCTTCGAACCATGACAAAAATCAGATTGTGAATATTCCTCTTGGCTTGTATATGATAAATCATATTCTTAACGAGACTGCGGAAAGACAAGGCTGAGGCTTGTAGTAGGCGCGATCGACCAGAAGCACCAGGCTTTGCAAGACCACCCGCACCGCCAACAAGAAAGGTTTAGGGTTTAGGGTTTAGGGTTTTGGGTTTAGGGTGTAGGGAACTCTACTTTCCAAGTAGTTGTTCACCTGCCCGGAGGCCAAGCAGGCTTTGAGACTGTCAGCCTGACTTGAAATCTGAAACCCTAAGCCCCAACACCCTGAAACCCTAAAACCCTACACCCGTAAAACCCTAACTCCCTAAACCTTACATCCTAAACCCTAAACCCCCCTAAACCCTATACCCTAGCGGACTTTGGGTGTTTGTGCAAATTTGGCTGGAAATGTCTGGGCTGCTTTGCAAGCTTTCTGGGTCTTTAGGGTCGTTAGGGTTTGTGTTCAAGCATCAAAACCGAGGGAATATTCCACCTTTAAGAAAAGACCCCAACAACAAAAGAACCCTCCCTATTTTGGAAAACCCCAAACAATGGGCAGAGAGAACGTCCTGGGACTACATTGAGGGTTTAAGGTTGCGGCTTAGGGGTTAGGGTTGACGGTGCAAGGGACTTCATGAGGTTTGAAGGACAGCAATCAGACCTTGCAAACTTACTTCTCCAATAACCAAGGGGGCAAAAAGGTTAAACTTTATTTTCCCTACTAAATAAGGAAACCCAAAAAGTTTAAAGTTCAACCATTGGCTAAGTAAGCAAAGGTGATCCGGCCATCCATGAGGCTTGCAATAGGGGACCAGGGTCCTAAAACCACGAAAGCCCCTAAGCCCCCTCCCCAGCCCGTAAAGGCACCGCTTAATTAGCGAGGGTATGTCGGGCAGTTGCTGGTATCTAGAATCTGAGGTGTTCAAGGGCGCCCAGTGAATTTCGAATGGGTATGTTGGTATTCGTCAAGGCGCCGGCTGCGTTCAACACAAAGCAGTATAGCCTTAAACTTACACCCCTCACTAGGTCCGACGTTGACGAAACTCTCTGATAAACACTAACAGCAAAATCCCGAAGTTGCAGCTGTCAATCTCAATGGCCTACCTGGCTAAGCCTGCAAGCCCTAAACCCTAAACCCTAAACCCTAAACCCTAAACCCAAACCCTAAACCCTAAACCCCAAACCCTAAACCCTAAACCTTCCATATCCGAGCTGCCCCGTGCTGGTGAGCATGGCGCTGTGGTCCGAGCGCCCCGGCGGAAGATCTGGCGTGGGATGCTCGGACTTCAGGCTTTAGGGGTTTCGACTTGGGAAGGGTTTAGGGTTTAGGGTTTAGGGTTTAGGGTTTAGGGTTTAGGGTTTCGGGTTTAGGGTTTAGGGTTTAGGGTTTAGGGTTTAGGGTTCAGGGTTTAGGGGTTTCGATTTGGGAGCTTACGAAAAAAAGGAGGACCCCCAAAAAAGACCCCCACATAGTCGGATCCACTGATACTAAGGAGCTTCAGGGGTTTCGATTTGGGAGTTTACGAAAAAAGGAGGACCCCTAAAATAGACCCCCAAATAGTAGGATCCCCTTATGACTAGGACCCCAAAATCGCCCCTAAACCCTAAACCCTAAACCCTAAACCCTAAACCCTAAACCCTAAACCCTAAACCCTAAACCCTAAACCCTAAACCCTAAACCCTAAACCCTAAACCCTAAACCCCAATTTCGGAAACCCCCACTCGGGGCTGAGGGTTGAGCCTTTTCGTGTTCAGGAAGTAAGGGCTCTGGCTGCACCCGGAGGCTTTTGGAGCTACGGTTTCGGGCTACTTGCTTTCATGGGTTTAGGGTTTAGGGTTGAGCGCTACAGGCAGTGGTTTTATAAGAACAAAACACGAAACACAACTGCTCAAAGGAGACAACAGAAACCCTCACACCACCAGCTTGTGCAGCCAGGATTCGAGATCTAACCCTCTTCATGCGCCACGTGGCATTGCGGTTGAGGGTTTAGGGTTCAAACCGTAAGGTTTAGGGAATAAGTTGTGGTGTCTGAGAAGATTCCTATCGTAATACAGAGTCTTGCATTTGGGATTTAGGGCTTCGGGCGTTTTTGGGACTGTGAGGAACATGTGTCATTTTTCTCTGCACTCTGCATCGCAGTGACCCAGTTGCGCCCAAACCCTAAATCCCTAAAACCCTCAACGTCCTGTGTCTGCTTGTGCTGCTTCTGGGCCCACCACTTAGCCTTGTCCTTCTTGTTGTCCTTCTTGCTCGCCACCGGCTTGGGCTTCGTCAAGCATTCGCACCCACCGACCTCCACACGTCACCGTACCCCCCGTCGGCTGTCCTTGAATGCTGCGCTACCCTCTTTCTTGTGCCCCGAAGTTATCATGTCCAAGTAGTCGTCGGTGAGCCACGTGGGGTAGTTCGGGTCCTGGTTGAGGAGCAGCAAGTCGTGCCTGACTTCTTCGTGAGTCATGGATCCTCTCTCTCCGAGCGCAGGGATGCTGGAAGAGATCCCAAAGCTTCCAAGATTGATTTAGAGGGTTCTTAACAGAGGGGGGTGGTTCATGGGGTAGGTACCTGGGGAACCGTAGGGAAGCTCAGGGAACTCCCCCCCCCCCTCCTTTGAACCCCCTCTAGAGCTCCCCCACAACCCTAAACCCTAAACCCTAAACCCTAAACCCTAAACCCTAAACCCTAAGCCCTAAACCCTAAACCCTAAACCCTAAACCCTAAACCCTAAACCCTAAACCCTAAACCCTAAACCCTAAACCCTAAACCCTAAACCCTAAACCCTAACGAAACAGGTGCCATCTTGTGGGCCTGAAGAGAATCTAGGCCTCAGGGTTTAGGTCCTCAACTGAAACAGTGAAACAGGAACCATCTTGAGGGTCTGAAGTGAATCTTGGGAGCCCAGTAACCATACTAGAATAAGGGCACCCTTTTTGGGTTGGTCATTTTTTAAGGGAACCCATCGCCAAAAAAAGGGTAAAGGGTACCACTGGGCTACCAGGGAATTCAGGGTGTCGGGCCACTTAGGGTTCGGAGTTCAGGGTTTTGGTGGCAGCCCTTGTGCCTTCCTCTCAGCGCCCCTGTGCCCGGAACCGTAGAGCCCAAAGCAACCCTAAACCCCGTACGTCCCCCTCCAGAAAAAATCAGCCTCCAGTGGGGCTCAGCATGTTCCACGAAGGAGCGCCATCCTTTGTCTCGGTGGCTTCCAGATTTGAGTTGCCCCCTAAACCCTAAACCCTAAACCCCAAACCCCAAACCCTAAACCCTCCGCTCCCCCACCCCCCGCCCCCGCTTCCCCCCCGCCCCCCACCCCCCCCATCCGGATGGGATCAAGACAGAGCGAGAGAGAGAGAGAGAGAGAGAGAGAGAGAGAGAGAGAGAGAGAGAGAGGGAGACAGAGAGGGAGAGAGAGGGAGAGAGAGAGGAACTTCACCCCCTATTTGTTTCGACATATCCATGCATGGCAACTTATAACTAGTACCCGACCTCTCCAAACCTAAGCCCCAAGACCCCAAGCCCAGTGACTGTAAACTGTATACCCATATCATGGTCCTTTTAATTCAAGCTCTCAGGCACCCCGTTTCACCGCAAGCCGTCCACCCACCACTATTTTGGGCCCTTGAGCTGTATAGGGTATATAAGGGGTATCTAAGGGGTAAATAAGGGATATATAAGGGTATGTAAGGGGTATATAAGGGCGGGAATATAAAGGGGTATCCAAGGGGTATCTAAAGGGGTCCCCGTTTGAGGGCCCATACTAAGGGACCATGTAAGTACCCTCAGAGTATTTTGGTTAGAAGCGCAACAAGTGGTAGGTAACTTCAAAAAAATGTACTCGGCAGTAGTACTCGGGTATGAAGACAAAGCAACGACCCTAAACCCTAAACCCTAAACTTGGGTTTGGGAGGCTTTGGGGTCTTCCCGAACTTGGCAAGTTTGGGTTCCGAACCCAGCCCTAAGCGCCTAAACCCTAAGCAAGCCCTAAGACCCCAAACCCTGAACCCTAAACCCTAAACCGTAAGACCCAAACCGGCACCGCAACAAGGTTTTCGGGTTCAGGGGCCTCTTCTCTTCATCCCCCCCTCCCCCGGCCCCCTGCTGCCTCCACGTCGATCCACCACAGGTCGTTGTGATAGCCTCGGAGCGCACGGCGAAGCCGATTCCCTAAACCCCACAAACCCAAAACCTAAGCCCTGCACGCTCTGGGAGAAGCAGACCCCCCCCCCCCCCCATCCCCTTCCATCCGCCCACCCCTCCCCTTTCATGAACTCCAAAGCCCCGGCAGCTGATGGAATGTCTGCTGTTGCCCCCGAATACCACTTTGGATAAACTATGATAAACTCCCAGAGTAACCTGAAAATGAAAAAGGGGAGGGTGCCCTTCTATTTTCACAAGTGCATGGGAACCCGAAACCCTAACAACCTAAAGCCCATAAACCCTAAACCCTTATACGCCCGAAACCCTAAACCCTAGAACCTCAAACCCTAAACCCTACATTCCAAACACCCATCATCGCTCTTTGCTTCTCGGCTCGTGGCTTGATGGACTGCTGAAGCCTCCAAAGATCCTTTGAGTCGTGCGCTTGGTTGAGGGTTCAGGGTTTTGGTTTGGGGTTTAGGGCTTGGGGTAGAGGGTTTGAGGGTCTGAAGTTCGTGGGCTTCGAAGACAAGGCGTGCTAGATTGCAAGCCACGGAAGCGCCGCTGCAGAGTGTGTGGGAGGGGGGGGCCTCGGGTGGGGGGGGTGTGGGGGGTGGGGGGGGGGGGGACTATTGTAACCCGATCGCATGTGAGGCAGGGCCCCTATTGCTGGTATCCCAAACCGACACCCCAGAAATACAACACCAACATCTAACAAAGAACTCTGTCTGCCCATCCAAAAGACACTGTGTAAAACCTTACTACATATCCCTCAAACCGAAGCCCTAAAGCTAGGGGATAGGATCAGGGGGGCCCCTCTCAATAAGGTTTCTGTTTAAGAGAGCCAGAAGAGGGTTCAGAAGGGTTCCCTTTTAAGGGTCACCCTTATCCTACCTAGGCTTGGTAGCCCAAGCACCCTTTTTTGGGTTGGTCATGTTATAAGGGAAGCCATAACCAAAAAAAGGGTAAAGGGTATTACTGGGCTACCTAGGAGAAGCTTTTGTCAATCCGAGGCTCCACATGCGGTCGGCGCTGCTGATAGCGGCCTTGTGCTGGATGCGAGCACTCGGACCTGTGGGCTCTCATGGCAGGTTTAAGGTTTAGGGTTTAGGGGTTTAGGGGTTTAGGGGTTTAGGGGTTTTGGGGTTTTGGGGTTTGGGGGTTAGGGCTTCACCCGACCAAAATAAGACCCAAGTAATCCCCTCCCCCCCTCCCCCTCCCCCTCCCCCCCTCACCCCCCCCACTGCGGCCTTCTGTTGGGTTGGAGGTAGATTGCCCAAAAGCCTAAAGGCGAAAGCCCCAAACCCGAAATCCAAATCCTGTTAGGAGTTAGGGGTGGACTGTTCAGGGCTAACAACTCCCACCCCGAACTAAAACATGGCCCAACCAACCCTCAATTTGGTTTAGGGTTTAGGGTTTAGGGTTTAGGGTTTAGGGTTTAGGGTGTAGGGTTTAGGGTTTAGGGTTTAGGGTTTGGGGCTCTCGGTCGCCTTGCTCGCTTGCAATCCTCTCCCAAGATAAGCTCCGAGCCTGAGATGCCCATGTTGTACCACATGGCAGCATCCTGGGCGGACCCTAAACCCTAAACCCTAAACCCTAAACCCTAAACCCTAAACCCTAAACCCTAAACCCTAAACCCTAAACCCTAAACCCTAAACCCTAAACCCTAAACCCAAATAGAGAAGCAGGGGTTAAGGGGGCGCCCCAGAAGCCGCAGTGGCAGTTGATGTGCAGGAGCCGAAGAACTAAGCCTCAGAACTCCTGCAGAACCTTAAGGCCCTAAACCCCAAACCCCAAACCCCAAACCCTAAACCCTAAATCCTAACCCAAAAACCCTAAACCAAAAACCCTAAACCCTAAATCCTAAACCCTAAACCCTAAATCCTAAACCCTAAACCCTAGATCCTAAACCCTTCACCCTAAACTCCAAACCCTCATTCCAAGGCGGTGTTTTTTGCTCTGGGGATGCGGGCCGAAGCGCTCCTTCACTGTTCCTCGGCTCTTATCCCTGAGCCCTATAGCATGAATGTACACGCATATATATCTATATACAGACAGATATATATATATATATATATATGCACATGCATACGCACATGCATACACAAACCCTAAACCCTAAGCCCTGAATCCCTAAGCCCTCATCCCTTGTTGCACTTGAGTTTGGTGTTGAAGAGTTGGGCTGAGCCAGGGTTCTGCAGGGGCTTGAAAGGTTTGAAGGGTTTAAGGGGCTTAGACTGCATGGCCCTAGACCTTCAACCCAAGCCCTAAACCCTAAACCCGGGCATGTGCCTAGGAATCCAGGGCTTGAGTTGAAAAAATCGCGGCACGATCCCATGAAGAAGGGGCCCCCGGCCGCGAGGTCGAACTTAACCAGCCAGTCCGAATAGCCTTCGTCAGCTTGGGCGCTTGTCAGGCTGCCCTTAAACCCTAAACTCTTCCACGGGTTTAGCTTAGGGTTTAGGGCTTAAGTTTAGGGTTTAGGGTATAGGGTTTTAGGGTTTAGGGTTTAGGGTTCAGGGCATGCACCACTGCCCTCGAAGGTAGGGTAGTTATATGTTTACCAACCTACGCAGCCTCACCCTCCCTTCCCCCTAGTCTCCGCCTTCGATGTGCGCCTCCATCGGACGGCAGGCAGAGCTTTGCATGTATGCAAGAAACAGAACGTCTCAGGCTCCGGCTACCAGACTCCTGTCCTCCAAACATGTACCTTTGCTGCACATGCTGGAGCCCCTTGCAAACGTTGGGGAAAACTCTTAGATTTAACATGTCCTTGCTGTACCCTCCTTGGGGAACACTCTCAGATTTAAGCACGTCGCTTAACCCACGACGCAGAAATCCCAAGTACTTCGCAGCTTTCAATCGCTGCAAACCAACTATCAGCCCCGCGCAAAAAACCCGAGCTCTAAAACCCTGCTTAGAAGCTTGTGGAAGAGTTTAGGGTTTAGGTTTAAAATTTCGGGTTCATGGTTTACACACTCTGCGCTGTGCGCCCTAAGCCGAGGATAGCGAAGGGAGCGTCTCAGGGCGTGGTCCAGAGTGCCCAGGGTCAGCCCAAAGGGGTCAACACGGTACCACGGGCCTCCTAAACCCTAAACCCTAAACCCTAAACCCCAAACCCCAAACCCTAAACCCTAAACCCTAAACCCTAAACCCTAAACCCCAAACCACCGAGTCTGTTGTGCAGCCCATGGCACACCGAGTCTTTTGACGAGAGGACGGCGCTGTGGTCTTGTCGGGCGACCATGCCTGGGAACGTGCAGAATTTTGGGGTTTGGGGTTTGGGGTTTAGGGTTTAGGGTTCGGGGTTTAAGGCTTGGGGGTTTCGGGCTTCTCGGGCGGGGAGTGGTCTTGCGGATTCCTTGGCGTGTTGCGGAGCCCGGGGCCAGAGGTTTAGGTTTAAGGCCTAGGAGCAGATCCTGGCGTTGCACCTGTCCGCTCGGAGTTCTCTTGGAACCCAAGGCCCGAAACCCTAAACTCTCCCTAAACCCAAAACCCTACACCCCAAACCCTAAACCCTACACCCTACACCCTAAACCCTAAACCCTAAACCTTACCTTGTGGAACTTCCCCTCCGACCACGTGACCCAGCACAAACAGGTTGACATTGAAGTTTCGAAAGGGTGTAGGATGGGTCTTAAGGTTTGGGGGTTTAGGGTTTAGGGTTTAGGGCTAGGGTTTAGGGTTTAGGGTTTAGGGTTTAGGGTTTAGGGTTTAGGGTTTAAGGGCTTCTGTATAAGGAGCCGCCTTGGGCTGCTTTGCAAGCCCCTGGCAAGGAAAAGCCTTGGAGCAGAATCCTAAACCCTAAACCCTAAACCCTAAACCCTAAACCCTAAACCCTAAACCCTAAACCCTAAACCCTAAACCCTAAAGGACCCTGAACTCAATAGCCGCGCCGGAGACCAAAGCCCTCAAGCCCCAAACCTGCAAGGATCCCGAGGCCCAGGCTGCTCTGGTCCTCGGTCCAAGTGGATCCCTGCGATCGGATGTAGGTTTAGGGTTTAGGGTCTAGGGTTTATGTAGAGGAAACTGTAGTCTGCCAAAAAGATGAAAGAAAGGACGGTTCATGGATAGTTCCCATTTCGGCTCATGAACAGAAGTTGGCAAGAGTAACTTTACAATATTCCATACAGCTTTCTCGAGGTTCTGGCAAAGTGCTTGCGGCTGAAGCTTGGGATGAAAAGGGTGCTATGTATACCCATCCCGAAAAACCAGGACAAGGTTCCAGAGAATACCGGATTACAATATCTTTGAAACCATTCATTACGCAGATGTCGATCGATTCTCAAAGTTCCCAACCTACACAAGCAAAGTGTACTTGCCAAAATCTTCCCAGGAGGCATGTCTTGAACGGTACCTACTGAATGGGGGGAAGTTCGAGCATCTTTCAACACTGGCACACAGCAGAGCTACGGCACTTCGGAAAGACGTGGGTTAGCTCTCTATTATCCTTCCCTTGTGGGTTTAGGGCTGAACCCTGAACCCAAATTTCAAATCGTAAGTCTCAACACCCTTACTTGGTAGCCCAGAAACCATACTTGAACAAGGGTACCCTTTTTGTGCCTGGTTAATTTAACCTTGAACCAAACAAAGGGCCTAAACCCTAAACCCAGTAACCATGTTATGATATTGGTACCCTTTTTGGGGCTGGTTACTTTAACCTTGAACCAAACAAAGGGCACCAGGGTACCACTGGGCTACCGAGATTTGGGCGCTTTGGATTTCAGGCCCGAAACGCTTCCAGGGCAGGCAGCCCCCCCCCCCCCCCCCCCCCCCCCCCCCCAACCCAAACCCGACCCAAACCCTAACCCTAAACCTAGCCCTTTAAACCCTAACCCTTAAACGTCCGGAGCCATTTGGGAAGCTTGGGCCCCGGGCGTCACTTGCCAAGACCCAAAGTCGGACAGGGTGCCGCAGCATCAAGATTAGGGTTTTTAGGGTTTAGGGTTTAGGGTTTAGGTTTAGGGTTTAGGGTTTTAGGGTTTAGGGTTTAGGGTTTAGGGTTTAGGGTTAGGGTTTAGGGTTTAGGGTTCAGGGTTTAGGGTTTAGGGTTTAGGGTTTAGGGTTCAGGGTTCAGGGTTTCGGGTTTCGGATTTCGGGGCTTTAGGGCCTCGGTTGGGGCCGGGGGGGGGGGGGGTTGCTTTTGGGTCGGGGTTTCGAAGGCTCAGGGTTTAGCGCTTTCGGTTGTTTCGGGGGGGGCCTGCAGCTTCGGCAGCGTCGTCGGGTCCTAGTCCCTACTTGGGAGTAGACCCTGGAAGAGAAGTTTTTACTTTTGAGGTCTTCTGTAGTTCTAATCGGAAGCCCAGAACCAAAAAAGGTATTAACGCATAGTTACTCCCAAACCCACTCGCACTCCAGAACCCCTGCAGTCCTCACGGAGGTCCTTGCGGAGCAGGTCGTCGTCGTCCGGAGGTTGAGCTCAAGCCCTAGGGCCCTAAGGGTCCATGTACCTATACAGTATCTACTTGGGCCTTAAAGGGGTTCCCATTTTGTGGCTTTAGGGCCCAAGTATATACTATATGGGCACATGGACCCTTAGGCAAGGTGGGGGGGGGGCGCTTGTTCCAGGGTGCTAAGGCGCGGCCAGCCGTGGCAAACGCCCATACTTGGAGGTCCATGGTACTTATTGACCAATTATATCTGTACTTATAGCTGTACTTACAACCATGTCAGGGCACTTAAGGGGCTTATAAGTGGGCTATATGTACAGCTATCATTAGTGAATAAGTACCGTGAACCTCCAAGTAGGTGCGTCTTGTTGTTGCGACACCATTCATGGAGGTCGACACGGCTTTTGCCCAGATTGATGGCCGGGGGCTCACCGCTCTCCACGGCAGGGCGCTGGACCAGGACCGCGTCCTCTGCGGGTCAGCTGTAGCCGCTCCTGGGCCCAGCAATTCAGCATCCCCGCGTGCCCTCATGCAGTGTCGGGGCGGCACCCAGCGAGAGGTCGGGGAAGGGCGCACCTTCAGGAATGCAGGGTCTAGGGTTTGTTGGGACCTTCCCGCAAGAAGAAGCACATCCTACAAGCAGGACACCAACCCTGCCAGTGGGGATAAACATGAACTCTCCTCCTGGCCTGGTTTAGGGTTAAGGGTTTAGGGCTTTTAGGGTTTTTAGGGTTTAGGGTGTTTAGGGTTTAGGGTTTCGGGTCTAGGGTTTTTTTTAGGGGCAAGGGGTTTAGGGGTTTACCGAGTGTCGCTTCGGGCTAGGATGGTACGAGGGCAGGTGTCAACTCTTGAGCGGGTCGACTTTGCAGTCCTGCCTCTGGAAAGTCAAAGCTTGTAAGCCCCACCCTGAACCCTAAACCCTAAACCCTAAACCCTAAACCCTAAACCTTAAACCCTAAAGCCGTAAAAGGTTTTAGGTTGAGGGGATGGGCTGGTGAGGTTCGGGGCCGCACCTCCGTTGCTTCCGCCCTGGATCCACATGCGGCCGCTCCTGGCTTAGGAGGTTTGGGGTTTGGGGTCTGGGGTCTGGGGTTTGGGGTTTGGGGTTTAGGGTTTGGGGTTTAGAGTTTGGGGTCTAGGGTTCAGGGTGTAGGGAGGGTGAATGAAAGGGCTTGGCAGGTTAGGGTCCTCCTACTTGAATGTGCACGGGTAGCTGTATGGCTAGCCTACGAATAGAACGGGCTTATAAGGGAGCCTACATCTCCCCCCCCCCCCCCCCCCCCCCCCCCCCCCCCGAAAAAAAAACAAGAAGCAAGGAATCAGGGCCTACTCTGGGTCCTGGATTAATGGCAGCAAGAATCTAAACCCTAAACCCTAATCCCAACACCAAACTCAAAACCCTAAACCCTAAGCCTTAAACCCTAGACCTTAAACCCGAAACCCTAAACTGAGGCTTGATGGCGGCAGAAGTTTGAGGCTGGGTCAGGGCTGGGTCAGGTGTACTTTACCGGTGCTTAAGGGGGAGCGGAGGAGCGCGGATGGGTACTAAGGGGCAAACTAAATCCTAAACCCTAAACCCTACACCCAAAACCCAAAACCCTAGACCCTAAACCCCAAACCCAAACCCGAAACCCTAAACCCCAAACCCTAAACCCCTAAACCCTGACCCCTACAGAGATTGCAATAGGGATCCGCTCTCTTCGGGTCTCTGCCGATGCATGGTCCCGATGGAACCAAAACCCCAAACCCTCTTCAGATTTTCAGTGAAGGTTTAGGGTTTAGGGTTTAGGGTTCAGGGTTCAGGGTTCAGGGTTTAGGGTTTAGGGTTAGGTTTAGGGCTTTGAAAGTGACCTTGATTTCTCGCAGCCAGCGATCTACTGTCATGCGCCGATACACGCAGGGTCAGAGCTTCGGGGCCCTGCAACCTCAAAACCCTCGCCCTACTTGTATCTACCTATGAATCGTGACTGGGCAAATCTCCGGAAGCCGTGAGACCCTGAATCCACGGGCTTTTGCTTGGACCCTTAAGGTTGTACCCTTGGATTTTGGGGACCCTTTTTTGAAGATCCTTGAGGTAGCATAAGGGCCATATGCGGAGTATATTAAGGGGTACGAGTCTTCATCCCTTGACTGGAAGGCCAAGGCTGGGTATCTGAAGGTTGTGGCTAGGGTCATTCCGTATCCCTGTGCAATGCCCTGCGCCCCAAAGCCTGAACCCCTAAGCCCCAAAACCTCGACCCGAAGTGAAAAGAGCCCTGAGGCCGATCGAAATGTTGGCAGCCCAGCGCTGCGACTTATCCCTGCTCCTGTCACCAGCAGGGCTCTCTCGCATTTGGAAAGATGCTCCATGAACACATCCATGCTGTGAACCTGTGAGTCAGTCTGAGGGACGCTTGAGCCTCTCTGCTGCCAAGGAATGCGCTCCATGCTGTACATCCATGCATGGCACCCCATGCGTTGCCTAAATGCCTCCAGTGTTCTTGCCTCATAGCCATAATCACCGGATGGTATGATTAGCCAAAATCTCTTGTGTGGTCCAGGCTCAGCAAGCCGGCATTCTTCAAGACACTGTTCGTAAGTGCCCCAAACCCGAAACCCTAAGCCCCAAAACCTCAACCCTAAGCCCCAAACCCGAAACTCGAATCCCCAAAACCCTAATTTAAACCCCAAACCCTAAACCCTAAACTCCAAACCCTAACCCCTAAACCCGAAAAACCTAAACCCCAAACCCCAAACCCCAAACCCCAAACCCCAAACCCCAAACCCCAAACCCTAAACCCTAAACCCCAAACCCCAAACCCTAAACCCTAAACCGCAAGAAAACGTGGCCAGGGAAACGTGTCGAGCCAGGAGGCGCATCGGCCACGTGCACCTCGCGTGTGGTTTAGACAGGTCTAGGGTTGAAGGGTTAGGGTTTAGGGTTTAGGGTTTAGGGTTTAGAGGGTTTAGAGGGTTTAGAGGGTTTAGAGGGTTTAGAGGGTTTAGAGGGTTTAGAGGGTTTAGGGTTTAGGGTTTAGGATTTAGGGTTCAGGGTTCAGGGTTCAGGGTTTAGGGTTTAGGGTTCAGCACCAAGTTTTCCTTACACCTGCCTGAGCTAATTTGCTTGAGGCTGCTACCACGACGCGAGGTGTCCTCCGAAGCCGCCAGGACCCTCCGTCTAGAAGGACGACTTGCCGGACATTGTTGTGCTCGGTCATACTCTGGGTTTAGGGTTTAGGGTTTAGGGTTTAGGGTTTAGGGTTTAGGGTCCCGAAGTTAAAGGACCCGAGGTCCCTCAAGTTCCAATATGCCGACATTGAAACTATCCTTCAGAAAGCCCTTCCCTAAGGTATGAACTCCCCTCCCTTGCGGACCCTAAACTACTAATTGTGTAAGAACCCCCTCAAAAAATCCGTATGTATATACATACATGAATGTACATATACATATGTATATATATATACACATACACATGCATGTATACATATATATATATATACATGTGTATATAAATAGTCTTCCTTCTAAGGGCAATACAGGGACTCTTGTCTTTTCATTTTTTCGGGGCGGTTCTTGAGCAAATAGTAGTACATAAAGCTATCTGGGTAGTTCCTAAATTAGGGACCCTTTTTGGGTACCCATTCGAAGGCGGCACCCCTGTATGAAGAGATCCCAAAAGGGACCCTCATTTGGAGAACTACCCACAGCATAACATCTGCCCCAAACCCCCTAAACCCTAAACCCTAAACCCCAAACCCCAAACCCTCAACCCTAAACCCTAAGGTACCCTTGAGGGCCCGAAATTAAAGCTATCTGAAAGGCAGTCGAGGCTACTCGGGCTGGTCGTCGGGGACGCTTGCGTGAAGATCGGGTAGCCGTCCTGGCCCAGAGGATCCCGAAGCCGCGCAGTTCTGGCACTTGGGGTGAGTTCTTTCTAACAAGGGCGGGATAGGGTTTAGGGTTTAGGGTTTAGGGTTTAGGGTTTAGGGTTTAGGGTTTAGGGTTTAGGGTTTAGGGTTCAGGGTTTAGGGTTTAGGGTTTAGGGTTCAGGGTTCAGGGTTTAGGGTTTAGGGTGTAGGGTTTCGGAATCCCTCCAAGAACCAGCTTTTCCGTTGTTCTTCTACTTTACTGTCTGTAACTTAAGCCCCCAAGCCCAAACCCCAAAACCCCAAACCCTAACCCCAAACCCTGAACCCTAAAACCCCAAGCCCTAAACCCCAAATCCCAAACCCCACAATCCTAAAACCCGAAAACCCCAAAACCTAAAACCCCAAACCCGGAAACCCCAAACCTTGGGATGTTCCTCCTTGTACTAGCAGTTCGTCATAGGGATTCTAGTAATTACCGCCAATGATAATCCCCATTAAGGACTCTTAGTACAAGGGTGTACATCCATACCCTAAACCCTAAACCCTAGACCCTAAACCCGAATTTCCTGAAACCCTAAACCCTAAACCCTAACCCTCAACCCTAAACCCTAAACCCCAAAACCCTAAGACCAGCTTGAGTTTTCTGACATTTCGGCGTGCAACAGGTGAAGGGCGTTTCAGGTCGGTAAACCCGAAACCCTAAACCCCAAACCCTAAACCCAAAGCCCTAAACCCTAAACCACAAACCCTAAACCCTAAACCCTAACCCTAAACCCTAAACCCTAAACCCCAAAACCCTAAGACCAGCTTGAGTTTTCTGACATTTCGGCGTGCAACAGGTGAAGGGCGTTTAAGGTCGGTAAACCCGAAACCCTAAACCCCAAACCCTAAACCCAAAGCCCTAAACCCTAAACCACAAACCCTAAACCATAAACCCCAGACCCTCACCCTAAACCCCTGTCCTCAGAGTACCTAGGAATGAAGTGGCTTAAGGCTTAGGGCTTGGGATTCAGGCTTCGGGGTTTAGGGTTTTTAACCCTAAACCGAAAACCCTAAACCCCAAACCCGAAACCCTGAACCGGGGCATCCACTCTTCTTGAAGCTTCAGCAACCGCTAGTTCAAGAATCAAAGGCAGTGAGACATGGGGGCTTGGGGCAAGCTTTGGGTTTAGGGTTTGCGGTTTTGGGCTTGGGTTTGGGATTTAGGGTTCAGGGTTTAGGGTTTGGGGTTTAGGGTTTCGGGGGGTATGGTAGGGTAACCGTAGCTATGACACAACACGAAGTAAGGTCCAATGGACCTCCCGCTCCTCCCCAATTCCCAGATGTATCCCTCGTCGTGCGTAGCTCTGAACCCCGAAGCCAATCCACAACCCTAAATCCTCAACCCAAAGTCTTAAGTCCTCAGCCCTGTACCCTCAACTCCAAATCCTCAATCCTGAATCTGCAGCCCTAAACCCTAAACCCCAAACCCTAAACCCTATCCCTAAACTCTAAACCCTAAACCCTAAACCCTAAACCCTAAACCCTAAGCCCTAAGCCCTAAGCCCTAAGCCCTAAGCGCTAAGCGCTAAGCGCTAAGCCCTACATCTTCAACCTGGTAGCCCCCACAAATCCTGCAGGTCAATGTACCACGTGTCCGCGAGATACGTGTAGACTGGGTCGCATGGTGCCGTGGTCGAGGGTTTAGGGTTTAGGGTTTAGGGGTTTAGGGTTTAGGGGTTTAGGGTTTATGGGGGTTTAGGGTTTTGAGTTTCTGAGTTCAGGGTCTTTGGGGTTTAGGGTTTAGGGTTTGCTGGCGAGGTCTTTGGGATTACTCTCCACGAAAACTCTCAGGGTGACATCTCGCGCAGCCAAATTTTGGGGCAGCTCTGCTACACTTGGGGTCCTAGATTCACAACCTCCGGTGTGGTGGGCATTGTTTTGCTTAAGTGTGGCAGTGGTTTAGGATTTTGGCTTTGGGGTTTAGGGGTTTTCTCCTAGGTGTGGCAACCCTAAACCCTAAACCCTAAACCCTAAACCCTAAACCCTAAACCCTAAACCCTAAACCCTAAACCTTTCTTCCAGGTCTTCTTTCTGTCTCCTAGGCGTGGCGGGACACCCTTTTCCCTAGGAGCGGCGGTTCTGAACTTCGGTGTGGCGGGTTTAGGGTTTAGGGTTTAGGGTTTAGGGTTTATGTCCTCCTAAGTGTGGCAGGGCCTTTTTTGGGCTTTCCTAGGTGTGGTGGGACCCGGCTTTCCTAGCTGTGGCGGATTCTGCTTGAGGAACACGCATAGCCCAGTCGCAGATCCTAAGCCCGACTTCCCTAAATCCTGAACCCTACCACCAGAAACCATAAACCCTAAACCCTGAACCTCGATCCTAAACCCTAAACCCTAAACCCTAAACCCTAAACCCTGAACCCTGAACCCTGAACCCTGAACCCTGAACCCTGAACCTCGATCCTGAACCCTAAACTGCAGGGGCAAAAGCGGGAGTTGCCCTCGTAGCCGCCGAACATCCACATCCTGCGTGCTGCGCGGGGCTACACTTATCGGTTGGGATGTTCCCCCTTATACTAATGGCTCCTTAGGGTTTAGGGTTTAGGGTTTAGGGTTTAGGGTTTAGGGTTTAGGGCTTAATGGCGATTATGATAAGGGGTACTGTAATCCCGATTAAGGACTGCTAGTATAAGAGGAACATCCCAACTTCTCGGGCACGCAGAGTCCCCAAGTTTGGGCAAAGTTTAGGGTTTAGGGTTTGGGGTTTAGGCTTAAGGCATCAGGGAAGACTCGTAGTAGATCATCATTCCGGGGCACCTAGCTTCCAAGCTTGGGGGGTTTTGGTTTGGGGGGTGTTAGGTGATTTTTGGAGGTGATTTTTGGGGGGGGGGAGGCACACTCGGACCCCTCAGGGTGTACACTTTTTGAGCCAAGTCACTCTCAGCGCCACGGGGCGTTCGAGAACAATATTTTGGAGCACCAACGAGCAAAGCTATTCAAAGCTCGAGGTCAGTGAACTAAGATCTTCGGTGGCAAATCACGTTTTGTTTTTTCTTACCGGGGGCTTGTGAACGGAAATATGGATTCCCACAGTATGATCCAGGCATCGCTTCTGGCTAGAGGATCCGTAAACAGGGTCCCCACACCCAAGGGTACAAACTTGAGGTCCAAGATAGAGACCCTGGAGGCTTAGGGTTTGGGTTTGGGGGTTTTGGGGTTTAGGGTTTCGAGTTTGGGGTTTCGAGTTTGGGGTTTAGAGCTTCGAGTGCGGGTTTTAGGGTTTGGGGCTTGAGGGTTTTGGGAGGTTTGGGTTTAGGGTTCAGGGTTTAGCGTTTTTCTTGGCAGGGTTTGTACTCATCAGTGCTTAGGAGGGGCTAGGGATGTAGAAGCACCCGAAACCTAAACCTGAAGCGCTAACCCTAAACCCTAAAACCGCTTGGTTGTATGCCCGAATCCCCGAACCATAGGGCTCCTGGGTCGGGATTTAGGGTTCAAAGAACCTCTCGTTCCTTCGCAAACCGAAAACCCGCAACCCTACTGTAGGGGCCTAAATGCCAATTTATAGTATAAATATGTACAAGGGAATACTACTCGTAATTCTTCTTGCCGCTATATTAACCCGTGCGCCTAACCCTAAACACTAAACCCCTAAACCCCGAACCCTAAACACTAAACCCCTATAAACCCTGAACCCCTCAAACCCCAAACCCCAAACCCTAAACTCCCAAACCCCAAACCCTAAACCCCAAACCCTAAGTCCCCAACCCCTAAACCCTGAACCCTAAACCGAGAACAGACGGCGAGGATCCTCCCGGTGTCCGTGACCACGGCCGCGTGCACCGCGCGGGAATCGGGGCCTGATGCTCGGGATTTCGGACGGCTTAGGTTTTCAGCATTTCCCTAAACCCTAAACCCTAAACCCTAAACCCCAAACCCCTAGACCTAAATAAACCCTAAACCCTAAACCCCTTAACCCCTAACCCCTAAACCCTAAACCCTAAACTTATCTTGAAACCTTTTGCTCAGCTTGCTGGTTCAGAGGGATTTAAGGAGTTCGGGGATCCTACGCCCTTTTTTAAGGGCTTGGTTTAGGGTTTAGGGTTTAGGGTTTAGGGTTTAGGGTTTAGGTTTGTAGGGTTTAGGGTTTAGGGTTCGATAAGGGGGGTGGGGAACTATCGGCTACGACATGAACCTGTTTAGGGTTTCGGGCTTAGGGTTTAGCGTCTCGCTGTGGGGTATACATGGAGGTTCACGTGTAGTTGAAAATGGCGTCGGTGCAGTGGTCATAGTAGTCAGACACTGGGTACCAGGGTTCAGGGGTGTAGTTGTGCGGAAGGTCATATGTAGCTTAAGGTTCGATCACAGCTACAGTTTTGTTGTGATCGGGTTTAGGGTAACTTGGCGAAACTTCGAAACCTGGAGGATAGGCTTTTCCCCTTCTATGCAACCTTTGTCCAGGAAGCTGTCAACCCAAAAAAGTCCCCTAAACCCTAAACCCTAAACCCCAAACCCCAAACCCCAAACCCTAAACCCTAAACCCTAATTACATGGTTCCTTAACCTGGTCCCTTAGCTGCTCTAAACGGTTCTGAAGTGTGGGCCCTTGGGGTTCTATAGGATATAGAAGGGGCATATAAGTAAGGGCCCCATATGAAGGGAAGGGTTTAGGGTTTAGGGTTTAGGGTTTAGGGTTTAGGGTTTAGGGTTTAGGGTTTAGGGTTTAGGGTTTAGGGTTTAGGGCTTAGGGCTTAGGGCTTAGGCTGCTTAAGGTAAAACGGAGAGCCCACACTGAGACCATGCCCAGGCACCTGAACCAGAGTAGGACTGCCATGTTGCTGCGATTGCCTTGAGATCAGGCTTCTTGTGGATGGCGGGTGTAGGGATCGTAGGGCTTAGGGCTTTGTCTTAGGGTAGCTACATGATCTCTGAGTAAGCGCCCTTGAAAGGGGACCCCTTTATTATATACCCTTCATAGACCCGATGAAAACCCAAGGGCCCATACTTCAGAAGCCTTTCCAAGAAGGTAAGGGACCAGTTTTAGGGCCCGTGAAACGCTTAGAAGGAAGCCCCGCTCTAAGCCGCGAGGTCTTCGCTAAATTGGCCCTCTGAAGAACTATGTCGAAGAATGATCCGCATAGGTCTAACCCTGACCCTAAACCCTAAACCCTGAACCCTAAACCCTAAACCCTAAACCCGAACTTGCGATGCACGGCGCAGCGCCCAGCAAGTTGTGGCGGCCGCTCTTCAAGTATCCCGAAGCCCTGAACCGCCTGAAGCTGCTACACAATCTAAACCCTAAACCCGAAACCCTAAACCCCAAACCCCAAACCCCAAACCCACCCCTCTGGAAGCCAGGCGTCTGCCACCGTGGTGCCTGAGGTTTAGGGTTTAGGGTTTAGGGTTTAGGGTTTAGGGTTTAGGGTTTAGGGTTTAGGGCATTCTGGGACTCACTTGGGGGGGGGGGGGGGCTTCCCCAAAAGGGAGGTATAGGGCTTATAGGGTTTAGGGGGAAAACCTTCTTTTGAGGGACTCTCTGATATCTGGGGTGTGATTACACCTCTTTAGGAACACCCACTGATTTGGGGGTTTACGAAAATAGGGGACCCCTAAATAGCCCCCCCCCACCCCCAAAACAAAAAAACAAATGGTAGGATTCTCTGATCACAGGGACCCCAATAAGTTACCCAAAACATTCCGAAACCGCCATTTCCAGGTTGGCCCCCTTCTTAAAAGAGAGATATCCTCGTTCGCCCGATGGCCATGAGCGCTGACAGTGACCAAGCGTGCTTTAAAAGCTTCCACCACTTCCTGGTCCATGGTCTCAGCATCCAAAGGGGTAGCAAAGAGTTCCAAAGCCTTTGACACTTACTCCGCCATGCGGGCTGAATAGTCTTCGTCCAGGTACTTGAGTTCCCTGCTGCTCAGGGCTCCGCCATGGGTCAACAAACCCAGAACTCCAGTGACACAGGGCTCCTCCTGGGCGTCCGATTGCACCCCAAAACACAACTTGAATCGTAGCAAGCGATAAGGAGCTTTGTCGTCCATCGCCACACATATGTGCGAAGCCGGCTTGATCCACGCCCGCTTCCTGCGGCGAGCCACCTCTGACATGATCTTGATGAGCTTCTTGACAGCAAACCGAGTCACTGCCCTTCTCCGGATGGCAATGTACGTGTCACACTGGAGTTGCGCTCTGCCTTGAAGTAGCTGAAGGCCCATAAAGGTAGATGAAACCTAAACCCCAAACCCAAAACCTAGAACATATCCCAAGGTCCTACCCAGGGTTATTCTCTCGGCATCTTCAACCCAGAGGGGTTTAGCGTTGTTAAGGGTTTAGGGTTTGGGATTTGGGGCTAGAACTCTTGAACTTTCAGACCTAAACCCTCAACCCTGAAGCCCTGAAGCCTGAAGCAGCAAGCATGGTAGCCCCGCTATGGCTCTCTTAGCAGTTCCCTCAGCCATAGACCCTATTTAGGGTTAGGGTTTAGGGTTAGGGTGTAGGGTTTAGGGTTTAGGGTTTAGGGTTTAGTGTTTAGTGTTTAGTGTTTAGGGCTAGGGTTCAGGGTTTAGGGTTTAGGGGTTTGGCTTCTTGCAGCACCCTCAGCGCTTTCGTTGTCGTTTACTTCGCCACCAAGCCCTGAACCCTAAACTTGAAGGGTGTTTGTACAGTAAGACAGTAAGAGAAGCCCACTGGCCTCTGAAAGGCAATAACCCTGGCGGCCTTTCTGGGGTTGGGGTTTAGGGTTTAGGGTTTAGGGTTTAGGGTTTAGGGTTTAGGGTTTAGGGTTTAGGGTTTAGGGTTTAGGGTTTAGGGTTTAGGGTTTATGGTTAGGGTTTAGGGTTTAGGGTTTAGGGTTTAGGGTTTAGGGTTTAGGGTTTAGGGTTTAGGGTTTAGGGTTTAGGGTTTAGGGTTTAGGGTTTAGGGTTTAGGGTTTAGGGTTTAGGGTTTAGGGTTTAGGGTTTAGGGTTTCGGCTAAACCTTAAAACGCACATGAAATCTATTTCAGCAGTGCAGAGTGGAGTTGCCCTGTCACGTCTACTGTCATCGCCTAAGTCATAGCTTTCATATTAGAGTTTACGAAACTAAGGGACCCCTAAAATCACCCCCCCCCCCCCCCCCCCCCCCCCTAAATAGGATTCCATTATCAAAGGGATCCCCAAAAGGCACCCCTAGTATCGAAAACCATCATAATCTTTGGATGGTTGTAGGGGTTTGAGGTTTAGGTTGAGGGTTTAGGTTGAGGGTTTAGGGTTTAGGGCTTAGGGCTTAGGGTTTAGGGTTTAGGGTTGAGGGTTGAGGGTTTTCAGGATTTCTCTGGATCTTCGGTGGCTTCAGATTCGGGTTTTTGGGGTTTCTTGCCTGCAATGTGAGGGTCGCAAGGCTACGCGCCAAGACGGCTGGGCCCCAACACCAAGATCAACTAGTCTCCTTAAACCCAAAACCCAAAACCCTAAACCCTAAACCCCAAACCCTAAACCCTAAACCCTAAACCTGGCCACTTGAACTGCTGACTTCGCCAAGAACCAAGGGGAAAAAGGTCGAGCCGTTTCTTTTTTATTTCTGCTAAATCAGGAAACCCCAAAAGTTTAAAGTTCTCAACTACTGGCTAAGTAAGACATCGCATCTCAGCTGCTTGTGGTGGTGGAAGTGGATGAGGTGGTAGTTGTGGTAGTGGTGTCCGAAGAGTTCGTTGCCACACCAGCCAGGAACCAAACCTCATCCACTGCACCTTAGATCAGCACCACGCCAGCTAGCTCTGGGCTCAAAAAAATAGTGCCCTAACCTCAAAAAAAGGTTGCGTTGGTACTGTGGTTACGCCTGCCGCCTTGAATGAAAATGAAGGAATAGCTCAACATACCCCTTTAGGGTGTAGGGGTGTAGGGTTTGTAGCCATGGTTTAGGGTTTAAAAGGTGTTCTGGTTGCAGGGTGTAGTCCTGAGGGAAATATGCAGGCTCCAGCTCTTCGTCGCCCTCATAAAACATGTTCTGAACACTCCCCCTAAACCCTAAACCCTAAACCCTAAACCCTAAACCCTAAACCCTGAACCCTAAACCCTAAGCCCTAAACCCTAAACACACCCCCCCTCCCCCGACTCTTACATGGGTTGCTTCCCCTAGCCCCCGCAAAGCTTAGCCTCTTTCCCCCTTTCCGCCTGAGCCGTCCCTCCCCCTTCCAGGGTTCAATGTTTGCTATAAAAACTATGGTGCTTAACGCAAAAGCCTCAGAATAGCCAGTACCCGACCCTGAACCCTAAACCCTAAACCCTGAGCCCTTAGCCCTAAACCCTAAACCCCAAATCCTAAATCCGAAACCCCAAATCCTAAACCCTAAACCCTAAGTGTCAAAAATGCACCTTGAGTTGCTCCTTTCCCAAGTCCCAACTGTGCCAAGAACTCGGGGGAGGCTTGGAAGCCATCGGATTCCCTACTCTACGTCCGAACGTTTGGAGCTCACAGCTTAGGGTGTAAGGTTTAAAAACCCCAAACCCCAAACCCCAGACCCCAGACCCCAAGCCCCAAGCCCCAAACCCCAAACCCCAAGCCCCAAGCCCCAGACCCCAAACACCCAAACACCCAAACACCCAACACCCAAACACCCAAACCCCAAGCCCCAAGCCCCAAGCCCCAAACCCTAAACCCCAAACACCCAAACACCCAAACCCCAAACCCCAAACCCCAAACCCAGGTTTAGGGTGTAAGGTTTAAAACCCCAGACCCCCAAACCCCAAACCCCCAAACCCCAAACCCAGGTTTAGGGAAGCCCCCTGTGCCCGACCTGGCCACTCCTCAAGGATAGGTAAGGTAGTTCCGCTTCGATAGCGAAGAATTTGATTTGTTTGAAGAAGCGAAAACTCCTCAAGGTAGGAGGGTTTAGGGTTTAGGGTTTAGGGCTTAGGGTTTAGGGTTTAGGGTTTGGAGTTTAGGGCATAGGGTTTCGGGCTCAGGGTTTCGGGTGTTGGGGGTACCCTACACGTCTACCAGGCAGGGAATAAACGAGCCCATAAACGCGTTTAAGGGGGATCTGCTTACTGGAAACCCTTAAATTCTCTTCGCGGGCCTGTAGCGGTCTGACCGCCGATGACCAGCATCTCCTTGCTGACAAGGGCTTAGGGTCGGTAAACTGGCCTGCTAGAAATGAAAGAGTTTACTTAACAGATCAGGGGACTTAGTTAGTAAAATGGGGTTTAAAAGTAAGGTAACTATGCTTACTACGACATATAGCCCCAACTAAGGTACTTATATCCCTACTTACTAAGTGACCCGATCCTCCAAGTAGGGCTTGGCAACCAGCAAGAAGAGAAAAAGGCATGTCAGATTGAAGTGGGTCTAAAGTGCAGATTCTGCAAGACGAATCAGGGCTTCTCAAACTTGCGAGTCTATTACTTCGCAAAACGGGACTCTTCTTTATGCGGGTGGGTGTAGATACAGGCGGGGACGAATTTTGTCACGTTCCGGTAGGATCTGTTCGAATCTTTCCATGCCTAACCCCCTTCCTCAACCACCCTTGAACCCTGAACCCTGAACTCCTAGACCCTTAATCAGGGTTTAGGGCCTAGGTGCCCAGGCCTAAACCCTAGACCCTGTGCCAACCCCCAGCAGCTCTAAGCCACGAGCCCCTTCCTGACTTGAAGCTTCAAGATGTTTCGGCTTGAGGGCTAGGGTTGGATTCAAGTAGGGTAGCTGTAGCTCAGGCAAGGTAGCCCACGAACAACGACAAGAACCCGAGGGCGCTAACCCACCAAGCCCTCAAGCGGCCTACAACCCCTCAACCCTAGGACCTTTAAGCCCCTAAATCCTTAATCCTAAACCCTAAACCCTAAACCCTAAACCCTAAACCCTAAATCCTAAACCCTAAATCCTAAACCCTAAACCCTCAACGAATCAAGCGCAGGGCTCCCCCTCGTTGGTGAGCAGCCCGCTGTGGTGTTGACGTGCAGTGATGCCTTGGCCGCCGCGCAAGGTTTTTTTGGGGAGTTTAGGATTTAGGGCTTAGAGTTTAGGGTTTAGGGGTTTAGGGGAATCGGGCTTAGAGTTTAGCTTTAGGGGCTTAGGGACTAGAGTTAGGGCTTGGGGTGTAGCATTGGTCAGCTGAACTCACTAGTGTGAAGACATGCCCACCCCAAGGCCATGCAATCACAACTCACAGTGAAACCAAACCGGAGCCAGCCCAAACCAAGACAAAGCCATTCCAAATTCACATGTCAAACATGTTTAGAGCACACTCGAATTCAAACGCTGGGGACAGTGGGAAACGAGCTATTTGGGATACTTGGGGCGCTTCTGGGTGACTTGGGACACTCAGGACACTGGGAAGCATTTGCCTTTCAAGGCACGTTCAGCAAACTCTTGGACAAAGCCAATAAAGGGGGCCTTAATGATAAGAATAGGGTTTCGGGGGATACTAGAGTATACTTATAAAGGGACCCTGAAGGGAATACGATTCGTAATTCTTCCGAAATCCTAGATTCGGCGACTGTCGCTCGGCGACGCCTCAGGGGTGTGCCTTGCAAGCATCTGCAGCCTACCCTAACCCCTAAACCTAAACCCTAAACCCTAAACCCTAAACCCTAAACCCTAAACCCTAAACCCTAAACCCTGAAACCTTTGAAACTCCTCACTTGGGATATTCCCCTTGTACTAAGAGTCCTTAGGAGGGATTATCATAGGGGGGGGGACTACAATCCGTACTAAGGACTGCTGGTACAAAGGGGGAACATCCCAAGTCCTCACTCATTTTCGGGGATACCACGTATTCTTGCAAAGCAAGCATGATAAGACTTAGAGTAAACCACAGGCTTCTGCACCGGTTGCAAGCCTGCCTATGACTACTTAGATTTTGACGAAATGGTTTTTTTTGATGCCTCCTCTGAGTCCACCCCCATCTTCATGAAACCCTGCTGAAAGAAGCCCTGGAGAGCCCGGACCCCCTACAACCACCTGACCCTTCCCGAATCTGGGGTACCACTCACACAGGCACGACAGCAAGTCTTCATCAAGGAGGCAGTTTCTGGAAGCGCGCATGTAGATAGTGCCGAGTCAAGTAAGAAAAACTACAATCACATGGAAAGGGTTTCTGGGGCCTTGTGAGTCGTTGACCTAGGCCCCCACCGTAAACCCTAAACCCCAAACCCTCGACCCCTAAATCCTAAACCCTAAATCGTCGCGAGCACACTGAGTTGCATCTTAGAGGCTGCCAAGCGCGGTGATGGGTAACACCTCCATCCAGGTCTTCGTGGTGGCCTCTCTCTGTGCAGATTGCCAGTTGGGGGCTTCCGAAAGTAGGGGTACCTTAGTGGGGTCGTTATTGCAAGGGAATCCACTCTTGGGGGGGACTATACTAGGGTCCCTTCTTTTTGTAACCAAACCCCCAGTCCCCGAAACCCGACCAACCCCAATCCATGGCTCCTCTTGAGCGCGCTACATAGAACGGGCTGATGCAAAAGAGGCCCAACGCCAAACTAAAAAGCAGGGCTTAGAGTTTAAACCCTAAACCCTAAACCCTAAACCCTAAACCCTAAACCCAAAACCCTCAACCCTAAACCCTAAGCCCTGAACCCTAAACTAGCTGTTGCTGCCCAGAACGCAGTCATTGTCGCCTTACCTTTGCCCCGAATACAGGAAGCGCAACGTTGCCTAACTTTGTTGGGTACAACTGCCCCTCTTTTTTAAAAGTGTACAGCCCAGTCGGGTTTTACGGTTCAGGGCTCAGGGCTTCGGGCCTTTAAGAAGCAAAATGCGGGAAATGTTGCAACAACTTACTATAAGGATAGTGATTGATATTCAAGTAAGCGGGTCAAACGACTGGATACATAGTTCCAGTGCTTGGTTGCCGATATCATGCGGTGCGTTGAAGTGTTATACAATGATTCTAGCCCAGCAATCACATTGCATTACAACTCTAAAACCCTAACCCTAAACCCTAAACCCTAAACCCTAAACCCTAAACCCTAAACCCTAAACCCTAAACCTCAAACCCTAAGCCCTAAACCCTTTTTCAGCCCCGAGGTCCCAAGAGGGCAGCCGAGTGCCAAGTTGGTCCTTTGGGGGGTTTCCGGGGTAATTCAGAACCCAATTGCTGTGTCTGGGCTTCTTTGGGACCTTAGGCCTTGTAGGGTTTAGGGTGTAGGGTTTAGGGTTTAGGGTAAGCCCCTTAAGTACGCACAACTAATCACATATGGTTTCCAATTACTCCACCCTCCCTGCCGCCCCCCCCCCCCCCCCCCCCCCTCCCCCCTCGCACCCCCTTCCCCATCCCTCACACATCCCCCTGCACACCCCCCCCTCCCCCCGGCCCGCCCCTCACTACAGGAATTGTGACATGCTAGAGTCCCTAAACCCTAAACCCTTAACCCTTAACCCTAAACCCTAAACCCTAAACCCTAAACCCTAAACCCTAAACCCTAAGCCGCATCGAGGCACGCAAGAAAGATGACTTAAGCCCCACAAAGCCCTAAACCCTAAAACCTAAAACCTAAAACCCTAAAACCCTAACACCCTAAACCCTAAAACCCTAAACCCTAAACCCTAAACCCTAAGCCGATGACTTAAGCCCCACAAAGCCCCCTCTGCAGGTCGTTCTCTCGGAGCCTTCACATCCAGGAACCACACATCGCTCAGGAGGCCTTTCCAGCAAGTAGGGGTTTAGGGTTTGTTTAGGGTTTAGGGTTTAGGGTTTAGGGTTTAGGGTTTAGGGTTTAGGGTTTAGGGTTTAGGGTTTAGGGTTTAGGGTTTAGGGTTTAGGGTTTAGGGTTTAGGGTTTAGGGTTTAGGGTTTAGGGTTCCGAGCCAACCTTTAAAAGGGTTCCTAAGGGAGGGGGCTTCAACAACGAGTGAAACCGAACCTTTTCCACATAGCTGAACCTGCGCCTTGAAACCCTAATCCCGAACCCTCAACTTTAATCTGGGCTCACCACCGCCCTAAACCCTAAACCCTAAACCCTAAACCCTAAACCCTAAACCCTAAACCCTAAACCCTAAACCCTAAACCCTAAACCCTAAACCCTAAAGTAGGAGTCGCACCCGCTCCACAAGCTCAAGTCTAGCGCTTAGAGCGTAGTGTGTCGCAGCGGTTGGGTAAACATTGTCATGTTTTGCTGGGTCCAGTAAACCCCCTAAACCCTAAACCCTAAACCCTAAACCCTAAACCCTAAACCCTAAACCCTAAACCCTAAAACCCCACTCTTCTGAGACATGAAAGTTGATTGGGACAGGAATATCGGACATGTAGGTGCCCCTCACCAGAAAGAATGTCCGAGATGGAGATGCGCAGTAAGCAGTGGTTGCCCTCCTGATTTTCGAACGCAGGAAAACGGGTAACCCTAAACCCTAAACCCCAAACCCTAAACCCCAAAACCCTAAACCCTAACCCTTCACCCTGAATCTCCGGAGGAAGCCGAAAACCAGGCACTGACAGGTGGACCGGCTTCAGGAGGACTCGGCCAGGAGTGCTTCTTGTCTGTTACGCAAGCGTGAGGGCGAAACCTAACCCTTAAACCCTAAACCCTAAACCCCAAACCCTATAGACCCTAAACCCTAAACCCGAAAGCCCAATGAGAAGCTGGGCTCTTAAACCCTAAGCCCTAAGACCTAAGCCCTAAGCCCTAAGCCCTAAACCCTAAACCCGAAACCCTAAACCCTAGACCCTAAACCCTAAACCCTAAACCGCAAGCCCCTGAACCTCACAACCCCTAGTAGCAAATCTAACGCTCGTGCCTTCTTTCCTTCGGGGGGCTTGGGAAGTTGGGCTTTGGGTCTTGGGTCTTGGGTTTGGGGTTTGGGGAATCGGGGTTGGGGGCTTTGCGGGTTTTAAGGGTTTTGAGGGTTTTTGAGGGTTTTGGGGGAAGGTATCGAGCTTCTGTTTTTGGCTTGGCCCTTGCTGACAGTGACCCCTATTTACCCGAACCCTAAATCCTAATTTGAGCTCTCGAGGGCTTTCGCAGAAATTCACCCAAGCACCCGACCGCCATTGCTGTTCCCACCGACGATCCACAGTCGCCTGGGGTTTAGGGTTCAGGGTTTAGGGTTTAAGGGTTAAGGGTTAAGGGTTAAGGGTTTAGGGTTCAGGGTTTAGGGTTTAGGGTGTAGGGTTCAGGGTTTAGGGTTTAGGGTTCAGGGTTTAGGCCTGAGGGTTTCGTCCAGACAATGCTGCATCTGCGCTTCTAGATTCTAGCCGCGAACGGCACCTTGCTTCCAAACCCTAAGCCCTAAACCCTAAAACCCTAAACCCTAAACCCTACACCCCTAAATCCTAAACCCTAAACCCTAGACCCTAAACCCTGACTCGACCCCATCGTCCCCCGGTACGGGAACCTAAAAACATTTGCAACCGGAAGTTCACCCTCGTGCAAAGGCACAAGCGCCCTAAGCCCCAAACCCTAAACCCCCGAACCCTAAACCCCAAACCCTAAACCCCAAACCCTAAACCCTAAACCTTTAACCCTAAACCCCAAACCCTAAACCCTAAAACCCCAAACCCTAAACCGTAAACCCTAAACCCCAAACCCTAAACTCCAAACTCATATGCAGCCGAGGAACCCCTCTGATGTTAGCACTGCGGGTGCATCCGCGCGGGCGGACGGGCTGGTCGTGGGATACACCTTTCGAAGGCTTAGAGTTTAGGATTTAGGGCTTAGAGAGTCTAGAGTTTAGGGTTTAGGGTTTAGGGCTTAGGGTTTAGGGTTTACTTGGAGGATCGGGGCACTTCGAAAGCAGGGATACACAGTACCTTGATTGGGGCTCAAGTAAGTAGAAGTATAGTTGCCTTGATTATAACCCCACTTACTACGTCCCCTGATCCTTTAAGTAGGGCTTGGGCTCGGGCTCCAGGATTTAAGATGCTGAAGGCTTCGGTGTTCGCGCGCAGCTCCGTGGCTACTTCTAGGGTTTTGCGTACCCCCTACTCTGTAAACTTTACAGCATCCGTAAAGGCTAAGCCCGAGACCCAGAGCCCTGAGCGCAAAATCCTAACCCCCCCTAAGCGCTGGGCCCCAAACCCTAAACCCTAAACCCGAAACCCTAAACCCTCAGCCCTAAGCCCAAAACCCTAAACCCTAAACCCTGACCCTAAACCCTATACCCTAAGCCCTAAACCCTAAACCCGCTTGAGATGGGCCCTCTCATGCCTGCCCTCTCATGCCTGCCCTCATGCGCCGGGCTTGCTGCGGGTTTAGGATGTACAATCACCATGCTTCCTTCCCACCTGCCGAAAAGCCGACAAGCAAAGCCAACAAACGGTTGGATCCCCTTCTGCAGCCCGAAATGCCCTATTCCTCACTACAGCACACCCTGCCCTAGACCCTAAACCCTAGACCCTATTCCCTCAACCAAGCCATGCTCCAAAACCCTAATCCCTTTTCACAAGCTTTCGGAACCTTCTTCCTGGAGTCTACCAGTCCCTCAAGCACTTCTTGCTGGAGCTGAGCACCTGATACCAGTATAGATTGGTGGAGTCCTGCGCAGAGGCCATGGGAGTTGCAGGGGTTAGGGCTTCGGGGTTCAGCCCTCACCCTAAACCCTAAACCCTAAACCCTAAACCCTCAACCCTCAACCCTCAACCCTCAACCCAGGCTCAAGGTGTAGAGATTGGGGTCCTGGCCACAGGTAAAGGCATGTAGGATTTAGGGGTTGGCCTACTGGATCTGAGTTGGAAATGAGGGAATCGGGTACGTGGACCCTAAACCCTAAGCCCTAAGCCCTAAACCCTATAAGCACGATTTGCTTCTCCAACCGAGGGGACAAAAGGTTAAACTGCATTATTCCTACTAACCCCAAAAGCTCAAAGTTCAACTCCCTAAACCCTAAACCCTAAACCCTAAACCCTAAACCCTAAACCCTAAACCCTAAACCCTAAACCCTAAACCCTAAACCCTAAACCCTAACTGTATTATTCCTACTAACCCCAAAAGCTCAAAGTTCAACTATTGGGTAAGCAAGACGGGTTGTCATTGCCAACTGCGAAACGGGTCAAGGGTCTGAAGGGATTCCCGACTGGGGGAGGGGGTTGGACTTAGGGTTAGGGTTAAGGGTTTAGGGTTTAGGGTTTAGGGTTTAGGGTTTAGGGTTTAGGGTTAAGGGTTAAGGGTTAAGGGTTAAGGGTTAAGGGTTAAGGGTTTAGGGTTTAGGGTTTAGGGTGAAGGGTTTAGGGTTTAGGGTTTAGGGTTAAGGGTTTAGGGCTGAGCTTGGCAAAGACAAGCTTCCAGCCTGTTTTTCGAGACTTGCCGAGGGGTTTTCAGCTGCGAAGCATCTCTTCTCCGCACTTCCCTCGTTTCCTCAATGCCTCTTCTTTCGCCTTTTTTTGCTCTCTTTTCATCTAGAAAGTAACCCTAAACCCTAAACCCTAAACCCTAAACCCTAAACCCTGAACCCTAAACCCTAAACCCTAAACCAGCCGTCTGGGCCCTGCCCAAGCCAGTGGCCTCGAACCATGCAAAACCCCACTTCAGGGCCCGGGGTGGGTTCAGGGGTGGGGTTCGGGGTTGAGGGCTTAGGGTTTAGTGGCTTAGGGTTTAGGGGCTGATGGTTCAGGGTTCAGGGGTTTTGGGTTTGGGGTTCTGGGGGTTTTAGGGGTCGGTGGGGGAGGGGCCTAGGTTGCAAGTGAGGGCTACCAGGTCTAGAGCCGTGTAGAATCCTAGCCCTCCTTTGACCACCCACAGACGCCACGGTGCCTGCAAGTCGATGTAGTAAAGGTCGTTGGCAAAACCTTGTATATTGGATTCAAGGGTGCACGCGATAGACAATTCGCATAAGGTCCCAGGATGCAACGCAATCTAGCGTGTAGGGTTTAGGGGTAGTGCACGCTTTAAAATCCCCCGCCCTAACACCATCTCTAACCCCTGAAGCCCTCAACTCCAATGTTCACAGAACCCGTTTACTGGCATGAGTGTTTACCTTTTCCTACTACTTGCTTAAGAACCCCGAACAAATAAAACATATTTTCCTTATTGAGGGTATGCAGGGATTATCATTCTTTATCTGTTGGGCTTCTTAAGCAAATAGTAGTTTCTCCTTTGCTCCGGTTCAGCTATGTGTTTCCGGGCCTGTACGAAGATCCTAAACACGAAGCCCTCAACCCCTAAACCCGAAACTCCTTAGCTCAGGGGCCTGCTGGTTCCGACGTCCAGGAGCCACCAGGAATCATATAAGGGCTTAGAGTTTATGGCTTCGGGGACCCTAAACCCTAAACCCTAAACCCTATACCCTAAACCCTAAATTTTTTATCGGGTCCCCCTTCCCCCCCCCCCCCCCCCCCATCCTTCCTACCTTCCCCGAAGCTCACCACAAAGGTTCCCGAGTTACTCCGAACCGTACATAAGGTTTAGGGTTTAGGGTTTAGGGTTTAGGGTTTAGGGTTTAGGGTTTAGGGTTTAGGGTGTAGGGTTTAGGGTTGAGGGTTTGTTGCGGGTTTTTGTATTTCTAGTATTTTTCAAAAGGACGTTCAGTGTATTTTATTCACCTATTATGTAGAAGGAAGCCTCTATACACTCACCAATAGCGTACCCTTTTGCTTAAGAACCCCCTCCCCCCCCACCAACATACAAAAATGTTCTTACTTATCAGGGCAATAGAGGCACTATTATTGTTATTACTACTACTACTACTACTACTACTACTACTACTACTACTACTACTACTACTACTACTACTATGATGATGATGATGATGATGATGATGATGATGATGATGATGATGATGATGATGATGATGATGATGATGATGATGATGATTATCAGTATGTTTCTTATCATTCTTCTTCTTATGATTTTAACTATTATTGCTACAACTTTGGTGGGGGGGGTTCTTTAAAGCAAAGAGTCGTGGCAGCAATCAAACCCTAAACCCTAACCCCTAGACCCTAAACCCTAAACCCTAATCTCTGAACCCTACAGACATCAACGCTAAACCCTAAACCCTAAACCCTAAACCCTAAACCCTAGACCCTAATCCCTAAACCCTAATCTCTGAACCCTACCTGGGGCCTTGGCCGCTGTCTGTGAAGCCGCCGAAGATCCTGAGGATCTTGAAGGAACAATAGGTTAGGGTTTCGGGTTTAGGGTTTAGGGTTTAGGGTTTAGGGTTTAGGGTTTAGGGTTTAGGGTTTAGGGTTTAGGGTTTAGGGTTTAGGGAAAGTTTTGGGGCTTCTTTGGAGTTTTTTAGGCCTTAGGTGTTTGGGCTCTGGACATTTTAAGCGTTCAGGGTGGGGAGTCGGTATCGCTTTACAGCTTCAGGGCGTTTTTGTTCAGGCTCTAGAACTTTAGGGTTTGGACGGTTTGGGGTTTGCAGGCTGGGGGGCTGCTAGTGGGGGGGAAGGGGGGGGGAATCCAGGTGTGCTTGAGGATCTGTGGGTACCCAGATCTTCCAAAAGACCTTAGACCATCAACCCCCGCCGCCGCCCCCTGTGTGATGCCAGGAGAACGTGTTGAAGAAACCATTTGGGGCAGGGCAGTGATGGGTAGGGTTCTGTGTAACACCATTGGGGTGGCAATTACCGTTGTCCACTTTTGTCCACTATTGCTGCTACACGGCGACCTTGAAGCACCCTAAACCCAATGCGCTCTGAGTTCCGGTTTAGGGCTTAGGCTTTAGGGTTTAAGGTGTGGGGTTTTGGGTTTGAAGCCCAAGATGCTTCAAGATCCTGCGCCCACAAGAGGTCGAATCCCTGCAAGGTTTTGAATACGTAGGCAGCGGTAGTTCGAGCAAGATTGCCACACGACCATGGTGGTGCGTGCCGCACAAAGCAGGGGGGGGGTGCCCTAAACCCTAAACCCTAAACCAACCCTAAACCCTAAATTCTTTTCGGTTAATGGGTATTAAGGGCGCGCCTTTGTCCGGAAGACATCACGCAGTATGTGCTTGGCCGACAGCGGTGCTTCCGGCTCTTCTTGGCAGCCCTTGTCGCCGGCTCCACTTGCCCCTGAGCAGCAACCATGGAAGTGTGCTCCTCCTTCGTGAGCTGGCCCTAGTACAGCGTCTCCGCGTCCTTGAGAAGTTCACACCCGCATAAGGGGAAAGCCACGTAGGCAATGTAAGATGGGGAGTCTAACGTCAATTTTTTTTCGGGTGTAGGGTTCAAGGTTCAGTGTAGCGTTTGGGATTGGTTAATTAGGGCGCTTTTGCCGCGGCGTGGGCCATACCCCCACCCTCCCTCCCCTCCCCCTTCCCCCTGCTTTTCCTTCAAGAGTTTCGTCAGGGTTCCTACAAGGAACATAGAGTTTTTGGACTTGGTAAGAGGTGGGTCTCTATTCGGGGAAATCCCCACATCGGACTCTGCCCGTAAGAACTCATACATCTCCGAAGCCAGAACCCATATTAGGGTTTAGGGTTTAGGGTTTGGGGTTTAGGGTTTATGGCTGGTGAAATCCCATGCCGCCAAGGCTCCACATCACGTAGGCATCGGGTTCCAAGGCCTACAGACAAGAAACCGCTGTCCCAAGCACACGGAATGGACCAGTGCCTAAACCCTAAACCCTAAACCCTAAACCCTGAACCTTAAACCCTAAACCCTAAACCCTAATATCAGACCCTAAACTCGTACGCAAGCAAAGAAAGCCTGCCGTCTTTCACAATGCTCTGCAGCTGTAACTTACCCGTAGGCCCCCCAGGGTAACCCAGGAAAAAATGTGGTGCACTTTTTGGCTGTACAAGAGAACCCTAAACCCTAAACCCTAAACCCTAAACCCTAAACCCTAAACCCTAAACCCTAAACCCTAAACCCAGGGAATAACGGCCTACTCTAAACCCTAACCGCATCTCCTTCCCGAAGCATGCCATCCCCCCCCCGTTTGAAGGCTGGCGGCGGTTAGTTTAGGGTTTAGGATTTAGGGTTTAGGGTTTAGGGTTTAGGGTTTAGGGTTTAGGGTTTAGGGTTTAGGACTGTGGTTTACGAACACAGCGGACCCCCTACTTAGAAGCTCATTTGACTTAGTAAGTCTACTTAGTACCCCATAGAAAGCCTATTCAAATCCCCATAACATACCTTGCGAACGCTACTTAATAAGTCAACTTCCAAGCAAATTAAGATCCGCAAATCGTAGAACCCTAAACCCTAAACCCCCTTATCCACAAGGTATCGGAAACCCACACGTGGCTTGCAAGAGTTTAACTCCACGCGCAGCCCTAGGAAGCCCATCCCCCCCCCCCCCCCCCCCCCCCCCAAAACCCCCAACCCCAAACCTAAACCCCAAACCCAAACCCCAAACCCTGACCCTAAACCCTAAACCCTAACCCACAACCCCAAACCCGAAACCCTAAACCCTAAACCCTAAACCCTAAACCCTAAACCCTAAACCCTAAACCCTAAACCCTAAACCCTAAACCTAAACCCTAAACCCTAAACCCTAAACCCTAAACCCTAAACCCTAAACCCTAAACCCTAAACCCTAAACCCTAAACCCTAAACCCTAAACCCTGTACTGGGAATCGGGCCGCAGTGGGCTTCCCACGGCCAGACGGGCTGATACCCATGGTGGAGGCTTGATTCCACGAGGGGCTGGCCGCCTGGAGCATTTAGGGTTTAGGGTTTAGGGCTAGGGTTCAGGGTTTGGGGTTTGGGGTTTAGGGTTTAGGGTTTGGGGTTTGGGGTTTAGGGTTTAGGGCTAGGGTTCAGGGTTTGGGGTTTGGGGTTTGGGGTTTGGGGTTTGGGGTTTGGGGTTTGGGGTTTAGGGTTTAGGGCTAGGGTTCAGGGTTTGGGGTTGAGGGTCTCGGGTTTAGGGAGGCTGAAGCCCGCAACACCGAGTAGTTCTCTAGATCAGGGTCACCTTTTTTGGGGTTTCCAGGGGTTTCCAAAAATAGGGTGGCCTTTGTGCGGGTCCCTTTCAGGCGATTCTACTCATTTGGGGCATAAACAAGGTGTCCCCCTATTTTGGGAAATGCCCATATAGTACGGCACCTTTATGCAAAGGACCGTGAAAAGGGACTCTAATTTCGAGAACTACCCAGAAAAGCCCTAAAACCTCTAGACCCGGTTGCCCTCTAACCCTAAACCCATCCAAACCCCAAAACCCTAAACCCAGAGCACGCCCATCTGAACCCTAAACCCCCCCAATCCTAAACCCATCTTACGCCCACCCCCATAACCGCGTACATAGCTCTAAACCCTAAACCCTAGTTATCCCCCCCCCCCCCCCCCCCCCCCAATACCCCCTACATAAGCCCTCGGGGTGTGCCTCAGGTTCGACCCAGTACAGATCGCTCGACCTCGCAGAACCTGCCCAAAGAACTCAGCACAACCCAAGGTTTAGAGTTTGGGGTTTAGAGTTTAGGGTTTTAGGGTTTTAGGGCTTTAGGGTTTTGGGGTTTTAGGGTTTTAGGAGGGTTTTAGGGTTTTAGGGTTGTAGGGTTTTAGGGTTTTAGGGCTTAGGGTTTAGGGCCCAGGGTTTTAGGGTTTCTAGTTTAGGGCTTCGCAAGCTCGCGGCTCTGAAAGATTGGAGCCCGTATCGGTTCAGGTTTGGGGGGCTCTCTTGGGCCAAGGGTTCGCGGATTCTTTGGGCCGTTCATCGGTTTGGAATTTAGGATTTCCTAAACCCTAAGCCCGGGGTTTAGGGCTTTACGGGGTGCAGGGCCTCGTAGGGTTTAGGCCGAGGCACCCATTCAACCAAAGTAAACAACATTTTACATCATCCCGTGCACTGTATATCAGCAAAACACGATGAAAGGTCGTTTCTAAACCCTAAATTCAAAGTTGTAGTTGGCCCTGTATTCAATTAGAGGTTCGAAGGAGGCGGGGGGATAAACGACAGGACTCACAGGATAAGTCTTCCTTCTTGGGTTTACTAGGATCCCGAGGACCCATTTCCTGCAGTTCACGTCTAGCTCTACAGCAAGCCGAAACCCGAAATCCGAAACCCTAAGCCCTAAACCCTAAACCCTAAAGCCTAAACCCTAAACCCTAAACCCTAAACCCTAAACCCTAACTCCCCAGGGTTTAGGGTTTAGGGTTTAGGGTTTAGGGTTCTAAACAAAACGCACTCGGCCCACTTGATCCAAGTGGCCATCCAGCCCTGCGAAAACCCACCTGAGTGTGGGGGGGCAAGGCCGTGGTCTCAGGGTTTGGGGTTCAGCAAGGTTTAGGGTTTAGGGTTTAGGGTTTAGGGTTTAGGGTTTAGTAAGGTTTAGGGTTTAGGGTTTGGGGTTTGGGGTTTGGGGTTTAGGGTTTAGGACTCAGGGCCAGAGAGTATTATGTGCACGGCAGTTTTTCCCTGAAGGTTCATGCGTAGCGATAAGTAGGGTTGCATGTACACTTGCCCTAAACCCTAAACCCCAAACCCGAAACCCTAAACCCCCACACTAGCCATGAACATTTCAATTGGGCTTGGCGCTGCAGACTCCAGGGCTTAGGCAGCCCCTTAACTTTGTTCTAATCAATATCAATGATGATAGCAATAATCATAAAAATCATAAAAATAAATAATAATAATAATAATAGTGATAGTATAACAGCTAAAGGCCCCTTGAGGGTTTGGGGATTCGGGTTTAGGGTTGTTGACCTGTTATTGGGGCGTGTATACCCTAAACCCTCAACCCCTAGCCAGCAAACCTCTCGCTCGGTGTCCGTGGCCTCCTTCGATTGCAGCTCAACACCCGAAAATCTCAGGAACAACAGTGCACCCGAGACCTGCTACATCAGAACCTTTGCCATTCATTCTTGGTTGCCTAGAAACTGTACTAACCAAAACCCTAAACCCAAACCCTAAACCCTAAACCCTAAACCCTAAACCCTAAACCCTAAACCCTAAACCCTAAACCCTAAACCCTAAACCCTAAACCCTAAACCCTAACTGTAGTAATTAGGAAGAGGTTTTCAGAATGCCACAAGGGTTTGGGGGTTAGGGCGTAGGTTTAGGATTTAGGGTTTAGCGTTTTGGAGGCTTAGGTTTAGGAATCGGGTCTTGTAGAAACGAGAGTTCACGCGTGGTGCTATAAATAGACCCCCAACGCGCCAAAACACTTTTTGCTACGCTGGACTGCGTCAAACTATACTATTACCAAAGGAAAATGAGGGGATGGGGCAAGGGTTGCTATGGATCAGACCGGCTTATTGACCCTTACATCTCCAGTAAGCAAGGAATAAGATATTTTAAGTTTCTTTATTCCTACAAAGGAGCCAAGTTGGGATGCTCCCCCTTATACTAACAGTCCTTAATAGGGACTATCATAGTGGGTACTATAATCCCTACTAAGGACTGTTAGCATAAACCCTAACCCCTAACCCTAAACCCTATACCCTAAACCCTGTTAGAATAAGGGGGAACATCCCAAGAGCCAAGTCCAAACAAGTTGAGAGCTCGTCAGACCCAAGCCCCAACAAGGTTTCGAGCTCATCAGCTGCCCAAGTAAGTAAGACCCCAGAAGCCTTAACGCCCTAAACCCTAAACCCTAAACCCTAAACCCTAAACCCTAAACCCTAAACCCTAAACCCTAAACAGCTGAGAACAAGAGCTGCAGAGCCACATCTTCCCATCCGGCGTGAGGACGGCGACATGGTCGTCTCGTGCGGGGATGGAGCCTCGAGGTTGATTTCAGGGACGAGGTTTAGGGTTTTTTAGAGTTTAGGGTTTAGGGTTTGGGGTTTAGTGTTTAGGGTTTAGGGTTTAGGGGGGACAAAGCAACCGTGGCCTTGAGACAAAGCAATGACGGTTTAGGGTTCAGGGTTCGGGGCTCTGGCCAAACTTTGGCAGCTACTCGGAGCTTCATGGTACTTAGTCACCCATTTATATGACTGTACTTGCAACCCAATTCTAGCCTCATTCGGCTACATAAAAGGGCTTATAAATGGGTTACAACTACGGCTATAAGAAGGTTAAAAGTACCCTGAACCTCCACGTAGGACATTGGAGCCCTGCAGAAGAGGAAAGTGCTAAGGCTGTTACGGCTGTGTTTCGGGTAATGAACTTTCTAGGTGAACTCAACTTGAAGGTTGTTTTTCCGAAGGGAATCAGGAAGTAGGAACCGTGCATGGGGACCCTACTTCCCGATTCCCTACTGAGAACGAGTACTCCGAAGACACCAAACCCTAAACCCTAAACCCTAAACCCTAAACCCTAAACCCTAAACCCTAAACCCTAAACCCTAAACCCGAAACCCTAAGCCCGAAAACCTTAGGCTAAACCTCACCCTGAAGGTGCAACCTGAGGGGCTGCTGGGATAGAGCTCAATCCAAGTGGGCGACGGATCCTGGCCGCGCAGGCTTTCGGGGTTGTGATTCAAGGTGTTGGGGTTTAGGAGGTTCAGGCCCTAAACCCTAAACCCTAAACCCTAAACCTTAAACCCTAAACCCTAAACCCTAAACCCCAAAACCCAACAACCCTGAACCCTAAACCCCAACTAAACTGCAAACCAAAAGGTTTGGGGTTTCATGGGTTAGGGCTTGGGGCTCCGGTCACGAGGGCTCCTTTTTGAAGGCTTAGGGTCTTGCGGTTTGAGGGTTTGAATGCATGGAGTGATTAGGGTTTAGGGTTTAGGGTTTAGGGTTTAGGGTTTAGGGTTTAGGGCTTAGGGTCCTCAATCTAGGGGATAGGATTAGGGGGACCCTTGGGGATATAGACCCTCTGAATAAGGTCCCTCTTTAAGAGAGCCAGAAGAGGGTTAAGAAGGGGTTCCCTTTAAGGGCCCCCCCTTATCCTACCTAGGATGTCAGTCTCATCAGTGACCTGAAGGGCCACCGTAGGCGCTTCGTTTGCGACTGAAGCGGCTGGCAGCGTGCAAGAACCCCACTACACCCTAAACCCTAAAGACCCTAAACCCTAAAAACCCTAAACCCTAAAAACCCTAAACCCTAAAAACCCTAAAAACCCTAAAAACCCCTAAAAACCCCTAAAAACCCTAAGTCCCATTGTCTCACGCTCACGCTCGCGTGAAGACCTGAAGTCGGGTTGTGCCCGGAGCTGGCTCTGTCAAGCTCTCGCCGCATCATCAGCTGACTCGCCTCCTTCAGCGCTCGTCCCAAAATGAGCTCAGGGCCTACATATCCCCAGGGCTTTAGTATTGAATAGCCCGCATGTGCCGTGGACGGCTCAGCATTTCCACCTCCGCCTCGTCATTTGATGGTTTGAGGGTTTCAGGGTTTTGTTTTAGGGTTTCGGGTTTGAGGGTTTGAAAGTTTGAGAGTTTGAGGGGTTTGAGGGATGTTAGGGTTTTAGGGTTGAAGGTTCTAGGTGTTGAAGGGGTTTGAGGGGTTTAGGGTTTTGGGGTTTGTTTCGGGATTTTAGGGTGCTAGGGCTTTAGGGTGTAGGGTTTGAGGGGTCTGAGGGTCTGGGGGTCGAGTGGTTTTCCATTTCTTTTTGTTTTGGCTTTGGGTTTTTGGGCGTTTTCGGGTTTTGGGGCGTTAGGGTTTTGAGGATCTGGGGGTTTGGGGTGTTCGGGGTCTTGAGGTCTGGGTCTGGGGTGCGGAAAGGGTGGCTACAGGGTGTTGGGCTGAAGGGCTGAAGGGCTGAAGGTTTGCAAGCTTTATCATGGCTTTCCCTACTACCCCCCGCCCCCCCCCCCCCCCCCTTCTATAACCCTAAACCCTAAACCCTAAACCCTAAACCCTAAACCCTAAACCCTAAACCCTAAACCCCCCTAAAGTCACCTTAATTAGGCTTAATTCTCCCTAAGTAGCCTTGAGCCTACTGTGGGTAGTATAGAAGGGGGGGTAGTAGGGGGGAACCCAGGTTCAGGGCACAGGGCTTGCTTGAAAGGGTTGCCAGAAGGGTTTAGGGTTTAGGGTTTAGGGTTTAGGGTTTAGGGTTTAGGGTTTAGGGTTTAGGGTCAGCGCCTGAAGAAGAGGGCTAACCGAGGGGTTGTACCTTGGGCCCTCAAGGTGGGTTGTACCCCTTTGAAGATCCTTCAGGTCGTGTAAGGGCCATATTAGGAGTGTATGAAGGGGATTCTTTAAGGGTGCAAGCTGATGGGGTTCTTAAGACCCTAGGCCCTAAACTCCAACGCCTGCCTCGATGGTGATGTACCAAAGGTCACTCAGCTTGCCTTAGGAGATAGCAGGCACAAGCCCTCACTGTTCATGGAGGAGCCCTACCCTGACGACGCCTGGGGGGAGATTTGGGGGCTTCTGAAATTTACTTCCCTCTTGGGGTCCTTATAACAAGGGGATCCTTCGATTTGAGATTCTATATTGGCCCCCCCCCCCCCCGTTTTCGTAAACCCCCTTTTCTCAAGGCTGCCGGCTGCCTTTGCCAGGAACATCACACCATGCATTCTACAGAGTTTAGGGTTGGTTTAGGGTTGTTGAGGGTTTTGGGTTTAGGGTTGTTTAGGGTTTAGGGTTTAGGGTTGAGAAGCCCTAGCGGCACACGCAATGTTTAGAGAACCCAAAAACGCCTGGCACAAGGGTCAACGCCGCTAAGCCGCCTTTTCTTCAGCTCCCGTTGCTTTAGCCCTAAGAGCTTAAACTTGGCAGGAAGAGCATGACAGCTCAACACATACTCAAACCCCGTCAGAAGAAGCTTTCATGGATTCCCCTACTACCCCCCTCTATACTACCTCCCCCCCCCCCCCCCCCCCCGGTTCCCCCCATAACAAAGGCTATTCAGGGGTGGTGAAGCCATTTATTAAACCCTAAACCCTAAACCCTAAACCCTAAACCCTAAACCCTAAACCCTAAACCCTAAACCCTAAACCCTAAAACCTAAAACCTAAACCCTAAACCCGAACCCTAATTAAGGCTATTTGTTCTATATGGGGGGAACCTAGGGGGGGGTAGTATAGAGGGGGTAGTAGGGAACCCATGAAGCCTTCGACTCTGAGATCTGATCGTGGTTTAGGGTTTGGGTTATAAAGGCCGGTGGCCTCCTTATCTGTTACCCTTAAATCTGAATATAGCCCCTATATAGCTTAATAAGAACCCCTTCAAAAACAGAAACCCTAATCAAAGAGACCACCAGCCAATATAAGGTTTGGGGTTTAGGGTTTAGGGTTTGGGGACTTCTCGACCCATCCTGAGCCTAAAGATCATCATCCCGAAGCTCGAGATGCCCGAAAGCTGGCCGTCAACCCAAATCCCCACCCCACCCCTTCGCCCTATTCAACGCTAAGGCCTAAGCCCTACAGTCTAAACCCTCGACCCGAACCCCTCAACCCCTCAACCCCTCAACCCTAAACCCTAAACCCTAGACCCTCAACCCTAAACCCTAAGCCCTAAACCCTAAGCCCTAAGCCCTAAACACCTTTCAGCAGTCCGAGCAGCTCCCGGAGTTTCCGCCGAAGATAACCATGCGACCAGAGGTCGTCAGCACGGCCGTGTGGCTGCGCCGGGACACAGGCGTGCCTGAAGGCCGGGGATTGCGAGTTTTTGTGTTTTTTTTGGGGAGGGGGGGGGGGGGGG
>CAJNDS010000386.1:62664-153366 GCA_905221605.1 Symbiodinium natans | reverse complement strand
GCGACGGCATGCTTTCAAGAACTAACTGCGCGAAGCAATGACACATGGATCACATCAACACGGCTCTCCTACGACCCCTACATTGAATCAGGTGCCTCGTGGCACTGCGTTTAGCAGGACCTTGCATCACACACGCATGATCCCCCCTCCGTGCCTCTTGTCCAGCTTTCCAATGGGCTCCCGGTGGGCCAGATGGCAAAATCCACAATAAGATGCCTGTCCAGTTGCAGGTGGAATCATGCTTATGGGATTCTCAAAGAAAAAAGCAAACCGCAACACAAGCAACAAGCAAGCAACAAGCACCACAAGACTTCCTTGCCTTTGGACATGGGCCCCAAGTGAAGTACACGCATGGGCGGCTGCACATCTCGGGGTGTCCAAAGGACCCAATGCTTGGAACGACAACAAGCTCTTCGTATACAGAGTCCAAGGATGGCTGCGACTCGTTGGATGGGATCCTCTGATCACGCAGGGTCACATCACAATACATCACACACTTATCGAGGCCGAGATGATGAGGCTTTGTGCTGCTTTGCAATAACGGGATGAGGCCTTAAGGAACCCTCTCTGGCAAGCTTTGCAGTTCCTTGTCACCGATGCTTCGGAGGAGTCATCGTCCCCATTGAACCTTGCAAATGTTGCACAAGACTTTCATTCACTTGCACAAACCTGGACCTGAATAGCATCGTTGTGCTTAGGCTGTGCTTAGGCTGCTACATATCTTTCGAAGTTGCGCAGGCCAATGCCTGCATCAGGCTTGCTGAGTGCCAGATCTCAACCACCCGCAATGAGTAGCATTGCATCCTTGCGTTCTCATCACCAGGTCGCCCCGACAGAGGCCTCCGATCGGTGAATGAGGCCCAGCAGCTTTGAAGTTGCGAAACCATCCTTCCAAAGGTGACACACCGTGTCAAATCAATAAGTCCCAAAACGCCGCTTCTTGGTTGACAGGCTCTTTTGAGGCAACTCCTCACGACGCTGTGCATCCGCATCTGCCTTTGTTGAAAGCCTGGGCTCATGAAAACAAGTGGTAGTGTTAAAGGTCGTGATGAATAAATAGTCCCCACAAATGTCCCCCACCATATTTCAGAATGAATGAGACCACGTGGCTTTGCCACGGGCACGAGCCCTGCAGGAGGGGCAAGGCCAGGTGGCAGCCCCATGCCCATCCTCAAAACAGAGAAAAAACTGCAACAGAGCCCATAAGCCAAGCCCATCAGGACTGGAGCTGAAATCTGAGGACTGGAGCCTGATACAAGATTCCAGCTTGAAGGCTGTCACATGCCCCACACCGTGTTTGTGGATGAATGCGACCGCGCGTCGTTGCCACGGGCACGAGTGCTGGAGGAGGGGCCAGACCAGGGGGTGGCTCGACGTTCATCCTCAAAACAGGAGATGTGCGATGTCAACACATGATGTACATGAACTGCGTGTGGCTAAGTGAGGACTCCTTGCAAGATTCAAGCCATCCTTTTTGAAGGCTGCCATACGGAAAGATGACCCCTGCGGAAACAGCAAACATCACAGCCTGACTGAAATCAAGGCTTGAAAGCACACGTGATCTCGCGAAAATCTTGGATTGACATGTTCTATGCTTTGGCCTTTGTGGCACGCGGCAGTGCTTGGGAGCACAAGTGGGAACGGACAAACTGAAGAGCACGGCTGCGTAAGTTGCACCGTGAAGATGCGACGGGTCGGAAGTCAAACAAACTCATTTCAAAGTTGCAAGCGCTTGCTAAGCTGGTTCCAGAAAAATCACGAACACCGTTGTTACACGCCGTTGTTCAGGTACATCCGCCGAATCCCGGGCCGAAGGCGTCTGGGGAAAGAAACAATGCACTTATTTCTTCCCTCTTGGGATCCTCGGTGACCGACTTCCGTGTTTTTCGGGTTCCGGTGGCTCTTTTTTGACCCCTTGTAGCCTTTCCACAATCATATGGGCCCCATACAACCCCTATACGACCCCATATGCACCCCACCACTCGAGGGGCCCTTTTGAAGATGAAATGGCCTCACACAATTTTTTCATTCTGTCTTCGAACGCTTGAAACGGGTTTGAACTTTGAACATAACGGAAACCAGAAGGTTTTTCACCACACTCGTGTTGTCAACGTTTTCTTTCCCGGTCTGAATGGCAGGTTGTATAACAGTGCGTGGACGATGTTACTTGTGAACGCGCCCGAATAAAACACGACACGGCTAAACCACCGTGATTGACTGTGAGTTCTACGCCCAACATCCGGCGATGCAAGAAGCGTCCGCCCCGACATCAAAAGGCAGAGACCCCCGACACTCGCAAAATCCCCGAGAACCCCCCAAACCTCCAGCTGCTTGACGATGGGCCGTAACAATATGCACTATAAACCCCGATAAGGCTAGGTACAAGGAGCTTGATGAACCCAAGCGGAGGCCATGCGAAGAGGAGCTCGATCTTATCTCTTCGATTGTCGTCTTCGCAGTCGTCTTTGAAGTCAAGGTTGCAGGACTCACATGGTTCGATGTCCAATGAATGTCGTAGCACTTGAAAACTTGCACGACAAGGAGTAGGAGTAGGAGTAGGAGTAAGAGTAGCAGTAGTAGTAGTAGTAGTAGTAGTAGTAGTAGTAGTAGTAGTAGTAGTAGCAGCAGGAGTAGTAGTAGTAGTAGTAGTAGTAGTAGTAGTAGTAGCGGTAGTAGTAGTAGTAGTAGTAGTAGTAGTCGTCGTCGTAGTAGTAGTACACTAGTAGTAGTAGTAGTAGTAGTAGTAGTAGTAGTAGTAGTAGTAGTAATAGTAGTAGTAGTAGTAGTAGTAGTAGTAGTAGAAGTAGTAGTAGTAGTAGTAGTAGTAGTAGTAGTAGTAGTAGTAGTGTAGTAGTAGTAGTAGTAGTAGTAGTAGTAGAGTAGTAGTAGTAGTAGTTGTAGAAGTAGTAGTAGTAGTAGTAGTAGCAGAACCAGTAGTAGTAGTAGCAATAGAGTAGTAGTAGTAGTAGTAGTAGTAGTAGTAGTAGTAGTAGTAGTAGTAGTAGTAGTAGTAATAGTAGTAGTAGTAGTAGTAGTAGTAGTAGTAATAGTAGTAGTAGTAATAGTAGTCGTCGTCGTCGTCGCGGTAGTAGTCGTAATAGTTGTAGTAGCGTCGTAGTAGTAGTAGTAGGAGCTAGTAATAAGCACCACGGCTCGATTTTGTTTGTAGCGTGTGCGGGGTAGCTGCAGTTCCTCCTCCATCCGGAGAAGATATCTGGGCTGACCCAGCTATGCACATCATGCGGCCATGGTTTCTTTGCTACCTTTTGATGCTTGGAATGTGTGGTGCGCTGGAAAACGATGATCCATCACCGCCACCACCACGGAAACAACCGAGGCGTGAACTCGGGCCCTCTCCGCCCATCTGATATCAAGGACGCAATCTACCCACTGATCTTGAAGTTGATCTTGTGGAGACTGTTGGCTCTCACCTTTAGCCGGATGTTAGAGTAAGAGTCCACATCTCCTCTAAGACAGTGAGGGTGAGAGAAGTATCAGAAGTATCTTCTCCAACGGCGGAGTCCTCCACGTGGGCGAGAGAAGGGGCAATACCATGATGTTCACTTGTCTTCAAACTTCATTCCGACAGAGGCAGTTATTGACGATTGGATGAACTTGTGCCTGTTTTTGGCTTGAAGAGAAAATGCCCCAGCTCGTACTAGCTGGGCGGGTGGGCAAAAACACGATCCAAAAGGCTCCAACGGGGCCAGCTAAGCCAAGAGCCAGCTGGGCATGGGCATCAAACATGTAGTTATAATTCATGTGTGCCAAAACACTGCATAGTTGCCAAGCCATAAAAGTCTAAGAGACACAACGCTCTTCCCACACGCGCACACTTGTTTTCACCGGTGCTGCTCTGGGCAAGTTGGCGGCATGCCGGAAAGATCACTAGGCAAGAAATCTTTTATGCAGACAGGCAGAACTCCAACCTTAAAGGTTAAGAGCAGACCAGAAAAACCACCGCAAGTGGTCTGTCAAGGCTGAAGAAGACGCAGAAGCCAAGGGTTGAAACGCCCTGGATGAACTTGGATTCAAGAAAACCTGGGTTCAACCCGGGTTTAAACCCAGGTTAGAGAACTCCAGAACAACTTAGACCCTTTAAAGAAAGTGTTAGCCCTTTCTTTGCTTCAGTCATAATAAGCGTATTAAGAAACTCTTTGTGAACGACCTCTTAGAGCTACCCGGCTGAAACAAGCATGGGTTCGACTAGGGATGGTAAGACCGATGCCAATGTTTCGGTTCTTCTGTTTACAAAGATTTAAGCATTTTGGCAATGGTGCCAAAGACAAGCCCCAAACACCAGAAAAACCTTGCCACCGTTGAACATTTTTTGGCAAAACTAAGTTTTTTGTAGTTGTTCTGTAAGTGCAATGGGTTTTGGCAAGAGATTGTAATTCTTTTTTTGGCTGGCAGTGGAAACGATGCAATAGTCCAGCCGTTTTGTTTGTGGAAGTGTGTTTCCGCAAAATTTCGCAGCACCGTGGTCATGTTGCTCCGGTGGTCGTCTTTTTGCATTAACATCTGTAGCCAGGCTTCAAAGTTCGTCTCCAGAATGCTGGCGGAAGTGCGGTTCTCCGCGCCGGTATTGAACTTTCCAGTGGAAGCAAAGTTTTCAGAGACAGGCAAATCATTTTGCTGTTGGATGCCAACCAAAGACTTGTCTGGCAGGTAAGCAGATATGTTAACGGCGTTCTGTGTCTTGATTTGATTTAAATTTGAACAGTGTCTCAAACAGATTCATAAAATTACTCTTTGCTCCAGTTAGAGCAAATGGACTGCATTGTGCTTAGCGCTTAAGTCAGAGCGGCACCACTGCTGTCGCAAGCGGTTTTCCACAGATTCAGCAGTGTATCCGACAATAGCGATGCACTTGTAGACACTTGGAGACACTTGGCCCAACCAGATTGGAAGCCTCCGCTGGTCGTGGACCCGTAAGCACAATTTCATTTTAGACCACAGAATGATAACCTTCAAGTCTTGCGCCATACACAACACAGCTGTAGATCCAAAACACTTGCACCTACTCTGGTCAAAGCCAATCAAAGTTTGATTCTTAAACTTTGATCTCTCTCAGGCAGGATATTGTGTGTTCCGACGTCCGAAATCATTAGATCAAACTTTAATCAGACTTTGGTTGCAAATTTGACCCAACCTAGGTTCAACCCAGATTGAACCTGGGTTTAACCCAGATTGAACCCAGATTCAACTTAAACCCAGGTTTAACCCGGGTTCAATCTGGGTTCAACTTGGGTTTAATCCGGGTTCAACCTGTCTAACCTAGATTGAACCCAGGTTCAACCCGGGTTTATGGGCGATTTCTAGTCATGCAGTGTGTGTTGTTAGAACGGATCTCAACCCGTGCAACATGTATACTACTCGGAAAATTCTGTACTAAAGGGTGGGCTGTAACCACATTAATAAAACTTATGGCCTTGCTTCTACATAACCTGCCACATAACCTTTAAGCCAGACCAAGGCGGCACTAAATAGCAATCGACAAAGAGCGAAGGCAGAAAGGTTCTGCTGGTACTCTACGGTGCATCTTGGCCACCACGCTGCTTGGGCAAAGTTTGACGTCTGATGCATTGTTGTTGGAAACTTTTTGCAAGCAGCTGCATTGCTAAAATTGGCGTGCTCTCTCTTTCGCATTGTTCTTCAAAAGGCGCCCACGATGCCTTGCTGCCTTGCAATTCGAATCAGCTGAGTCGAGATAAGATTGTTCTGGTTTCTCGAAGTAGACAGAGGGGGCAAGGAAGCCGAGATTGCCCAATGCCCTTGCACTTGACGGTTGTTCTATGCTGTCCATTGTTTTGCTGCAAGTTCTGATTGTTTAGTTAATGCAACAAGAAGCGGTTTCTGGAAAAACGAGCTTTGGCTTTGTTGCTGATGCATGCAAGACGTGCTCAACCGGCCGGAAAAAAGCAAGACAAGAAGCTGGAAAAGATCTAAACCTCCAATGTGAGCAGTGCCAACTTAAGCTCCCGCACACGGAAAAAACTCCGTAAGCGCTGGAATCTTCAAGCTTGATTCCAATCTGCTGCAAGTTCAGGCAATAGTCCAGGGAATGGCCTTGCTGTGCCTTGACAGTTGTTGTTTCTAAAAGTAAAGAGCGGGGGGGTTTGGGGGGGGCGCAGCCCCTCCCTGTCGGACAAGGGCACAAGGTTGGGGGGCACTGCTTGTGCCTTTCCCAAAAATGGCGGAGTGTGGCAAAAAGCCACCTACCAATTCAAAGGGGCGGGCTACACAGCCGTGGGTCTGAGACAAAGACGCTGGGACTACACGATTGTGTCCCTCTACCTGAGAGACACGGAAGGCCTGAATGGTCCCACGAATGCAGAGGTGCTATCCTCTCTGGTGGCTTTCGTAAGAACCCTCCCAGAGCCCTGGATCATCTTGGGGGATTGGAACCTGGACCCGACTGAAGTTCAGGACACAGCGCTGATTCAGGTGACGCGGGGGCGGATGGTAGCCACTGGAGAAGCTACATGCAACCATGGGGCGGAGCTGGACTTTGGGGTGGTGAGTAGGAGCCTGGAAGCCCTGGTGGATCTGTCTGCAACCTGGGCAGTCCCGTGGAAACCGCATGCAGCCTTGCACCTCAAAGTCAAGGACGGTGCTAGCGAATGGAAGTCCTGGAAACTTCCCCAATTCCCGAAACTCACAGCAGACCTCAAAAACCAAGAATGGCAAGAGGTCCAACCCTCCCATTTCGCCATAATGGACAGGACCTGTGCCCAAGAGGACCAGAGCACCTGGCAGCTGGCGACCTGGGCGGCCAGCTTGGAGCACTGCCACGAAGCACGGAGGACTGGCAGAGGTTGGTGTGTGCAGGCCCAATGGGGACCCTTAGTCTTGCAGCGCCCTTCCACTGCCCCCAAAGGCTCTGAAGTGGGCTGGTGGGCACGCGTGGCCAGAATCCTGGAAGAAGTGCCCGCCTCCCAGCAGCACCTACCGGACCTAGGCACCCTCCAAGCCTGTCAAGACATTGCTGAAGGTACTGCCTTCCTCACAGAACTGAACCAGCAATGTTCAGCAACAGCACCACAGTGGCGGTCTTTGAGTGTTGTTGCCAGGCACAACAAGGCGGCCCTCCAGATGCAGAGAGCTAAGGAGCAGCAGGCCCAATACAAGGACTGGCTCCAAGCGGGATTAGCAAAAGGGATGAGACCTCTCTATAGTTCTCTCAAGAAGAGTGAGAGAGTCCTAGATCGGCCCTTCCAAAACCTCCCAGGCGAAGAGCGCCCAGGGGCCAGGAGGAAGCAGTGGGTCGCAATTTGGGGAGAGGTAGAATGTTCCCCCCCGATTGGCCAGACCCTGCTGGATGCAGCAAAAGCCTCCCCGCTGTTCAAAATAACAGCAGAGGTGCTCGAGGCCATCCTCAAGAATGTCACTGACAAGGCAGGAGGTCTTGATGGGCTCACCTATGCTGCCCTCAAAAACCTCCCTGGACCGGCCTATGAGCAGCTCACCCAAGTCCTGAACTTGGCTGAAACCACAGGAGTGGCGCCACAGCACTGGCAGGCGCACCATGTGGCACTCCTGCCCAAAAATGCGGACATAGAAAGGCCCATAACCCTCACATCCATCACCTATCGGCTTTGGTGCTTCTGCAGAGCACAGGTCGTCAAGAAATGGATGCGAGAAACTGCAGAGAGGTTCCCATGGGATAAAGCCTCCCCGGGTAACACTTGTCGAGAAACAGGCATGCAGAGACTCCTGAGAGGAGAGGTTAGCCGCGCAGCTAACAAACATGCCTGTGCGGTCCTGTTGGACCTGCAGACTTTCTATGACAGTGTTAATTGGACCAAATTGGAGGAGAGGATAGTGGCGACCGGCTTCCCGCCAGCTATAGCCCTCCTGGTCATGCAAGTTTACCGAGGAACGAGATGTCTCGTGGCAGAGGATCTCCTTTCAAAAGGGATCCTCCCTGCGAGGGGCATCCTCGCCGGGTGTTCGCAACAATGATGGCCAGGGTTACCTCCAGCCAATAATGCAAGAAGCCGCTCAAGCTCCGCAGTATCACCGCCCTAGACACCTGGGTGGATGACATTGGAGCAGATTTCGAAGCACGATATCCTGAGCAGGCAGCGTTTGCGGTCTATGAAGGTTACAAAACCCTTCGCCGGCTTCTGGAAGGTAGCGACCTCCGTTTGTCCCTGAAGAAAACAGGCTTCCTTGCACCACTGCAGAAGCCAGAAGGGAGCTACAGAAGCTGCGCAAAGATGGGGACCCCCTGGGCCGGGTCCGGAGGGTCAAGGTGCAAAGAGCCCGCAGGCACAAAGCGGGCCAACGGCAGAAGAAGTTGAAACAACTGAGAGTCCTGGGTGTGCCGACCAAGGTTCGCTCTCTTCAGAGGAGAGGTTGCCTCCGTCCTTACTTGGGGCCACCAAGCCCAGGGAATGCCGCCCGCCCGGAGACAGAAGCTCCGGACTGCCTTGGCTGAGCAGACAGAAAAAATGGGCAACCTAGAGGTGGCTCTATCCTCTGTAAGCGACAGGTACCAGGATCCGGGCCGCAATGATGGTCCAGCAAGTTGAAGCCTGGTTCCAGCTCAAGAAGAGATGGGCCGGCAAGGAAGACCTGCTGGAAAGAACCTGGGACCTGGAGCCTTACAGTCCGAAAGCTGGAAGAAGCCAGCAGCCGGTGGCAAATGGTTCGGGCCCTCTTGCAGCTACAGTTGCATGCCTGCTTGACCTGGGTTGGCAGCCTAGAGACAGTGATGAGTGGCTGAACACCCAGGGCACCAGGCACACCATGCACACCCCACAGCAGGAGTGTCGTGTCCTTGACCTCCTCCAAGCAAACTTACCAGAAAGAAGAAGCTCCGCATCGCCACCGGCCTCGCTGCTTCTGAGCTGAAGGGGGAATCGACTGGACAGGAAGGAGAAACTGTTGGGGGGTCTTAAGAAAGAAGAGCGAACCACGAAAGCAGCTGCCCTGAGGTGTGTTTGGCAGGGTGCCCTGGTGTGCAGCCAGAACTCTGCTGTCAATGCCCCGGTGCCACCAGGAAGCGGACTGGGAGCATGTGCTTGGATTGTGCTTGGTGGGAAGCCCAGAACTGGGAACTGCCAACATTCCAAGAAGGCAGGGCCCAAGGTCCGAGATCGCTGTGGACCAGGGGCCTCCCGCCCACCCGAATGGCAGGTACCACCTCCTTAGGCAGACAATCCCATCTTTCTGGGCACATGAGCTGACAAAGAGCCTCTCAGTGACCCAGAGCTTGTTTATGGCACAGATGCCAGTGGTGGCCCCTTCACGGCGGACCCACGACTCTGGAAGGTAGCCCACGCAGTGGTGGCCTGCAAGAAACAGGGCCAAGACTGTTCCAGGTCGGAGCTGTCGTAGGCCAAGTCCCTGGACCACGGATGGTTTTTTTGGGAGCTGTCTGCCGTTTTGCAGCTGGCCCGTTGTGAAGGCCCTATCGACACGACGCTAGACTGCCTTGGTGTTCCGAAACGAGTCTGCAGCCCAAAGCCGGGCAAGACCCACGGTGAGATCTGGTGGGAGCTGCAAACACAGATGTCAACCGCTTCAAAATGAAATGGGTTCCATCCCGGTGCAGACAACTCGTGGAGACAGCAGGTCAATGACCTGGCGGACAAGCTGTGTGGGGAAAAAGCGGCCGAGCTGGCCCACCCTGATGTCCAGGCAGCCAGTCAGTACCAGGACCATTGCAGCAAAAAAGCACAAGAATTCGTGGCGAGCAGAGCGGAAAAGATCCTGACTGCCATTGGGGAAAATCAGCACCCACACACCAAGGCAGAGTGACGGTTGAAGGGGTACATGTTACACCGTTTTAAAACTGCTGGGGGACAGACAACTGTAGGTCTGCGAAGGTTGTGGTGGACAGTTGTCCTTTTGAAGACTAAAAATGTTTCGCAAAAACTTTCAGTTGCGTGCAGTTTTAAAAAGGACCCCAGGTGCGAGGCGCAGTTTAAGCCCGAGCCAACCAATGCCATCCGCAGCCTCTTTCAGCAGGTGCAAGGGACAGCCCAAGTTGCAGCAGACCCCAGCTGAACAAACCTAGAGGTTGCATCCTCCCAGTGAGGATAACGTGAAGGTCATCCTCGCTACCAGAGAAACCACCCCTGATCGCCTCCCTCCTAACAGCCTGCACAGGGTGCACCAAAGGCCTTGAGGGACCCTTTGTCAGGAGGTTCCTAACCTCTCATGAGGTATCAGCCTCTGGTAGCATCCCAAAGAAGATGACAAGCTGAGGTTCATCCTCGCTGCCAGAGAACGCCCTGGCCGATTTCCTCTCACGGTTTGTACCCAGTGCACCAGAAACCCTAAGGAACGTTTTTGCCAGGAGGTTCATTCCTCTCATGAGGTACAACCTCTGGCAGCATCCCAAAGAGGATGGTCGCTTAGGAGGAGGTGTTGTTCCTCCCCCTGTACCATAGGGCCAAGAGGGCCATCAGATGTGCCAGTACAGAGGCACGGTTTTCACCAAGAAGGTGGTTCGCAGTAGTTCGCTCAACTCGGAAAAAAAAAATTCTCGATGTTGTTGTTCCCCCCCCCCCCCCCCCCCCCCCCCCCCCCGAGGGCCGGGAGTTCGAACCCAGGTTCGAACCCCACCCCCCCAGTTTGTCAAGTGGTCTCATCCACCCTCGCACGGGGTAATTAGGCATGAGGTGCTTTCTGGAACTCTCCGCACAGTGACCTGGAGTGCCAGACCAGAACCAGGAGTGAGGAGGTGGCGTCCTCGGGCGTGAATTGGCGGACTTCACTGCCCAGGGCCCACAGGGCTGCGTGCTGAGCAGATATGGCAGATTTCCCTCTTAGCAAAGCAGACGGGTCAACCCTGTTTAGAAGGGCCAGCAACCAATTTGTTCAGGTAATTGGTACCTGTGGCCGAGGGGTCGCAGGGTTTAGTGCAGAATTTCTTGCTGTGCACCCAGAGGGCTGCCCTCTTACTGACACGAAAGGGATGTGGGTAGAGAAAAAGGGCTACCCCAGAGACTGGGGCTACCCCCTGACCGAGTAGGGAGAAGAGGAGCGGATGGTGGAGCTCGGTGGAGCTAGCAGCAGCAAGAGGTGCCACCCTCTAGTGAGAGGCTGAGGCAAAGACCTCGTAGGATTGAGGTCACACCCTCAGTAGTAGCAGAAGGCTTTACCTGTACAGTCGCCTCTGCTGCTCAAGATAGTGTAGTGGTACATAGCAGTACGGACTCCGGTCCCAAACACCAAGACGGTGGACTCGCAAACCAATCTCAACTCGGAAAAAAAATTCGAACCCCCCCCCCCGAACCTTGCTCGTCCCTTCGGCTTGAAAGGCCAGCAGAAGCTTTTTCCAGACCGATCGGATTTTGCCTTAACGCCACTACTGACCAATTGACGTTTCGAGTTTATGTGCACAGCCTCTAAATGGCACCAGGTGGAGGCTGGTGGAGACTGGTTTTCTCAGAAGCGACTCAGATAAACGATCATAAGTCGAACTTTACGATGAAGTGCAATCCTCTATGGAATTGAATCCTGCAAGAAGGAGAAGCCTTTTGGCTTGTAGAGCATGGGTGACAGGTCAGATGACACTCCAGATCAACTAATCCATGTGATTTTCTTCTGGTGGGGCAGGGTGACAGGCTTTCAGTGACTACGGCGTTTCACACTAACTGCATGCCAATAAAATTGACTTCTTGACTGAGCTTCGCTCACGCCCCGCGCACTTGGTGAGAAAGTTCCTCTGGACGGAGTCATTTCCACTAGGCGTGGGTAAACCTCACATTCTTCACAGTCCCTGCCCCTGGGTCTGGGCGTCCCGGTTTCTACATCAGGGTGAGCTGCCTCGATACCTGAGAGCCCACTGGCCAGCCCCTGCCTTATGGTAGGGTGTAGCAGTTAGTGGAAGAGCCGTAGGTAGAGTAGGTCTAGCCTACGCGAGGACTTCGGACCGGAACCGGTACCACGTCCGTTTCAGCTCCGGCTTGCATGTTTAATTAATCTGACATGTTGACTGAGCTCTGCTCACGCCCCCGCGCGCTTGGTGAGAAAGTTCCTGTCTGGCTCAAGGTCTCGGCTCAAACCCCGGTGGGGTGGCGTCTAGGCCCCTGAAGCCCCAACGTGTGGTGGAGGCAACAGGCTTGCTCTTAATCCCAGCTTTAGCTGCTCTCTGCCATAGACGGCGAGCCGAAGAGCCCCTCGGCCCGAGTGAGGCATGGCGGCGATCAATTGTGCTGTGCAGAAGCGACGGTACGGTACATCACCTTCACTGTTTGCCCCATTGATGGCAGATGGATGGAAGATCAGAGCGGCCGCAGAATCCGCTATGTTGGTCTCATTCGCATTCTGCTTCTCCCTAATGGGCGGCGTGCTCTGGCTACCATCGACGAAGACGTTAGCTGGGAGTTGGTTGAGGCCACTCCTGTTGGTGAAGGGCCACAGTAGTCGAGGGGTTTGCACTGCCAAAGATCCGTGGGGTAGGAATTGCGTGAGCGGAATGGTCAAGTGGAGTTGTCCTCTTGGCGCGGAGTCAAGAGCTTGGTAGCTGTTCTACTCCCTTGCCTTTGGGCTGAGGTGGGGAATAGTTACGTGCGTGAACTGGCTCTACGTAGTTGCCATCGGAATTGCTCTTGTGAACACCTGCGTGTGCAGGGGGCTACCAGGTTAGCCCCTGCCTGTAGGTAGGGTGTAGTAGTCGTGAGGACCGGTGTTGTAGACAGGGGGCAGAAGGAATCTGAGTTCCAACCCCCAGTTCCTTACCTCCCGCTGCAGCACTGCCTTTGGCCAAAAAGCGGGTGAAGAGAGGGAGGCTCAACTGCGGATGTCGCAAAGAAACCGAACCTGTCAGGGCCAAAGCTTGAGGTATGTGGGCTTGGCGCACTTGGTTGTGTGAGTGGGCATACTACGGCTTGCGGCTTGAGGTGTCCCGCTAATGGCACAGCGTGGGTCACGCCTTTGTTTTGCTGGACTGCCCTGGTTTTGGCTGATTGAAGGTTCGGGCTGGCGCTTCAGGTTTCGAGTCCTGTCTAGGATGAACTAGCCCGGAAAAGCTGTGCCACCGCCGGAGACCCTCTGATAGGGTTTTGCTGTGAGCCGGCAAGGGTTGGTGCAGAGTGGGTGCCTCGGAGAGTTGCTGCCCTTCCGGCCCTAGTAAGGGTATAAGATGACTCTCACTGAGCGCACTAGGGACCCCCGTCTTTGGGTGGGGGTGATACCATATCTTGACGGACTACGAATGAAATCACTGGTCCACTGCTGTGTGCAGAAGCTGAGGGTGAATCGACTGCCCAGCTGCAGCAGAGAGCCAAGTGGGGCTGGGGGTCGACTATGCCTTCCCGGTCGAAGGGCCTCAAGTAGGAATCGTCGCTTCGGGTTTTTTGGTTCCCGTGTGTTTTCCCACGAGTGAATCATGCACCGTAATTTGCCATACGCCTAAACAAGCCTTGCACAGCTGGAGCATCTCCGGCTCTCAGCTGGCCTTGACCTAACCCCTAGGTGGGGCCTTCTGCTTTTCGGTCAAGGCCTTCTACGCTCTTAGTCTTTTCTAGAGCCTCCAGGCCTCGTAAGTCTGGTGTTTTTGTAGCTTGCACGTCCAGCCATGGCCTACCGTGCGAGCATGCCCATCCGCACAGAAGTTCGCAGCTCTTCAGATAGCGGACGCCACGACTACGTCCTCGAGTGGGATGACTTGGTCTACTTGCACTTGAACAGACTGGCCCTGTTTGCACAACCTGCCCAAGATGACTACGCCGCGCCTTGCCCTGGCTACGAGCCAGGCCCAGAGGATACCACCCCGCCGGTTCGCTTCAGGACTCGCACAGCGCCCACTTCTGCACAGATCAGCACGCCTGAGCCAGCGATGCACACTCCTCTTGGAGCCTCCGATTTGCCTACTACAACGGATGCACATATGGGCCCCACTGAGCCCCATCCTGGAGCTACGAGATCTACTCCTCTTGGAGCTTTCAACTCAGCTTCTGCAAGTGACACGCCTATGGGTCCCGCTGGGCCCCCCTTTGAAGCTAAGCGTGACACTCCTCTTGGAGCTTCTGACATGCCTTCTACAGCCAATGACTTCATGCCTTCAAAGCCCAACGAGCCTCACGACCTGGTGCACATAAGGTCTCTGCTCGTTTATATGCACAACCACCTGGCCTGCCAAGACGCAATGGGCCGCACTCTGATGCAGGCAGAGGAATCCAGACGCCTGGAGCTGCAAGCAGTCTCTGCCCAACTGCAGCAAATACGCACCAGCCTGACCTTCGCCCAGCAGGCCTACGCCGACCTCAGGCATGAGCTCGACAGCATCGCAGCCGACTTTCTGGCCTATCGCATTCGCACAGAAGCGGAGCTGTCAAGCCTTAGGGAAGCCTTGGGGCCCATGCTCTCCCAAATCAATACCCTCAAGCGTATTGCAATACTGCCTTATAATGCACATCTTCAGGCCCTGCGTACCTTTCAGGTCCCGAACAGGTGGGAAGAGGCAAATCCCCATGCCTTGTTGCGTAGAGAGCTTCTACACCTAGAGGATCGCCTTCTTCGCCTAGAAGCTGCACAGCCCCCAGTGTGGTTCTGATACCTCACGCAGTTATCGGCTCTTAGCTTTTTCTCGGGACCCCCTTGACTAGCCTTGTCGAGTCACGCCGTGCCCATGCCCCCTCAGCCTAAAAGCCCAGCCTTCCAACCCTGCCCCTGGGAGGCTTCAGCGGGCTGGCTTTGTGACTGGGCATTGAGCAGTCTGCGGAACTGCGTAGGCCAGCTCCGTCGCAGATCGGGGCTCTCGGGCCGCTCGATGCCATGTGCGTCTGAGGCGGCGGGGAGACCGGTATTGCTTCTGCCGGCCCGCCTGGTTGGGGCCAGAGGAAGCTAAAACAGCCCAGAAGGGCTTGTGCCAGAGATGCTGGATACTCAGCTGTTTGCGAGCTAATGAAGTTGCCTGCTTGGTCCCTCTTGCCTTTGATTGACGCGTGCTGGAAGGTGTGCCTGCATGAGGACTGTAAGGGCTGTATGTGCGGGCTGTTGGAGGCGAAAGCCCAGGCTTTGGACCACATGCATCCGTGTGTGCAGGCGTCGACGTGCACGACATGGGCCGATGCTGACTGCAGCAGCTGTTGGCAGGAGGGCTCTAGCCAGGCCATGCTTGTGGGCGGGTTTTCCAAAACCCAGATGCCCCCCGATGCCGCAACAGCGCGGCAAAGCTCATGGCACCTCAGGTGTATAGTTTTGCTTTCAAGGGCGCGATGCTGAAGTTCGGTCGAGTTGGACGGTAGGCCGTCCATGTGCTCTGGAGATCGGCAAGGGGGGGGGCCCCCGGGCGCTAGTTTGAGGATGGAGTAGTCGCGACACGGAGGTGCGGCCACCAGGAGGCCGATAGAACCCGACCAGGCGAGTTGCAGTAGGCGGTGAAAGAAAGCATCCTGCAGGATGTCATGTTGGGCATTTATCACAATGTCGATGGGCTCCCAGCGCGGTATGGATTGCAGGCTGGCGGCGGCTGTGATGGGCGTGGACTTCCCTGCGAATAGGTCCAGTAACTTGCGTGCCTGTGTGGGCGAATTGTCGTGAGGTCTGCTGCCCGCAGTTTGCGGGGTATCTGCAGGGCGTTTCCAGGTAATGTTCGGAAAGAAGGCTGTGCGAGGTCTGGCCTCTGTCGTGCGGAGGCTGTCGGGCACTGCGAGAGCTGTGTGCTGGGTAGGCGGTATGCTGTGTGGCCTCAGGGACATGTCTGCTGCAGGCTTGGCAGGCGATTGGTCCTTGGCCTGAGGCAGCTGGGGGCTGGGAGCCCGAAGGGCCGAGGCTTCCGACGTGGGCGGGAGCTGCGGGTCCGGCATGGGGAGTGGTGGTCCCAGTTGTCGGGGACGGTCCGGGCCCGCCACTGGGGGTGCGAGGCCCGGACTGTTTCAAGTCCTGGGCTTGCCGTGCTCATTGGCGGGGTGCTTTTGGGCACACCCTCGAACTGCACACACGTGGGCGAACTTGCACTCCTTGAGTTGGCATTGGCCGTTTTGATAGCGGCGGCAAATGGGCTGTCCCTTGTGCACGGCAACCCAGTTGGACGGAAGATTTGTAATCTTCCCTTTCCCCTTCCCCTTCTTAGGCGGTCTCTCTGCTCCCTTATCCACCTTGGGAGGCGGAGGGGGCGTGTTGGGCGACTTGCGCTTGTTGGGACTGTCGGCGTTCTTGCCTTGGCCCTTGGGCTGACCTTTGTCGGGCTGCATCTTTGGGCGTAGCTGCAGTAGGCTAGAGAGATCATTCCTGATAGAGGTGATCTCATGTAGGGCGTCATCGAGGCTCCACGATTGTGCGACCAGTTCCGACAGCGAGGCCCATATTTTCCTGTCGGCAGAGATGAGCTCGGCGGTTGTGGGCGTTCTTAGGCCTAGCTGTGCATCTGGTTGGTGCAGGCAAAGCTCCTTGACCTTTTTGTCAAGGGCCTTCAGGTTGTGCAGGTGTGCGGCCCCACAGAGGGCCCAGGCGTTGCGGAAGACAGTTTGGATCCTGTCTAACCAGGCTGCCGCCAGGCGCATATGCTCTACGGGCACTTCTGGGGTTTCATCAAAGAAGGCAGAGGCAATGATTTGGGCCTCTGTGCGTAAGGGCTTGGCAGTCTTGGCTTCCATGTGCTCCTGGTATTGGCGGGCGGATAGGCGAAATTGCCAAGGGATCCAACGGATCTTCTCCCCGGGCTTTAGGCTGTGGTGCACAAGGCTGAGTAGGCGGATGCTGGGCATACTGTCTTGATCTAGCAGTTCGCCTGGGTAATTTGCCTTGAATTTGTCCACCATATCCTGGACTATGTCTTGGGTTAGGCGTGGCAGGTGCTCCATCCACTGTGAAGGCTGCGAAGGCATGATGGGCGTAGGCAGTTGGGTTGTGTTTGGCGTGGGCACTTGGGCGTCCCCCCGCTGGACCAGCTTGTGGCAGTTGTCCAGGGCGCGTCGTAGGCGGGCGATCTCCACAGAGGAGTCTAGCACACACGGGAAGGCCCAGGCAAAGTCCGACATGGACTGGTACCCGCCATCCGAGATGGCGCTGCACAGCGAGGCGTGTACCCGACAAGGCGTCTGGGCAGTCCATGGCGTGGAAGAAAGAGGAGCGGGGGTACGCGGTGATCTCGAGAGAGTCTCAACGGCTGCGGTGTAGGCGTGCACCTGGGCGGGCAGGCAAGAGGGTGGGGGGGGGAAGGGGGTTGGCTCAACATGGATGCACTGCGGGCCGTTCCTGTTTTTACTCTGAAGGCAGGCTCTGGAAGGCGTCCAGGGCAAGACGGCAGGCTTTATGGCGGCACATCCTGGATGGGTCAGGCTCAGGCATTATGACCCCGGCGTCCCCCATGACTATCCCACAGGCGGTGCGCCAGTGAGTGTCAGAGATCGGATGGGCCAGATGTACTGCCCCCCAGTGTCCATTGGCGACGATTGCTGTCGCCGGGTCCAGGGGGGCTTTGGGGTGGCGAGGCTGTGGGGCTTTGTGTGGGCTGTCTTCCTCACTGGAGGAGTATGAGTCTTCGTCCAAGGTGGACTCATCGGAGGCATGTTTTGAGGCTGATTGTTCCCCGCTGGACCTGGAGGGTGAAGGCGAGGAGGGCTCGTTGGCGTCGTCATCAATGGCGGCCTGGGTCTCAAACTCACGCGCGTACATGAATCTGGGAATGATGGGCAGCATGTGACTGATTGTCATCGATTTGGGCACAGGGCCCGGCGGCACCTGAAAGCTGGGCTCTATGGTGGGGGCTTGTCCCCCGCGGGCTATTGGGCGAGTGGGCCTCCAGCCTGTGGAAACATTGTGGGCCACCGAGGCCTGTACCCATAGGCTGTCGATTGTATCGTCCCTCCCGTACAGCTCGGAGCTGACCTTGTGGTGGCCCGCCTTCCGGCGCGGGTCGGCAGGCAGCCTGAGTTGCTTGGCTGGGCTAAGAAGCCCCAATTTGAGGCTGTGAAGGGTGAAGTTGAGTGCTTCCTGGGCGTCGAGGGCGCCTGTCGAGGCTTCTTCGTGGAGCTGCAGCGCAGAGCGCAGTGCTGGCAAAGCCTGGGTGTAGGACATGGGCGATTGGAATGCAACCCCGGCTTGAGATGGGTTGGCCCAATTTGGCAGGATGGGCAGCATGAAGTCCGGTTCGGATGAAGAGCCCCAAAAGCGTTCCGTTGCGAGCCAAGAGGCGTGTAGGCGTGTGAGGTAGGCTAGGCACCAAGAGGTCGAAGGCCCTCTTCCTGATATGCCGGTCAGGGTTACTGCAAAAGGTTGTCCCGACCTGGAGGTTTTGGTCGTCCAACAAATTCCCCGGAGGGCCTGCGTTGTCAGGCTGAGGCTGCTTAGGCGAATGCGTTGTAGGTCGCCGAATCGTAGGCATGCGTGGTAGGCCAAAAGGAAGGCTCCGAGCAGTAGGACCATTTGGGTACCGGTGGAAGATTTGCAAACGAGGCGTTCCCATGACACGATGCATGCCATGGGAATGGGCAGGGCTTCTTTGCGATCTCTGGGCTTAATGTCGATTCTGTAGGTTGAAATGAGTGGATTGCTGAGTAGCTCCAGCAGGTGTTGCACCTGAGCAATGCGCGATAGCCAAGACAGGGCTTTAAGGGTTGTCTTGGGCGAGATTTGGCACACGTCCCTGTCTTGGGCAAGGGAGGCGAAGGCGGCCTCGAGGTAGTCGGCGAGCTCCACCAGGGATAGCGTTGAAAAGGCTATGTTGTGTGCCTGCAGAAAGTCTAAGAATCTGGTGCATCTGGACAGGTAGGCCTCGAGGCTGGAGGCGGCGTAGGCTGAAATGGCTCGGACCCGAAGTCTTTCAGGCGTGAGAGATTGGGTCGTCTCCGTCCGGAGGGAGCTGGTGTCCCTCAGCTTGTCCAGGAGGAGCAGCCAAATTCGGTTGCACTCTAGTTTGCGAGCATCTTCTTTGGCAAGCATCGTTTGAAGGCGAGGTGGCCCCGAACGTTGTTGGTGAACGATTGGCTCTTGGCGCTTCGATGGTGCTTCGATTTCCGGCGTAGAGGAGCTGGCGGGGTTAGGCGCTGCCGGCGGCTGAGCCGGTAGAGGCTTAGGCTTATTCAGGTAGGCACTAGCGGGAGCAGGCTTAGGGGGGGGCTTGGGCAGCGGAGCCGTGGCATGCCAGCATGTCTGAAATTTCTTGGGGCATGCCGGAGGAGCTGGGCCTCCAAGCGTGCGAACAGTGTGTTTCGGAACGGGCCCCGAGCGTGGGGATTTGCACAATGGCTGTGGCCAGGCGGACAGAGGCAGGAGCAGGGAGGCTGTGCTATGCGGTGCTTGCACCGGGCGTCTTCCACGCATTTTAGGCACCGGCTTGGGCAGATGCTGGGACAGATTTGTGACTGAGACGGCGGCCCTTGTGCAGGGCTGAAAACCCGGAATGACCGATTCCGCCCCGAGCACCTCCCAGGAGGGAGAGGAGTCGGAGGCCGGCCCAGGCGTGCTGACTTGCTGCGGGGGGCAAGCGTGCGATGAGGCCTCATTTTCTGGGGACCAGTCCTCGATGGGGTCGGGTCCAGTGCTTGAGGGAGCTTGTTGTGGGTCCCAGTCCTCGATCGGGTCGAGGTCGGGCTCGATCTCGGAAAGGAGATCGATAGAGAGTCCCGGCAGGGAGGCTGGTGTCTGGATGGGGACAGATACAAGCGCATCACTGCACACCTCGCACAGGGGAAACCCGAACACCCCGTCTCGAAAAAAGAGCAAGAGGACCTCATGGAAGAAGTAGCCCTGGCCCTGCACATGCACCCCTCCGTGGCATGCCAGATAGAGGAGGGTCAGCCCTTCCGCCTCTCGTTGCTTGCCCATCTTGCACAGCTCACGGCCGACATAGACCGACACCTTCCCTCAGTCCTCCAGGAGGGAGTGCCCACGGGCATCTTCGAGCCCATTCCCAGCAGCCATCAGTGGCCCTCCGTGGATGGGGGGCATCCACTGGACAGGTGCCTAAAGGAGTGTGACTCCAACTGGAAGAACGCCGAAGCCCAACCCGGCCTACTCCAGCAGCTCATTGACGAGGAGATAGCCCAGGGGTGGGTAGCCGAAGTCCACGGAGGCGAAGCCGCCGCACGCCTACGCTGGCCCAAGGGCATAGCCATCGGCAAGCTCAACGTTGTGCAGGCCGAGGGCAAGGACCCCAGAATGGTCCTAGACAGCTCAATTTGCAACGTAAACCCACTGTGCACATTGCCTGAACGCGTCTGCTTGCCTACATCGGCGGACGTTAGGGCCTCCTTCAAGCCCAAAGACCCTAAACACGCCTCCCAAGGAGCCGCCCTAGACTTTAAAGCCGCCCACAAGAGGGTCAAGGTCAAGCCCTCAGACCAAGGCCTATTGCTCTTCCGACACGCCAATCGCCTTTTCGCCTATGTGGTGTGCCATTTTGGCGCTCGCTTCTCAGCCTACTGGTGGCAGAGGGTTGGAGCCCTGCTTCTGCGCTTGCTGCACCACGTACTAGCCCATGAGCCTCACAAAGCTTGGCTCTACGTCGATGACTTACTGCTGTGCCTCCTCAGACATAAGGCCCTGAGCAGCTAGCCCTCACAGTGGCTTTCCTCACTATCATCGGTGCCCCGATCAGCTGGAAAAAGGCGGCCTTCGGCGACCAGCTCATATGGTGTGGTTGGAAGTTCTGCTTCGCCACAGAATCCATATGCCTAGCACAGCCCAAGCTAGATAAACTGCGCGCCCAGCTACTCAGCCTCCTGGAACATAAGCACGTCCCCCGGAAAGAGCTCGAATCCTGCCTCGGCCTACTGATGTGGGCAACCAGCGTAAGCTCTCACCTGCGCTGCTTCGCCGCCCCGCTTTATGCGGACTTGCATAGCCCGCCTGGGACCCAATACCCTATCCCACCCCGCAGCTGGTCGCAATTCCTCTGGTGCCTAGACTCCCAGTGCCGTGTCACGAAAGATGCCTCATACCTACAACTGCCCATCAAAGCCAAGGTGATAGAGGTCAAAGGGAAGCCAGTGTCGTCAAAAACGGATATTTGGCCCATCCCAGCTGCCGACAAGACTGTATGGGTGCGCATAGCTGACCCAAACGCACAGGAAATCACTCTACGCAATGACAGCAAAGCCGCTCTGCACTGGCTGGCCCAGTGCTTCACCCACGAATTCCGCATGCCACTAGCTCAGCCGCCCCTGCTGCCATGCCTCTCGGCCGCAGACGCCATGGCGGACGGCACTCAAGTTGGGATCGGGGGTTGGTTGTCCACATCAAGCCAGACCTTCTGGTTCGCACAACAGTGGTCCATAGCAGAGCTTCGCGCCCACTGGCCTTTCCTCACGAAGGATGCCCAGCAATATATAGCCTGCTTCGAAACAATTGCCCAGTGGGTTCTATTACAAATGGCATACGCGGCCACCGGTTGCTCCAGCCTCCGTTTCTGCCTGCCCACTCTCAGCGACAACAGCCCCACACAAGCTTCAGTCAATAAGCTGTTTACCACAGCCTTTCTGCTCTGCCTCTTCCTGCAGAAGGTAGCCTCCTGGGCTCACGCCAAGGGTCTGAGCCTAGAAGTCGGGCATATTCCGGGCGTCAAAAACACGGACGCGGACGACCTCAGCCGAAACCGCCTACAGAAGTTCGCAAGCACGACCAAATCCCATAGATTCCACGTCCATCTGCACGACCTGGCTCGGTCGGAACACGAGGTCAGCCTATGGCCCTCGGACGCCAACTGGAGCACTGGCCTCGTGCAGGTCTCAGCACATACAGCCTAGTGCCCCGGGCACCAGCCAGACCGCCCGCGGTGGGGGTAGAGAGGCCTAATGCATTCACCGGTCTGCCCTGGGCCCCTGAAGTGGGGGTTTGATGGCCTTACATGCTCGTGGGATCTTGCCCAGCCTTTCCCACGAAGCATTTCACTCTTTCGCCCAGAGCAGCACCGCTGAAAACAGGAGAGCGAGTCGTTGATACCCTAACCCACTCCCCTTCGGGATATAGGGCGAGGGTTGGACTCCTCTCCCCAACTAGGGTGAGGTCATGCAGTGCTTGTTGGGAGAACGCTTCGGGTTTTTTGGTTCCCGTGTGTTTTCCCACGAGTGAATCATGCACCGTAATTTGCCATACGCCTAAACAAGCCTTGCACAGCTGGAGCATCTCCGGCTCTCAGCTGGCCTTGACCTAACCCCTAGGTGGGGCCTTCTGCTTTTCGCCCACCCACCACTGCCCTTGCGCACTCAAAGCATAACGACCAAAGCCTGGATCCGGCCGGATCCCGCCTCCCAAAGTGGAGTAGCCTTTTCAGAAATGCCCATTTGCCTCCCAAAGTGGAGTAGCCTCAGTCCCGCCTCGGGACTTCATCTCACCTCAACAGGGGGTTTGATGGCCTTACATGCTCGTGGGATCTTGCCCAGCCTTTCCCACGAAGCATTTCACTCTTTCGCCCAGAGCAGCACCGCTGAAAACAGGAGAGCGAGTCGTTGATACCCTAACCCACTCCCCTTCGGGATATAGGGCTAGGGTTGGACTCCTCTCCCCAACTAGGGTTAGGTCATGCAGTGCTTGTTGGGAGAACTACCCGGCCTAGAGGCCAGGGTGGGATTAGTAGTTTTGCTGTCCCAGCGTGCTGTCTGGAGCTTGTCCAGCACGTTAAGGTCAAAATTTTGAGAGGGAAGGACTGGCAGAGCTCTCTCTGCTGCCCTCTTGTATAGTGCCACCTTGCTGGTGGTGTAGTCGGTAAGATGGCAGGTTAGTAAGAGCGAGAACACCTGTGGATTATCTGCCGCAGTCCAATTTTATGGCTGCGTCTGCTCCGTGCTAGGCGGCTGGGTAAGGAATGTTCAGCGCTGGCTCCGGCATGGATGTTTGGTCCCGGTTAGTAAGAGCGAGAACGCCGGGGCCACCCGTCGCTTAGCTTGTATAGAGGATAGGTGAGCCAATCTGCAGCCGTAGTCAGGTGCCGGGACTCATGTTCGGGGTGAGCCGTGCCTTAGGGCACTGGTGGACCAGTGAAGAACAGAAAAGCCTCCCTAGCTAGCCGCAGTGGCTGCTAGGTTAAGGTGGGCGCCAAGGTGGAGAGGAGCAGCTGTGGATGACGCGTCTCGCCTTAAGGGTGCTATAATTAGCCTGCAAGTTCATCTGCCGAGTTTGCCCCCATATCCCGGGCTGGCGGGCTTGGGTCTATAGTACCGGCTCTGACAGCTGAACCTGAGCTTGAGCCATGAGCCATGGAGGGTGATAGCGTCGGCGGAGTGCAGGGTTGAGGGTCAACCAAAACCCTTGATGCTGTGCAGTTCCGTCCGAAGGCTAGGGGCGTTCAAAGCCCCAGCACGAAGGTTGAGGGTAAACCAAAAATCCTGGATGGCTGCGCAGTTAAAAGGGTGCTTGGGGGAACCAAAAGCCCTGCAAGGTTGGAGAGTACCGCCACTCAGGACGGGGTCATTTCCCTGCCAGTAGGCGTGGGTACATCTGGAAAACCTCACATTCTTCACAGTCCCTGCCCCTGGGTATGGCGTCCCGGTTTCTACATCAGGGTGAGCTGCCTCGATAGCCCCTGAGAGCCCACTGGCCAGCCCCTGCCTTAGGGTGTAGCAGTTAGTGGAGGAGCCGTAGGTACAGTAGGTCTAGCCTACGGGCAACAGCTTCCGACCGGAACCGGTGCCACGTCCGTCTCGCCTCCGGCTTGCATGGTGTTTGACATGTTGACTGAGCTCTGCTCACGCCTCGCGCGCTTGGTGAGAAAGTTCCTGTCTGAATCTGGACAATGTCTGGAAATTGTTGGAGAGGGAGTTGAAGCACAGCTTCTATGCCCATTCTCGCCTGTATCTCCAGCATTGGACGGATCCAGAGGCCTTGAAGGCGGAGTGCCTTGCTAGATCTGGCCTCTACAGATCCAAAGCCGAGGAACTCTTCGTGACATACCCCGACCTCCCAGCCTAAGGGCTCGGGGTACAAGCCACCCGCTCCCGGCCAGTAGGTCAGGGTCCCGGCTGAAACAAGCATGGGCCCGGCTCGAAGGCCTGGGATGGTGAGTTTGAGAGACCCGTAGGGTAGAGGAGGTAGGAGGTAGTCCCTGCCTGTGGGTAGGGTGATAGGCTTTCAGTTGACTAGGGCGTTTCACACCAACCTGCATGCGTAATTAAATTGACATGTTTGACTGAGCTTCGCTCACGCCCCCGCGCGCTTGGTGAGAAAGTTCCTGTCTAAAGACATGTTAACTTTGTTGTCCTGCGTGTGCCTTGGAGGCTCGACGGGAGTGCTGCTTTCAAGTGGGAAAGCCTTTTGAAGTGCTTGAGTTGTAGGGATGTGTGTCTTGAAGCTGTAGGAGTGACTGTGCACGTTTTTGCTTGCTTTAGGTGTAGTTGGGTAGGTCCCGAGAACTCCCACTGACGTTTGAGTTTGTTATGTGGTTGTGGAGAACACGTGGCAGAGCAGAGTTTTCACCTGTGTGTAAAGAGTTTCACTGACAAAGCCTCCGGCTTATGACTTTGGCTCAAGTCGTGAGAAAAAGAGGGTTCAGCGCGCTGCTGCTGTGTTTTCACAGCAATGCTTCGGCGTCAGGTATTGGTGCGCTGTCGCAAGATCGAATTAGCGCTCTCGATGACAAGGCTTTCAGTGCCTGGTTGACTTCATGTTCATGTCTGGGCACCTATGACGCCTTGTTTGCCAGAACACCGTCCAAGCACTTTGTGGAACATCTTCGTGATGGCTGCATTGTGTCTACGCAGACCATGAGAGAGGTCAAATTGGTCTGTAGATCAACCCTTTCTCCTTGTTAAAGAGGAGGTAGGGTCTGACACCTCTCCAACAGCGTCCCGCCTCTACGGCTGTCAGAACATTATGCCGAACGTGGCCAAACACGCATGGGAGTAACGGGTTCTGCCCTTAGACGCAAGGTCACTGTCCCGGCTGAGGCCATCTTCGCAGATCCTCGACCCTTCTGGAATGGATGGTGGAATGGATGGTGGTTTTGCTTCTGGCGCTACGTCTGCATTTTGCAGCTCTCCCTGCACTGCACGAGTCCAAACCGACAGGGTCTACTTCGACCTCCTCGTGTGCTGAGAGTGGGAAACGTTTCACCTTAGTTTGAGCTCCAGTTTGTTTGCTTTCCTCGTTTTCGTTGGTGGTGATGTTCTTCGCTTAGTTAGCTCTATAGACCGGCCCACTGTGCTGCTGATGTGGTAAAGGGGCGTCTGCTTTAAAAAACTCAGAGCATACGCAGCCAGTCGAAACCTCTGATGCGAGCATTGTGTTTGCAAATGTGTGGGGGCTGCCGCCCCCCCCCAACCCCCCCCCCCCCCCCCCCCCCCCCCCGCGTTAAACCCTAAGGTCCCAGCGTGTTCAGGTTCAAGCGTTGGGCTATGCTATTCGTATGTCAACAGCTCGATGTGTAGCTCTGCGCAGTGCAAAAACTGTTGGTTTTTCGTATGAAAACACACCAACACAAATATTTTGATTTTCGTACAAAAACGCACCAAAGCTATGTTTTTTCGTATGCACGGGGTTACGGCCAGAACGCGATGTGTTGCTCAGCACAGCACAGAAAATGTGGTTTGTCATATGAAAACAACCAAAACCATTGCTTTTGTTGAAAGCGCACCAAAACTATTGTTTTTTCTCGCAGCACAAAAATTGTGGTTTTTCGTATGAGAACACACCAAAACCATAGTTTTTTCATACGAAGAACGCACCACAACCATGGTTTTTTTCGTATGAAAACAGATCGTTGTTTAGCTCAGCACATAAACTGTGTTTTTCGGACGAAAGCAGACTGAAAAAAAATCCCATAAACAAATCCCTATTCAATTCCGCGCCCGAATCACGCTCCCAAGCGAAGAACATTCAAGCGATCTCACCCCCGCTTGGATGAAAAGCTTCCGCAGTCATAGCGACTGCATGTTTGCATTTGGCATGCAGTTGTGGTGCAAAGTGTGGCTCGGAAGCATAATGCAAAAGAGATAAAAGAGGGCGCATGTTCTGCAAACCACAATGAAAAAGGCAGTGCCGCATCGTTTTTTGGAATACCAGGTGGAGCAACTAGAAGCACCCGGCACAAGTGCTGCACAATCGGTGGTTTGTGACCGTAGCTGCCATGGGAGCCAGTGAGGCAACTTTGAAGGATCGGGCCCCCAATTGCAGTTCCCATCATGGATAACCGCGGCATTCGGAGTGCCTGGCGATTGCTGGTTTTGTCAGGAAAGATTCGAGATTGCCTTGCCATCTTTCAATTTAGTTTCCGTCGCCACATGTCCCCGCATAAATGCACAAGTTCCCTGAATGCCCATACACGAATCTCCATTCGCTGAAAACATGTCAGTCGTCTGCCAAACTTGTGCCAAGTTCGCTTGTCGAAGTTGGCGGCTTGATTGTTGAGTCAAAGAAGTTCATGGTTGACATACACTGACATAGCTTCAGTGAGGCCCCAGCGCCCCAGCGTTATCGCCGAGCTTGGGCCTAACCGCAGTCAATTTGCAGGGGTGTTGCCAGGTCTTCGCATTGGGTTCGGCGTTTGAAGTTGGTCGTGAAGTGGGCGGTTCAGCTCAGTTGAGGGCGCTTTGCTCCATTCGTGTCAGGACCCAGGCCTCGGTGCCTGCTGAGTTGTGAGAGCGTTCAACAATGTAAGCAGATCCAGTTAATGCTATGACGAGTAAGGTACGGTTGATGTTGGGCTTCAGAAAGGAACCTGCTATGCAAGTTAGATCTGCGAAATTTTAATTGCTTGATTGTGGACCAGCACCGCCGCTGGCAGGTGACCGTGATTCGCACCAAGGATGGTGACACGAAGGGCTGGATCAGGAAACGACTGCAGACCGTAAACTAACAAGCTGCTTAGAAATGGATGCTGTGAGCCAGGCACGAGCACAAAAGACAGACCGCGTGAAATGGCCAGATGGTTGCGAAGCGAACCTTTCTTTGAGAACAGCACATTCGCACACAGGCACATTTCAAGACTGGGGTGTTGGTTCAAGCCGGTGACAAGCTTTGAGTATTTGAACAGTTAGTACTTGATCAGTTTTGCGCTTTTTGAAAGCCGGGAGGATCCAGGAGGTTGCCCTTGGCATCGATCAGTCCGGTGGAGCGCAGGCATGTGGTGCTGTTGGGGAGGCCGTTTGTCTAGGTGCAGATGACACATGTAAAGTATGGAATAGTATGGTACAGGAAAGCAGTCTTGCAGAGCCGGGAGCCTGTTTCGAGGAACAGGCACCGCAATGCCCAACGCAATCGCAGGCACAGCTTGAAGACCGGACTTGGATGTGAAACCTGCTTCCTGGGGCTTAGACTCCTCTCTCTTGAGATCTGTAGAATCTGTGTTTGGCTCGGATTCAGAACAAAAGGAAAGGCCATAAGGCCATCACAGTCAGGCCGCTGGCATCTTCGTGGCCCCCGACCAGGCAGTGCCCAGGCCGGGCTGGGGTGCTGGGATTCGTTGCGTATTGAGACGCGTGTCGGGATGTCTCGTGTGACCTCTCTGTGCGTGTGCGTGTGCGCGCGTGTCTATTTTGAGCTTCCAGGCTCGTGGGTTCCGTCGGTGCTGTCGTCATGTCTATTCGGGAGTTCTCAACCCATGGTCTCGGCCTAGACCATGGCTGGGTTTCGGCGGAAGCTTCACGGAAGCTGCTTGGCACAGCTTGGAGTGCTGGTCTCTATCATTTCTATCCGTCAGCCCAAAAGAATACATTTTCAGTCCTCAAGGCCCAACGACGAGATGAGCCGAATTGAAGTTATCTTGAGCGCATATCGTATGCTTGTGCCATGACTTGGATGCTCGGCTGCGTGGGGGTTCTTGGGGACCGAGGCTTCGACGGAAACCCTGCGGAGAATGAGTCCAGAACAACGCATGGAGGCTTGGGTCTCGGCTGTTTACCTGTCCCTAGTGGAACGCTGGAGTTGAGCTTAACGTGGGCCGACCCAAAACGATCCCGAGTCAATTCTCAAGGTGTGTCCCTGGCCTGCAAATCCATACATATATATGTATGTATGTATATATATATATATATATATTCATATATATATATATATATCCCTATTAGCAGTCCGTGACCGGGGGGTGTATCGAGGTGCTCCGTGCCTGCTATGACCAAGAGGCAGCAGCGGGTTGGCATTTCAAAGACGTCGGTCTCGCACTGGACATCATGATTTCTCTGTGTGTAGCTAGTATAGGGGCCGAAATCATTGATTAGAATGTCATGAGCGCAATGGTCAGGCAACACAATCAAGTTGTTTCTCCTTTGTCTATCCCCTTGGCAAGTTGTTTGACTTCTGTTTGCGAGTTGAACCAACGATGGCAGCAGTCCGCTGGCCCTGTGGATTTCCGGTGACGTCTCTGCTTGTGCTTCCGGCGTCTCCCTTCCTCGCTCTTTGTCATCCAGTGCTGCGAGGCCTTCGCAAAAAAGCAGGGTGTGCAATTGGATGCCTTGTGAGAACATGACCATGCTGAGGTGTATGCCAAGGTAGTTCTTCAGTACACTCCCATTTGCTGGTGCTTACCTTGGCAAGACATTCACTAACAAGGGGTCCGCTTTTTGCACAGGTGGGCTTGGCCTACAATTTGGGGCGGGTACATATCGGCTCTTGCGACTTCTCCCTGGGCAACTGGACCGCTGGGCGGTGTTCGGCAAGTCAGGTTTGTGTTCGGCCTTTGGGTTTGGGCTTGATGTTCAGGGCGCTTGTCGCGTGGGGTTTGGATGTTGGGGAACACGCCCTATCGCGCGCGAGCCCTCCTTCAGCAAGCGCTAGAAAAGCCGCGCAGTTAGGCGTGACAAGCAGGTGGTCCCCAACGCTTCGTCTGCCGGGGAGGCTTCAATTCACAAGCACAAAGTTTCACGCAGAGCTCGGAAGGACCTGTGGGGATCTTCCAGAGGGTGATGCGGAGTTGAACGGGTTCAGCCTGGATCACTACAAGGCCGGCTTTCAGGACTTTCTCAAGCAGCTTCCAACTTGGGGAGGGGTTTTGGAAACTGGAAGTCTCAGCATGTTTCAGCGATCCTATGCCCTTTGCGTCGAACCTGACATGCCAGACAAGCATCTTGCCAACCATCCACGACGCTGCGAAGGTGGGCTCTGCTGAGATGTGAGATCAGTAGGAATGATTCAAAAGGTAACTCAATGATTCATTCAGTGTGATTCAATGTGATGCAGTGCCGACTCGTATTGAGTAGTGAGTAGTGTCTGAGTTTTGCTCTGAACAGCTCGCTGGCGCGCCGCTGGCGATGCTTGCCAGCCCCTGGAGCCCGCCGATGTGGATGAAGCTGCTCGGACAGCTCGGACATGGACAGTCGCAAATGTCTACCGGTGCGGAGGAGCCCCTTTCAAAAGGGAAATATCACTGACTCAGGACGAAGATGGAGTTCCATGGCGACGGGCACTTGAAAAGAGAGTGTGCAGGGCCGAGCATTCCAGTTTGGAGTCATTCTTGGGATTTCAGGCCGTCGAGAACGAGTTTTTTTCATGCCTTCATGTAGAAGATGCAAGACTGCTCTGATCCTGATGTAGACTCCGCATCGTAGAGTCCAGTTTTCGTTTCGTGCCTTGGAGCCTTCTACTTCTGTTGCAACGCAGAATGTCCGACTCGCTTGGCTTCATGGGTCATCAGCATCATGATCGCAGATGTCTATGCGCGTAGTGAGTTCACAGTCGCGAGACGCCACAAGGCTATGCGGCTTGGGCCTACCACTTCGTGCGCTTCGTCCAGGAGCAGATGAAACGCAACCCAAACCCCCCAAACCCCCCAAACCCCCCAAACCCCCCAAACCCCCCAAACCCCCCAAACCCCCCAAACCCCCCAAACCCCCCAAAACCCCCCAAACCCCCCAAACCCCCCCAACCCCCCAAACCCCCCACCCCCAAACCCCCAAACCCCCCCCCCCAAACCCCCCCCCCAAACCCCCCAAACCCCCAAACCCCCAAACCCCCCCCCCAAACCCCCCCCCCCAAACTTTCCAAGCCCCCCAAACCCCCCAAACCCCCAAACCCCAAGATCCCCAAACTTTCCAAGCCCCCAGCCGTTTGGGCCATGTCCTGGCGATGTGAGTTTCTGGGAGTCCAAGCCCAGCAGGGACGAGATTCCTAGATTTCCGTCGCGAGACGGGAACATCAGAGGAGATGGAGAAGCTGGATGTCCCTATCTGGGCGGTCTCCGCTCAGACCTGAGCTTCACAGTACCGTCAGACCTTCCGGGTGTTACCCATGTGCTGCTCAGAAACATCTCAGAGATTCTGAGGGATCTGAGTGATCACTGTGTGGCAGCTAGCAAGTGGGTATTCTCGACCGCGCAGTCTTCCAGAGGATCCTAGAAAGCTCACATCATAACTTATCACAACACATCGCTCAGGTGCAAAACGAGCCAGAGGCAGCTCAGATCTGGGAGTCGTGTATTTACACGGCGGAGGCCCCAACGTCGGCGCTATTCTCAAGTGCAGGATTTTCCCGTGACCCCAAGGAGGGCACTAGTCACTAGACGGTAGACACGACTGTGAGAGTATGTAAGCTTTGGGATCGCTGATGAAGGGGGCCTTGCTGGGGCATCTGTCATGCCTTTGCAGACTTGCAGACTTACGTTCGACCCACCAGAAAGTAAATTCTTCGAACCTTTCTCCGAGCCACTCTTCCTTCTTTTACAAGAATCAGCGCTCCCCCCACTTTAGACTCGCAAGCAGAAGCCCCGAGAACAGGCGCATGCCACTTCTCACTTCTCACGAGCACAATGACGCAACTCATGCTGCCAGGAAGAGAGGGACTTCGTGCGAGACCACTTGGGTCCTGCCCTTGAGGACGGGGGGGGGGTGGCTTCTGTCCGCGGATTTCTCCCCCCCGAAGTTGATGTGCCTGTGGAAGTAAAGGGCAGTTTCTCTCCCAAACTGTCCCAAACTCCCTCAAACCCTCCCTAAACTTCTACACCCTCTTGAAACCCTTAAGGGCAACAGCTGATTTAGGGCCAAGTCCAAAAATCAGCCCTTGAGGCCCGACAAAAGTCTTTGCAAACATCGAGATTCGGCAGGCTGCTGATCTCGGCAGGGTGAAGATCATCATCTGGGATCACAACCGCCCCTTCGGCGCCGGATTGAGCTTTCGCGTTGTGCTTTGTGATCTTTGTGCTTTCTGCAGGTTCGCCAGGCCACCGAACCAACCCGGGAAGGATCAAAGTTGGCAGTTCAACACCTGGTACAGGCATTTTGCAAGCAGAGCTCTCCTCACTCTCTCTCCGGCGTTCTAAACTTGTGAACGCCATGGACGAAGAATAGATGGTAAAGTCACAGCATGTGCTCATCTTAGGGCACCAGTGGATGTGACCAGGCTCTGGGGACCCGTAGCTTCTCTTAGGCCCCACTTTGAGTCCCTGACTGTAAGGCAACTCAAGCCTAAGCTCTCAAACCCGTAAACCTTGGAGCCCGACTTGTGAGCTTGAGCTGCCCTTTGCCCTCCCGCCCTCGAAGCCCTGAACCCTCGAACCCTTCAGTGGGGTTCAGGATTTTTGTGGTTTGGGCATGTTTGGGCAGCATGTTCTAGACCTGGCTGTTCAGGCTTCCGGGGTTGGGGTTGGGGTCGCGGTGTGCAGAGTTAACCCTCAACCTTCGGATCTCTGCGTGTCTCTCTCTCTCTCTCTCTGTGTCTCTGTGTGTGTGTGTAAAGACGTGCCAGGCGACGGCATGCCCGGGCCTCAGTGTTTCGGGTAAGTGTGTACTTGAGTACTCGAGTGTGATGGGAGCTAAAGAACGAAAGAGAGTTTTTTTGTGTGTTTTGGGGGATTTTTTTCCTCACAGTGACAGCCATGGCAAGGCTGGAGCGAGCAGCCGTGGCCTACGCAGATGACCTGGCCTCGAAGCCAGCGGCTTGGGTGTTTGGGACAGGGTTTGGGGCGAAAACTCCTTTGTAAATGCATCTTTGCTCTCGGCTGGCCGCTAGCTGCTAGGCGAGAAGCTATTTGCCTCTATTCCTGGGTTTTCAGTCGTGAGTGTGCGAAATGAATCTGAAAACTCTGAACTACAGAGCTACAGAGCGCAATGTTCTACCGCTCGGCCTCCGGGATGCAGGTATATCTGGGGTGTTGGCTACCACTGGTGCGCCGCCACACTTGAAGCGCATGTCACGAAAACCTGTGTAAGGATGGTGAGAGTGTCGTCTAGGTACGGCGATGCACGCTACGAGACCTGGCCAGAATGCCACGATGTTGTTTACGAGGCCTGGAAGGAGCAATGCCCTGCACGTGGCGTTTTTGAGTGCGAGCGCCCTTGAGGACCGCAAGCGCGGTGGCTCCGTCCAAGAGCTCAAAGCCAGGCCGCAGTCGAAGTCTCCAAGCCAGTCGCCACAATTTATAGCCGCCACGCCACTTTGACAACTGTGCGAACTGTGCGAACTGTGCGAACTGTGCGAGCTGTGCCAATTTTTCATGAATTTCCTCTTTCTCAGACAGGCTGGGTTTTGAGAATGTCCGCCGCTTGGCCGAGCCGGCTCCCTGGAGTTGCCTGAGCTTCCGTCCATCTCGATGTTGTTCCACTTGTTCCACTTGTTCCACTCGTTCCACTCGTTCCACTTTGTCCACGGCAGGCTTAACGCCATACACGAAATTCTTGGTACCGTGAAAGTTCGTGGACGTAGCCGTCGACTTTGTGCACTTTCTCGACAGTTCCCGCGCGCAGGAATACAGCACGGCCAGCAAATGTCAGCTTCAAGCATACTTGGCATGAGGCTGTGGCGCGTGCAGGTGCACCGCCCGTGTAGCATGTCAAGTCAAGGCTGCGGCCGGACAAGCACATCATCTTCACAGAAGGCTGCCAGGAAGCCAATCCTTAAGTCGTTGAAGTTTCCAAGGGATGGTCAAAACAGGGTCCTGTAACTCCATTCTTGACTGGGGGCAGTCTGGACTTTGAAGCTGGGGCTTCATGTGGCCCTGGATTTGCAGGGATGTGTATGCCTTACAGACCTCCCACAAGCAACATCACGATAAAACGGGATATGAAAAACGATCCTCTCAAGTTGTCGGATGCAGCAGAGTATGGTGGTCAGGAGCTCTCCAACCGCAGCTTGGATGATATGCTTGGAGCCAGGGGCTCGAAGATGCTAGTGACTGCTTTTTCGCGAGTGCCTGTGTTGTGTGTGGCAAGTTTATTTTCAGCGATGAACAAGACGCCCGGGGCCGGTTTGAAGTATTTGCCGATTTGGCACTGCCGCCGATTGCCGGAGTCGGTTTGGAGTCTGCTTGATGACCTCTGCTTTTTGGGCGGACGATAGGGCCGGAGGGGGGATGGGTGTGTGTGATGAAGCTACACGACGTGGGCATCGTAACCTGGCAACCTGTGGAAGGTGTGTCTCTGCGCGCGCGCGCGTGTGTGTGTGTGTGTGTGTGTGTGTGTGTGTGTGTGTGTGTGTGTGTGTGTGTGTGTGTGTGTGTGTGTGTGTGTGTGTGTGTGTGTGTGTGTGTGTGTGTGTGTGTGCGTGCGTGCGTGCGTGCGTGCGTGCGTGCGCGCATTTGTGTGGGGCTGACTTGTGATTAACATCATTTGTTGTCTTTCCCTTCCAATTTCCTGATTTTGTCACATCTGGGGCCGCTGTGTTTGACAGAGCTGTGTTGGATGCAGGGTGTTACGTAGCTATGTTGCCTGCTCAATGGCCTGTCTGTTAGCATGCCAATGATGAGAAGAGAAGTGCATGAGAAGGACTCTGCTAGTTTTTTGGGTTCTTTGGCCCGGCTCTTGCTCAGCATGAAACACGTGGTAATCTGTTCTGATTCCAGAGCTCAGGTTTGGAAAATCGGTGAGAGGCACATGGGGGTGCCTTGTAGTGGCCTGCAATTTCTGGTCAGGTTTGATGAATATGCATGTTTGTTTTCCCGAATTCGAGCGAAGGGTTTTTCAGCGGAGGTGGTCTTCGAGAAGGCTGTCGTTATCGTTGATGCATGGCTGGATGTCGTGATGGCTCGAGAAGGATGTCGTGGTTTTAAGTAGTTTTGAAATGTTGTAAAGCACAGGGTAGGGTTTGCAGGATCCGCCACACCTGCTGAAAACAGCGCTGGCGAGCTGGGCGCCTCGAACATTCTCGGCACAAACGACAACCCTCTCACGCTGGCGCGTGGGGCGTTCTCGAAAGTCTGGCTTTAGACAACCCTCTCGGTGTGTCTGATGCTGTCGCATGGGGCGTCCACGAAATTTTGGGCGCAAACCACAACCCTCTCAGCGCAAGCGGGGTGTCTGATGCCTCCAGCTTTGACCACTTTAGGCTCTAGCCGTTATGGCTGTTGGGATGCCAATCGTGAACTTGCAGGTATGGAATGAACATCATCAATGACATGAATCACGGAGCGGAGCTTAGCAGTGGTGTCCGCGCAGACCAGGAGTGTCATCTCCCCCCATCTCCCAAGCATCTCCTCCCTTCCCCTCCCCTGGGCCCCACCGAAGCTTCGGTCCAAGGAGTCGAGGGCTTGTTAGGCGCTTGTTGTGCATGAGATCTCTTGACATCTGCGCACTTACACCCTGTGAGCCCGAGGTTGTGAGGGCTGGATAGATTGGAACCTGTGCCTGGATGAGCAAGGACTGGGGCTGAGGGCTGAGGAGGGCTGAGGAGGGCTGAGGAGGGCTGAGGGAAGCCCCAAGTTCGCCACCCGATTGTTCCCGATGGTGCAGCCCCCTTCGCAGCCGAAGCCTGAACCTTAAACGCTTTCCTTCACGGGGCAGGTGGTCCAAACCACGTGGGGAACTTTTGCCGGGGCCCCGAGCGGACAGGGCTTTCAGTATAGTCACAGCTGACAGCTCCATGAGCTTTGAGTTTCTACTGTAACTCACTTGCTGGGACGGCTTCAAAGGAATGCGGCTAGGGGGACATGCGGGGAACCCCCCCTTCCTTTCGTGTCAACATCCACATTGAGATAGCAAGACATTCCCTGCAAGCCTGAACCGGGTGAACTCGGATGCAACCTCGCCCAAAACATCTGAGGCTCAGCTCCAATCATTTGCGACACGAGCCGGGGTGAGATCCTCCGCCAGCCTTCCTACTGGCCGGCAGCCTGTGGGTTGACTTTGGCGCCTGTCTTGTACTGCATGCGCAGGTTAAGAGCTTCGTGCTTGCGTGGTTTTGGGTGGTGCCTGCATTGTCATGGATGTCACAATGGGAACAGGTTCTGGGATGCTTCTTGCAGGGAAGCTGCAGGCTGGCGAGTGGACCTGGCCCTTGCACCCCCAAGATTCCTGAGGTACATGGGCCACTTCTCACGCTACATCCAGCCTGGTGCATGCCGTGCGGTGAGCAGTGCAAGTCGGGACGTCCTTGAGGCACGGGAAAAGGTTTCCTGAGAAGATCTAGATTTAGAGGAGGAGCCGGAAGGCAGGGGTTTTGAAGCACTCTTCAAGATATGTCGACTGGTGTGATGAACTGACGGGACCGTCTAACAGCTCGCGTTGCCGTCTGGCATGCTGTTCGCTTCAGGAGTAGCTGTTGCCAAGCAATGATGAGTCTTCAGTGAAGGGAGCCCTTCTCATTTCTGGATGGGGAAAAGACTGGAGGTTCCTATTCTTGAGGCATGCGGGAGGCAGTGTGCAAGGGGACGATGCAACCCCAACCTTCCCTAAACACTGTACCGAGCCTCCACCCCATCACGGCTGAGACCTGCCTAGCCAACCACTCTCCTTTGTACAAGCAGCTCAATGGCAAACACTGCGGGGGGTCCTTCGACAGCTTGCCAAGTGTCTAGCTGAGAGTAGCTAAGAGAAGCACTGCAAAGCCGCTCAGAGAGGTCACATCGTGGGTCAATCCCGACGGCAGCACTGGCCTCAAGAATCATCTGCTCAGCTTTGCTGTTGCGACATCTCATGCTGGATTCTCACAGCTTCCGCTTCAACGCAGGTCTAGCCGTTGTGGTCATGAACCAGAGCACCGAGGACATCGAGTTTTGGCTGAAGGCCGGTGGTCCGCGTGCGCAACGGTGCTCTGCATTAGACATGTTTGGAACAAAAGCAACGGTGACACTGAGTTTGCACATGTTTGCACACCGAAGCTCTGCCCTGAAGCGTATGCAATCCATGGTGTGCCCATCACCAGGTGCAAGGGTCAGGTGCTGTGTGCACCGAGGCGCTCTGCATCAGGAGATGGTTGGGTGTGTAGATTCTGCATGTGCGAGTGCTGCAAACACACAAGCTTCATTGAGCCCTCGTAGCTTGACCCTTCACCCTGCAAGCAGTTTTTGCTCAAAAAGTCAGTTACGCATTGGGGGCACTTGGAGAAAAGGATTTTGGGGTGCTTGGGGCGGACGAACTGTCTGAGCACAAGCATTTAGGCCTCAAGAAAGACCCAACCTTCACAAGGCTTTTTTTTCATGTTTGAACCGCATTTTCTTTGACTTTTGCTTCCGAAGTGTTGCAGAACACCTCCTGGCAGGCTCCGGCGCGCTCCATCACTACATACCTCGTGGATGATGCAGAGATCGCAGAACAGTAGTCCCTGGTACTCTTGTTCACGTGATTGTTCCGCCCCATATGGGTGGTTGTCAAAATTATGATCCCTTTTGGGGTACCCTAAATATTAGGTGCCGTATTATAATAGGGATCCAAAAAGGGACCATAATTTTGACAACCGCCCATATATGTTGCGAAGGACAAGTAGCTTTGTCTCCTGTCCGTGCCATGAGCCAGCGCTGGCTCGGGACGTCTGACAGGAGCAGCTCCTGTGTGATATCAGTTGGATCCTGTACCCGGAGTGGGAGCTCCCATTTCGAGATTGTTTTCCCATTACGCAAAGCAACAAAGCTGAGATCTCCACTGTTACAGTATGCTGGGGTGTCGAGGGTCAGATGACGTCGGAATTCGAGCTCGGGCGATACCAAAACGTGTCAGTCTTTGACCCTCGACCTCAGTAGAATTAACGTGCCCTGCCAGCACAACAGATACAACAGCTGCGGTCCAGTCTGCCATGTGGCTCAAGCAGAACAAGTGACCCAACGCCTTAAAGAGGCTTCACCAATCCTTGGAGCGCACCCCCAGCCAACCCTAGAGTAGTGCTTGTCTAGCTCTACCCCTCTCTTGCATCAAGAATCAAAAGGTAGTGCCAGCCTTAGGCCTGCCAGAGGTTCCGCAAGTTGCCCATAGCCCAGGTGCAGAGGGTGAAACACCGTGCCAAGGTGCAAAAAGGGTGCGACGCAACGGGTGCGAAGGCATCCAGAGTCTCAGAGGCCCAAGCATGGCCGCAGCGGGCGACTGGCGCGCACCCTTGCGCCACGTGCGTGAGGTGCTGCGGACGGCACCTCTCTGCACACTGGAGGCTGCCCAGGCCGAGCTGAAGGCCATACTTGCCGAAGTGGCCGCACGCTGCGGCAAGAATTTAGACGAGGCAGAGATGGAAGCCGCTAGCTTGCAATTCAAGAACGTTTCCATTTCAGTTGCCCTTCTCGCAGTGGTCACACCTTGTCAGTGTCGGAGGCTGCCATCATGCACGATTTGGAGTTGAAAGGCTACCACTTAGAACCTGCGCTGCCGGAACTGGACGACTCCGCTCTGCTGGCACAGGCCGCGTTGCCATGTCATGAACCACATATCGAGAAAAAAGAACTTGATCTCCAAGGCTCCCATAGGCTCCCAGCACATGTTCGAACTGAGTTCAAACATGTACATACATCGATATTCATTTCGAGCCCCCCATGGGCCCCCTGCCTTCCCCTGCCTTCTCTGCTTCTCCCCCTCGGCCCAGGAGGATTGTGAAGGTACGATAAGGTACGAGTCTTATGAGGTGAGTGAGGGAAGTGGGAGGTAAGTGGGTAGTTGGACCATGAGCACAGGAGATGCAGATTTGCAAGCGGCGGCGGCTCACGGGCAAGACCAAGGCCCTTCCTTCGCCTAAAGGGTCGGAGGATCCCGAGAAGGCGCAGCCGAGATCAGTCCGGCATGTCCCGGCACAAGCTTCATAATTCTTCACAAGCTTCACCAGCAACCAGGGCTTTCGAGCCCAGAAGGGTTCCAAACCGTCTGATGCCAAACCAGCCCCGCTGTAGCGACATACCAGGACATACACCACTGGCACTGCATGATGAGTAGTTTCGCGTTTCGCAGGTTGATATCGTTAAAATGGCATCGCGCGATGAGCGGGTCGAATGGGTTTCCTGGCAAAGGAGAGGTGCTTCTGTCTTCAGTATGCGATCGCGGGAAAGATGGCTCCATGGTATCACATGATGAGACGGGTGGGCTGTACCGGCACGCGTGATGAGTTGTGGGTTTGAACACAGGGGAGACTGTTGGGATGTCCAGCTGCAGTGTCTTATTGCTTCCATGTTGTCGTGATATCAGATACCAAGGAGTAATCTGATACCATCATCTGATGGCTCCTTGGTATCAGATGATGGGAGGGGCAGGCTTTGAAGAATCGCGCTGGCATCGCATGATAAAAGTTTATCGCAAGACGAACGGGGTGGGTTCAAGAAAACATATCTGGCATCGTGGCTGGGTTTCAAGAAGACAACAGTAGCCTTCCTGTTGCCCCCATGCTATAGGATGGGGAGATATGCAAAAGTCTTTGGCATCGTGGGTTTCAGCCAGAGCCTTTGGCAACGCATGACGAGAGGGGTGGTTTACAATACAACGCAAGTGGACCGTTTCTCCGTCTCATCGGGCTTGGGTCCATATGGTATTGCATGATGAGGGGGTTGAGTTGTAAGAAGCCCTCGAAGGACGGACTATCGCTGGTGGTGCGTGGTCCTTTTCTCGCGGAGTGAAGGGGTGTGGTGTTAGAAAAACCTCACTGACAGAGCATGATGAGACGGGTGGGCTGTTACAGAGTGTGAGCAATCCCCTGTTGCCGCCTACCCGTCGCGGGATGAGATAGCCCCACGGTCTTGATGAGAGGGGCCCAGGGGTGAGTTTCAACACTGTCTCAGGGTTATTTCGTTGTTACAGGGGCGGGTTTTAACATAGGTTTCGGTGCCATTTTTTGCGATGAGAGGGGTGGGTTTATGCCAAATACATGCTGGAACCGCGTTGTGGTGGTGGTGGTGGTGGTGGTTGTGCTCCTCGTCGTCGTCGTCGTACTTGTTCCTTCTATACAGTCCGATGAGGATACGCGTGAGGGCTTCAACAGGCATCACTGGCGGCGCATGATGACGGGTTGGTTTGAACCAAATCGAGGGGCGTGTTTGCCAAAAGCTTCCTGCATGGATGGCTCCATGGCAACCCAGCGGAGAAGCAAAAATGCGACCCATATTTCCCAGACTACCGACACAGACACGCATGACCAGAACACATGCGCATTTGAATTGTTTCTTTGTCAGTACTTTCAAGTTCTGTCCCTGGAGGCTTAAACTTTGCAAATTTTGTCGCCGTCGTGACATGTTGTGACCAGAGTGGCATCACTCTGTGCGCACCTTCCTGAAGGTGCCACAAAGCGAAGATGGCTTCGTAGCGATGTCCGACCAGGAGGCCCTTTGCAGTCCTGGCGAGGTGGCGCAAAGCTCGCCAACACGCACAGAGGAGTTGAGGGTGCGGGCCTGAAGAGAGGGTGGTTTCTGAAGAAAGCAAGCGTCACCGTGACGCGTCGAGGGTTTTCGCGCCAGCTTCCCGGTTTCCACATCAGGACGGGGACGAGGACCGTGATGGCCTCGAGGCCCTCAGATTCTTGCGTGTTCGCATCTGAGTCGTGAAACCGTGTGAAACCGTGTGAAAGCGTGTGAAAGCGTGTGAAACGCTTTCACCTCAACCCAGGAGCCAACTTCTGCTTCTTCGCCTGACAACGCTGCACGGCCAAGCTCAAACGGCCTCGAAGCCTGGGCCGCTTTAGCTCCGAGAGAGTTCCGCTTCAGCTCCGCAAGTTTCTGGTGCTCTTTCTGTGGCTTCTCCAGTGTTGCAGCACAAAAAAATCTGCCCAAATTTTTGGGTTTGGTTATACTTGGTTTCTTCAGGCCTGTATTTGACAAGGCTTGGCACACGTGCGATGCAGCTCTTGCTTTTCTTGACGCGGACATGAGTTGTTGTGCCATCAGTATTCTGCTTGATCCACACCGGGAGGTCTGCGCCGTGAATACACTGTTCCACATTTTGCAAGGGCGAGTGGATAGGGCTTTTATTGGCAGGACAACGGAGCCGAAATCCTCGGGAACATCTAGGTCCCATGCCAGAAGAGCTTCATCAACAAAGAGACTTAAACACAAGTGTTCATTCGCCCAGTTCTCATCGTTTTTCCATTTTGCCTGTCTTCGGCTTGTCTTTTGGTCGTCTTTTGACTGTCTGTTGGTTGTCATTGGGCTGTCTTTTGGTTGTCGCTTCGTAGTCTTTTCTAATCTTTGCTTGTCTTTGGCTGAGTCATGCGCGATTCAGAAACCAGGATTCAGGAAACTAGAAGATTCCGGAAACATGAGTCACAAAACCAGTCGATCCAGGAAACTGACTACACGTGATTCAGGAAACCAAGTGAGGAAACCACAAGGTGGAGGAAACCAGAGGGGGGCGATGATAACGTTGAATCAAGCACGCTTTCAGTTTCCCGAATAAGCGGTTTTTGAATCTGCACTGTCCAACTTCCCGAATCGGCGGATTCCGAATCCGTGCCTTCGAGTTTCCTGAATCAGCATTGTTCAGTTTCCAGAATCCGCGTTCTCCTTTTTTGCGAGTCAGGTTTTTGCAGTTGCAGAATCCGCGTTTCCCAGTTTCCTGAATCAGCGGGTTTCCACAATCCTGGTTTCCCGAATCCGTGCTTTGCTTGTTTGGGCGCCACCCCTAAAGGTAGGGTAGCCAAGTTCTGGCCGCAGAGTACTTGAATGTACTTGACTTGACTTTGATCTTGCGGATGTCTCCGGTTGAGGACCATGCTGTGGAGGAAGAGGAGGGAGAGGAGGAAGAGACCGTGTTCGTGAGTCGGAAGGCAAAAAGCCTGCGACAAAGCCTGTGCTTCTTTTCAAACCCCTAGTAGGTAAGAATTTTGTGGCGGACTCTCAGCTTCCATTTCGCAACTGTAGTAAGTTCTCACACTTACAGTACTTCCTTCTGTGTGGGCAGTGTGTCCAACGAAGAGTGCCCACATGAATTCCAGAAGGATGGTGAAAGGCAGCATGTTGTCGTCTCAGGAGCAAGGTCAGCCGCCGGCAACGTAGTAGGGTTCCAGCATTTCCCGAGTCTGGGGTTTGGTCGATTGAGTGCTTCAGGGCTTGCAAGGGGCTGGGCACAATCTGAGTCTCCGCCAACCAAGCTCCGAAAAGACGAAGCGTCTTTCTGTTCACAACATGAGGCATATGAGGCCTTGCATCCCAGTCAGTACACCTGCATGAGGCATTCACGGCTTTGCGCGCTCTGCGGCGGAAAGGTCTCCAACACATTTCCAGCGGTTGCATATACCGCCTCTTTGATGCCACTCTCCAGGATGGCGAGGCGGGAACCCCCGTTGCAGTGATGGGGAGAGGGCACACAGCCACAGAGCGGAGTCACGTCCAGATGGAGAGCAGACCGCACCAGCTGCGTGTGGAGATGTCATCAGCGTTTAAGAAGGGATCTGAGGTCCACAGATCTTTTTTCAGCGTTTAAGGAGGCACCTGAAGTCAACTCATGTCAACCTCCCCAGGCACTGGTTGCACTGGATGCATCGCAGCTGGTTACGCCTTGGCGTTCTTCCAGAGCGGGCGTAGAGGCTGCTCCCGCTTGATCACCTCGCTAGCTTGGTGCTAGGACAACGAGAGCCGCAAAGAATTACTGTTGGAGCTCAGAAGGAGCTGCTGGCCATGGGGATGGAGGAAGCCTTGCGACGGATCTTGGCAGCTGCCGCCGGCCCCTGGGACCAAAAAACAGGCCATGGGTTTATTTTTGGTTTGTGTTGTTTTGTTGCTTGTTTTGATGTGTTTCGGAGGGTGCCGAGAACTTGAGGGTAAAGGACAAAAAGAACCTCTTGGGCGTAGCACCAGTTGAAGACTTTGACAGCTTGCCGGGGTCCCGATGTCCCTCGGCTCTGGAAACCGGAAGCTGTCGGGGTTGGGGTGCGGTGTGCGGATTCTGCAGCAGTTACGGCAGAGCATCCTACATAGGACGATGCTTTATGCGATCTGGTTCTCATCCAAGCTGTTGCTTCGCTCAGGAGGCATCGCGGATCAGGAAGAAGACGGTGAAGAAGAAGAATGTGAGGACGACGCTTGTGTGGAGGAAGATGTTGGAAAGAGCGACAAGCATGGAGAAGTTTCTGCAGCGTTAAAATTCCAACAGCAATCTGTTATGCCACCAGATTTTTTGATGCCTTGCAAAGAATGATGGGTTACAAGGAGGACTTCGGGTGAGGGCAGGTCTTTTGCAGGTCTTGCAGGTCTGTTGCCTTTCGTTTTAGGCCGGCGAAAGTGACGACGCGAGTCGAGGGGAGGGAGAACAGCCGACCCGCGAACCCCCGAAGCTTTGAGAGAACGCGCAGTGCGGAGTGGAGCTTGGGCATAGGCTGTAGGCTCCTGCTGTAGGCTTCTGCTGTAGGCTCCTGCTGTAGGCTCCTGCTGTAGGCTCTTGCTGTAGGCTTCTGCTGGCTTGTTGCTAAGTAGAAAATTGGCAGGGGTTGTGGGGGCTGAGAAGTCAAGAAGGCAGATGGCCGCGCAGCACGACTTGCAGGGGTCGCGGCGCTGAAAGAGACCAGCGATTTGAAGAGAACCAAGCAGAACATGGATTCTTGAAAGCTGTCTGAAGCTTCTTTGTCATGGGGACACGTTCATATTGTGATTCCTGTTTTTTGGCCTTAGGAGCTAGTTTGTCACGGAAGTTTTGAAAGCCAACATCTAATCTAATCAGACAAGGACCCGTGATGACATGGACCGGTAAATTGTTTTAGTCGACGATGTAACATGGACCAAAGCTGCTCAGTGGTTCGGTTCTTTCTTGGCATATGCTTCCAAATGTCAGAAGCCTCAATCCCGGGACCGAAACCACAGGCTTCAAACCTTTACGTTCTCCGCATGATGCACCCCCAAGTGTGCGAGCAGATTCTGGTTCAAGCTTGCAACCTCCAAGCTTTTGAAGGCCGCAGGCGAGCAGGGGGTCGGGAGCAGGGGGGGGGGGGGGTGTGTGTGTGTGCAGTTCTTCAAGTTTAGAGACCTTTCGAAGCTTGCGGGGTCCTGGCCTGTTCTGGCAATTCGCCCAACTCTGAGAGAGCGGCTGCATCTGACATACACGACCAAGCCTTGCTGAACCTTTGCATTTCCCGATGTCATGCGCTTTCTACATTGTAAGTTCCCCGTTGCTGTTGCAGCCCTGCTCATGCCTTTGTACGTACGAAAGTGTACAGCTTGTGCAGGCAACGAGAGGCCATTGTAGAGGGCATAGAGGGGTTCATGCATTTCCATACGGAGAATGGCTACTGTACGCCGGCACGGACGGTTTTACAGATGAAATCGCGTGATTTCGGTGTCAATGGTCTGGGCTGCTGTTCTTCGGGCGGTTTGTCACGCCCCAGGCAAAAATGTCTGCTTGACACAAACTGCGCCACATCGAAGGTCTCATGGATGAGGAGTACGATGTCATCGTTTGCGGCACGGGCTGTGGGCCGAGTTTGTAGGCGGTAGTCATGCACTAAACTGTGTTGCAATTCTTTGGCCCGGTATTTTCAGTGTATGCCACTATGCTATGCGATTTTTTGGCAAGTACGCTTGCTTTCCCTCTGCATTTTCTTCGCATTCAGCTACTTGTTGGCCTCGGTTTCACATGACAATGCCTTTGTTTCCGAATAAGCCCTTTACGTGGCCTTACGTGGCCCCTTGCATCCTGGTGGACCTTACTTAACCCACCTGAGGAATACATTGAATTGTATGACTGCCGACAGTGCCGACCCCAAAACTGCAGACCAAACTCTGAAGACCCAAGAACCGTAAGCTCCTCGACTTGTGGGTCTTCACTATCGCCGCCCCCGGCTTGGCGGATGCATGAGGTTGAGACCGGTGCATTGAACTGTTCGGACTGCAGCCGTCCTGATTGAGTCTGTTGTGGCAGTTCATAACGACTCATGTCGATAACTTCAGTTCCATCCTGAGCCACGCAATGGCTGGACAATCTCCCGAAGGCCTTCCTTACAGAAATGGCTCCCCCGCCATTCAGCCACTCCGAGCACGCTTGGGCTGCGGATGCTTCGGCTGCGGATGCCACTGAGTGACCATGACCTCCGTCGCTTGGCATGCGCTGAGTGCCGCACGAGTCTGCTGGCAGGATTCGTGAAATTTCGTGAACCATCACGCCATCGCTAAGAATCTTTGCTTTGGCAAGTGAGGCGATGTGGCGCTCACGGGCTGTCCGCAGGACGAATGGGATGCTTGGGCTGACCTCACCCGGAAATTTGGAAACTCCACCCTGCACCGCCTAGTGGCGATCACATCCACCATAAGCCATTGGAGGTAGGTGCTCCGCTCAGCATTGTTTTCAAAGTTTTTGGGGTCTAGGCTGCAACGATTGGGATCCAGCACTGACAGCCCAAATGAAGCCCATGCAGCTTGGAAGACGCCGTGTCACCCCTGTCCCATCGAAGCGGGCCCGCAGAGCTCCATTATCCTGCAGAACAAGTTCCCGGAAGCCGCTCTGTACGAAGCTCAAAAGCACCGCGCAAGCTGTTGAAAGGACTCTCTAGATGCTCGTGGGCCTAGCCCTGGCTGCCGCGGGGTCTGTGCGGGTGCTTGGCGAAGAGCCCGTGCTGCTGCCCGGCTAACAATATGTAGTCGTCCAGGCCAGCACAGGCGTTCACGATGGTACTTTGCAAGACGAATGGCCCATCCGTTGCAGCTCCACAATAGTTTCTCCTTGTGCCAGAAGGGATATTCGTATATTTCTGCATGGAATATTGGGATCCAGGATTTCTGATTGTCCTTTAGATCAGCAGGAAAGGTGCTCTGCATGCGAACAGCAAAGGTATGGTGGCTTCATCACTGCAAAAAAGGCGGCTGAACGCCAAATTCGAGCTTCGGCAGCGAGCAAGGTGTGGACAATTGTGGACAAGTGAGGCATGGCGGAGTTCTTGCTTTGCAGCCAGTATCTCAATCATCTGGGGTCCGTGTTCAGTGGACAACGGTTTCTTTTCCGAGGATGCGTTCATTTGCTTGCCTGGCGGCACTCATGCAAAGCAAAAGCCTGAGCAAGCCCTTTTGCGAGCCTCCTTGCTGCTGCATTCAGAGACATCGACCAGACACCATTCCCCAAATCTACAAATCTACGTCAAGTTGTGGGTCATAGGGTCCTAGGCCTTAGATACCTTAGGCATACCGCTGAGGATTCTGGAAGAAGCTTACGGCCGAGGGCATACCTTTGGTTGCCACTCGGGTCCGAGACTCCGCGTACCAGCGCATCCGCCCTCCAGCCGAGTCAGCTTAAAAAGGGAGGAGACGTAATGGAGTTTAATGGAGAAGCATGTAGAAGCTGAACCGGAAGCACTTCGTGAGGTCACTCTTCTGGCCCCTCTCTAAGAGCCACCAAACGAGCGCTGCGTAGTGGCAACAGTGTGCAAGGCGGCCACGCTGTGGTGGTGAAGACGCTCGGCACCTGGAAGTGAGAAGAGCACATCATCACATCGGGTTGCCCTTCGCATCCTTAGCAAATCGGGACCCGTTCCTGTAGGACCTACACGCGCGCACGAACCAGTTTGGTTGGCCCCATCAAAAATTGGGGCCCATTTGCTTTTGGCCACCCCATGGAGGCAATGCCAGTCGGTGGAAGCCGCAACTCGACGCCTTCTTTAGAGGGGTCTTTGGGTCTTTTCTGAGAGGAGGGCCTTTTCACAGGCTTTTGTTCTGGCTTGGCTTTCTCTAACGCCGTGAAGGCTCAAATTTAGGCGTACCCTTGGCACGCGAGACCTTGAGGACTTGTGCTTGATCTTGGAGGACCCGGAAAGCTAAGAGGCAACTTGTCTGTCCATCGAATTTCTGTTGAGAGCGACGCCTGGCCACTCTTGCACCACCGACTCTTTAAACTGAGCATGGCGAAGGGTTAGGTGGCGTATGGGCCTGTGTGGGACGAGGATCCAACCTGTCCTAAGCCTAGCATTCAACCACTTTACTCCGCTTCTCTAGCCTTTGTGCAGGGTTGGGTAGTGTATGCTTTGCCACGTTGCCAGTTGGCATCTGGGATGAGATCGGACTGGAGGTGTCTCAAGCTCCCCTTTCCATCGGACCCCCCGAGAGGACTTCGTGGATTGGCGCCCTGGCGCTCTGGTACGCAGCATCCAGGAGCTGGCTCGAGGGGATCTTGAAGTCTACGACGGGGGGCTCATGAGAGCTCAGAGGTGAACACCTCTTCTAACCATTGTCATAGGCCTGTCTCCCAGCCTCTTCTCAAAGAAGGAGGTGACGGAGACCCTGCCAGACTTCGATGTTGCCATCCTTGGACGCATCGGGCTCAGGCGGGGCTGCCTCGGGCCCGGGGGGGGGGGGGCCGGCCTTAGGGCTTCAGAGAGTTGACGTGCTGAAGTTGACGAAGTGTCATCTTGTGCTTGTAGGTCCGGTTCCCTTTGGGTGCAACAACAGTGTAGATGCTTGCGAGCCCTGTGTGGTTGTGCATGGGACAGCTGTGCCAAAAAGCACCGACGTTTGCTTCCTGAAGACGTTGCATGGCCAAGCGTGTGCGATCGTGTGCGCATGCAATGCTGAAACCCGGCTTTTGGCTCAGTGGACAGGAGACCTGCCTTTCACGGGATAGTTTTGCACGCGAGGTGGGATGGATTCGGGATTTCCACCAGTGCCGGACGAGATGAAGGTTCCTGCGACAGAGGACGTCCCACGACCCAGGTTCGTGGCACCTCCAGCTGCATCGCGGAGCTCGTCCGTGGAGTCAATGGAGGACTTGCAAATTGTGCTTGGCCCACGTTCGGCTCTGCCAGGGCGACTGGGCACGGCCAGAAGGCTGCACATGTCGCGAGACAGCATCGTCTCCCTGGCCAACTCTACAAGCACTGCGGATTGCATCAGGTTCAGTGACTACATGAGGCTGACCCGACCGATCCCCAGAGCAGAAGGATCACGAAGACCGCAGGCTCAACTCTCTGTCGGCAGTGCCCTTCACGTTGGTGATGGTGTAAATGCCATGTGCTTGGTGTGCAGCACCCTAGTTGCAAACCATTTTAAGAACATGCTTCCACCATTGCGGTCCCGATTTCTGTGCTACGTCAACAGCTACTGTAAGTCCAGCAGCTCTCCATTCCTTCAGCTCATGCCAGGTTATCACAAGCCTCCACTGCGAAGTTGCATGAAGGGGGCCTTCTGTGATTTCTGCCACCTGCACGATGGACGCCGCAACAGGCGTCGACGAGGCGTTCCCTCGGATCTGATGATTCAGTTTTCCAATGTTTTTGTCTTTCATTTTGCAGGTTGTCTTGGCAGGCAGGGAGGGCAAGCTTACTTTCACTGAGGCGCTTTTCTCTGGGAAGGAGCTTCTGCTCGCAGATGACAGGGCGCGCATTTTGGGCTACAAGGATGGCAATGTTAAGGTCCGCGTCAAGCAAGTGGACCATGCCACAGGGCGTGTCTGCGTCGGAGTCGACGATGGCATGCAGGAAGCATGGGTTTTCAAAGACGAGCTGCGGCCAGTCGAGGCAGGGAGAGCATGTGAGAGCATTTCCAGTTGTAAATGTGAAGTCGGTCTGGGTGGGAGGGCAGGGGACGCCAACTGACATCAGCTCGCTTTCCTGGAAGGATCAGACAGGCCGGATGACTTGGAATGACACCGAGCTGCCTGTGCTTCAGGGCATCCTCCTGTAGCACTCCTGGCTAGCTGAGCTGTTCTTAGCAATTTTCCAGCATGCAGAGCATGCTGCATACTGTGGCTGTGCGGGAGGACCTGCATGCCGTGCAATGGTAGCTTTTACGAGCAGCGGTTCGTTTTTGCATCAGCTGCAGTACTTGGTTCGTAAATACATGCGGCATCTTGCGATGCTTGTTTCCTGAAGCACCACCTTGTAGTGCATGCGGCTACGGTATGATAAACCTCGCTAGCTGCTTCTGCATACTGCGGAGTATGTTGTGCACGACTTTGAAGGGCATGTTGTCTGCTGTGAGAACTTAATCTACGAGCACCTTGCCTGTGCTGCGCATGGCGCAGCGTCTTCCTTTGACACTCCCCTGCCTAACAACAGGTGAGCCGCACTTCCGACCTATTTTCGTGTTGAAAAAGGTTCGTGCAACTGCTTGGTCGCCATGTGCGCAATATTCGCTGGTTGGTGGTCTGTGGGGTGCCTCCTTCCAGCATCCTGTTCGCCTAGGCAACGACCAAGAATTCCGATGCGCTGACCTGGTGCCTGAGCCGCCAAGTTTGTTCTAGATTTTGCAGATCTGGCTTGCAACATGTACACAGGCATCGAGACATCAGAATACGTGGTAGCTGGACGACGCTCAACTGTGTTCCATAGACTTCGCCGTGAGCATTGAACCCATACAAGATGCTAGATCTTGGCGTTTTTGTGGTGTGCAATGTTTCAAAAATGTTATTTCTCGACTTTGCTGGTCTTTTGGGTGCTCTTTCCTTTCTCACCCCTCCCAGACCCTCCCTCCCTGCTCACCTTCCCCTCCCTCCCCACCCTCCCCACCCTCCCCCCCCTCCCCACCCTCCCCACCCTCCCCACCCTCCCACCCCTCCCACCCTCCGCCACCCTCCCCACCCCTCCCCACCTCCCACCCTCCCCACCACCCTCCCCACCTCCCACCCCCCCACCCTCCCCACCCTCCCACCCTCCCTACCCTCTCCCCACCCTCCCCACCCTCCCCCACCTCCCCCACCCTCCCCACCTCCCCACCCTCCCACCCTCCCCTACCCTCCCTACCCTCCCCACCCCACCCTCGCCTCCCCCACCCTGCCCTCGCCTCCCCACCCCTGCCCCTCCCCCCTCCCCCCCAACCGGACCCATGCCCTCCCGGTCAAGACAGTTGAAACGACAGCAAAGAGTCATAACATGATATTTTCGACCTCCCGCTTCCCAGATTGGGGTCACGAACTATGCCTATTCGTTTGTTTGCAGGGGTTTCGGGGATTCGGATTCAGATTGTAAGCGATCTTGGGTATAGGATTCGGTATCTCTCTCTCTCTCTCTCTCTCTCTCTTTCTCTTTTCCTGTCTATCTCTCTGCCTCTGCCTCTGCCTCTGCCTCTGCCTCTGCCTCTGCCTCTGCCTCTGCCTCTGCCTCTGCCTCTGCCTCTGCCTCTGCCTCTGCCTCTGCCCCTGCCTCTGCCTCTGCCTCTGCCTCTGCCTCTGCCTCTGCCTCTGCCTCTGCCTCTGCCTCTGCCTCTGCCTCTGCCTCTGCCTCTGCCTCTGCCTCTGCCTCTGCCTCTGCCTCTGCCGCTGCCTCTGCCTCTGCCTCTGCCTCTGCCTCTGCCTCTGCCTCTGCCTCTGCCTCTGCCTCTGCCTCTGCCTCTGCCTCTGCCTCTGCCTCTGCCTCTGCCTCTGCCTCTGCCTCTGCCTCTGCCTCTGCCTCTGCCTCTGCCTCTGCCTCTGCCTGTCTCCGTCTCTGCCTCTGTCTCTGTCTCCGTCTCTGTCTCTGTCTGTGTCTCTGCCTCTGTCCCTGTGTCTGTCTCTGGTCTCAAGTGGACATCCTGAATCCCAGACGAGCAGCGCCGACTCTTTCCAGCTTTGCTGTCAGTGTCCTTTTTTAGGAGGTGCTTTTGTCAGTGACTCCAGGGAATTCGAAAACCGGGGGAGCCCGCAGCTTCGAGACTCGGCTGAGAAAGCTTCATCCATGACACTGCGCACTCCAAACTTACAACCTAGATCCTGTGAGCTGCCCATCGCCCTGCATCAGACAAGACAAATAGGACATGCTGGGAATCCTGTTGCGAACGCATGTGTTGTCATCACGAGTATTTCGTCTTGTCCCCGCTTTGATAGACCGTTGCCTCGATTCGATGCTAGAAGACTTTCTTGCATGGAGTAAGCGACCTTCACAGAGATCCGCTCTATAGTTGCAGCGATGCGGTAGGGCAAACTGCGGCAAACTTCCTTCAACATAGGATGAATGGCACACTTTCCTGCCTGACCATGGCAAGCTGGACCCTTGCACTGGTCAGAAGCGCTGACTTGGTTCTGCCCGTCCAACGTGGTTTCCACGGTGACCCTCGATGTTGGGCGGACTCCTGGAGGATGTATAAAGAAGCCTGCTGCCGAGATAAGTCTGCTTGGAACACGATGCGTTGTGGGATGCCGGACTTCAGCTACATCACATTCGAGAAGTGCTGTCAGGGTTCTGAATTTTACAATGCTGCCGAGAAGTGCCTCTTCAGCCAGTCGCAGCATGGCGAAGAGAACGCCATTGTTGAAACTTTCTCCTGGCAAGAGAAGCGGGGTGGAGTTTATGTTGAGATTGGTGCGTTCGATGGCATTACCTACTCAAACACCCTGCGGCTGCACAGCTGCCTCGGCTGGACAGGTGGAAGCGTGTGAACACTAGTTGGAACATCACGCCTGAAGAGTCTAGTTTGTAGCTTTTCTGCTTATGTGGTTATTAGAAACTCTTTTCTTCTTTCTTGGCTCGAACCCGGCATACCCCGCTATGAGGATACCCAAGCGAACCCTTAAAAGCAGAGTAACACGCGTAGTGTGTGAAGGGACATGCAGAGCGACGAACGCCGAAACATTCGTTGCTGAAGTGCCTCCTGCATGTCAGTTTTGTTTCTTTTCAGGTGGTCGCCCATCGACGCCATGTCCTCTGTAGCAAGCCTTAAGCCCGGAAAGGAAATGTTGTGCGGCAAGCGCAAGCCCTGAGCCTCAAAAATTGGGTGTTGCCTTTGGCTGTGCGCTCTTTTAACCCGTCAGCGTAGGTCAAAGGTGGCCAACACCCGTGAAACGGCGCGAACAGCAGACCAGGCAAATCCCACTGTTGTGACTCGTATGATTCACTCTTGCCAACAAACTGTTGGGTGGCAAGCCCCAAACATCCCAAGCTGCATATTAAGCAGGTTGAGTGGCAAGCCCTAAGCCCGAAAAGGAGATGTTGGGAATCTCTACAGCCTGAAGATCTGTAAGTGTTTTTTTGGGGGATGTTGGGTGGCAAACCTTAGGCCCCAAGCCCCCACAACGGGATGGTGGGTGAGATGTTGGGGGTAACCTCAAAAAGTGCCAAATGTACTGTAGACGCCTGCCAAAGAATCAGAATTCAGCAAGGGTTCTCGGCCACTCCTTCGAGGGATCAAGCCGTTTCGAAGCCACAAATTTGCTGTAACTATTGTTGATGAGCAAACGAAAAAGTTACGCCTCAGCGTTTCCTATGATTTACGTCCCAGGCAGCACAGGTACTGTGAGCTCATGTGAGCTCTCCCCAGACTCCCGCAAGTTTCCAGGTTCGAACATGTTGAACCCCGCAGGCATCTTGGTCGAAGGCAGCCCTCGCAACTACGCGCTGCTTCGGCAGAACTCGGCCGTGGCACGCCCCACCAACGCGGTGGCCCACTATGGCGCTGTCTGTGCGCCACCGCAAACGCACGTGACCTTCATTGTGAACCAGCACCTGGGTCGTTGTTGGGAACCACTTCCATGTTCTTTGTGACGAGTCGCAAGAGAGCTTGAAGCGCGCTCTGAGATCTTAAAGGCCCAAAGGGCTTGAAGGGCTTGAAGGGCGTGGAGCGAGACGTCTGGAACCAAGGGATGGTGCAATGGATGCTGATGTGCAGCATATGTCACAAGAGGTCAAGAACCACTACAACGAGACTTTTTTCGGGCACGTGGAGAGTATCCCATGCAAGCCCATGTCTTCGTACTTGCACGTGAAGCACATCGACTTCTTTTCGTTGGATGTGGAGGGGTCTGAGCTCGAGGTGCTGCTAACCATAGATTTCACCGAAGTGACGGTGGAGGTCTTCATGATCGAGTTCCATAAGTTCGACCCAACAAAAAGCTGGAAGATACGCAACTTGCTCAAAAGCCTTGGCTACGTGGAATGCCAACACAAATTGGACATCAACTACCTCTTCGTGAGGAAGCATGGGCCCTATGCTGGAAAATGTTAAAAACTGTTAGGCTTGGGTTTCTTTTGGGTGGGGTTTCTAGTCGGATTTGCACAGTATCGTTCTATCATTCTGCCCGATGTCCTTCACGGATATTTGGAGAGCCTCAGGGGTGGTTCGTAGGTGGAGTCACGTGGAGTCCATGATTTCGGTGTGGTTGGGAAGTTGGTGCCAGCGATGTTTCACCTGCCCGCATGTTGTGGCACGAAGAAGACAGGAAGTGCTCTGAGAGGGTTTCTGTTTTCGAGGCTAGTGTTGCTCACCGCAATTCCTTAGCCGCCTTTAGCCTCGCTGGCCTCCAAATCCCCTCGGCCCCGAACTCATCCTGAACAATCTCCAGCCCGAACCTGGAACCACCGAACAATCCACAGGCTGCCCCCAAAGAAGCTACGAAACTTCGTCGAAACTTCCTCGAGTCCCTTAAAGTTGCGGAGTTGCAGCTCAAAAGTTGAGGGTCCCAGGGGTACCGGGCTATGGAGAGCTTTGAAGTGTCCCCTCACACAGCGGCGCAGAACCAAAGCCCCCTCTCCACACCCAGACTGCCCTACTCGTACCGGCCTAAGCCTTAGAGCCCTTAAGGCTACTAACCCCTTCGCAAGAGCCAGAAGCACATGTTGACGACCTTGGGGGGCTTGGGGAGGACTCAAGGAGAGGGGCCTTTAGCTTCGGTGGGAGGCCCAAACTCTGGGCCCCTAGAGTCGCCAGGGGATCCGTGCACAAGACCCTTCAGAATGGTTGTCCCCTTGCAGGGCCCAAGAACTCTGGCCTATCTCTTTCCCATGCGAATTCTGCGGCTTGTCCTGTTGTCTGAGTCGCCTAGAGAATTCACCGTCTGCTGAGGAGCAGGGTCCAGGCAACTTTGCTCGGATTAAGTGCTCTCCCATTGCGAACTATGCGTACCTGGTGCATCGAAGGTGCTTCGGGGCGAATACATGGTCAGTTGATATAGTTGATGTCAGCTGCACATGTTGGCGAAAGGGTTTCGTGTGTTGGGAGTTCACGAGTTGCAGCATTCGAGGCCTGCCGAGGTCCATTTGTACTAGGAAAAGTGCCAGTTGGGACATTGTTTCTCAGCCTAACTTTCACGTGCTCTCGTGTACGTTTTGCTGAAGCGTGTTAATTAATTTCCTGAACTCCTGAGACAGACCTCTGGCTCGGCGGTGAATGTCGTCATGCAAGGCTAGGTAATGTGCATGGGCAAAGCCTGAAGTTCGGCACAGTTGCAGGTTTTTGTGTTGACAAAAGCACTTGTCGAAAGGGCTACACATGGGCAAACGGGTGTATTATGTGAAGCAGTCTGAAGCTCAACAAGAAAAGATGCTGGGGTGGGGTGCGCGTGGGGGCTCTAGCAAGGAAGCGTGGGCGCGGAAAGATCTGAGTTTGTTGAGTGGAGCAGGTACCTCGCAGCAATGTTTGAAGTGCTCAGTGCTCCGGGCGAGATATGTGGCCACCCGGCTGCTCAGCTCAGCTACATCGGCTCTGCAGAGGGGCAGCAGATGGAATACATGTGTGACTTGAGCAACTTTCTGCACACTGTAGGAGTTCTGTCTCAACCCCGGCTTTCCGCAACACCATTCCCGTTGTGAGGCTACCACACGGACATCTACTTCGGCACTGAGCAGATGTATGTCACCTGGCGTACATTCTGACGAAGCACCTGCGAAAGAAGCGTCATATCTCGCCTTCTGCTTGCTTTTGCTCTCCTTTTTCCCCAGCCGACAAGTGGGGTTGTGAGATGTTCAGGACAAAAGGGCGTGTGCATCACGTGACGCGATTTTAGGTTTTCTAGCATTCAGGACAAGAGGTGCATCACGTGACGCGATTCTAGGTTTTCTAGCATTCAGGACAAGAGGTGCATCACGTGACGCGATTCTAGGTTTTCTAGCATTCAGGACAAGAGGCAGGCAATTGTACCGGAATGTTGCTTGAGTAAGCTGGCCAGGGAGGCTCAGGCGGGCAATTGTACCGAAATGTGACCTCAATAAGCAGGGCAGTACCGAAAAATTGCCTCAATGCTGAATATGCAGGCCTTAGTTAGCAGGCCAGGGACTGCTTGCACTCGGTAGGTGGCACTGTGATTCGAGTTGCACGTGCCAGCTTCAAAGGCGCCTTTAGGCAGTGTCAGCGCTAGGGTGCTTGCACGTTGTCGGGCTGCACTGATCTCCTCAACCGACAAGATCGGCTTTCAGATTTTAAGGACAAAGTGGCCCGCACGTGCCCGCATCATGCGACACGACGCGTTCAAGACAGCACTCAGCCCAATACGCAGTACCGCGGCATTCAAACCAGTGCCGGAGGGTGTGTGGCATTCATATAATGCAGGCTTGGAAGGCTCAAGCGCGCGACGGTACCCGAATGTCGCAGTCATAAGCAGGTTTGGGACGCGACTGTACCAGAAACTGGCTTCCGTAGGCAGGCCAGGGAACGCTCTGCGGGACAACCGGAATGCCGTGCAAGGTTTCGATGTTGGCGGGTTCCGTCGGCGGGTTTGCAATGGGCTTTACAAACTCTATTCATTGGTCATTGGTTTGTCAGGGATTCCGACAATTTTGCAGACATGGGCCATGCGTTTCTGCCCCGAAGGGAACTCTTCCCATGTGTTTTTTGCGGGAAAAGACTAAGTGACTAAGGCCCGGCCCGAAACATTTGCAGCATGCTAAAGCTTGAGCCCTTATTCCTGTCGGATGATGTTGTTCTTGTCGGAAAGAGTCGGAATTGCAACAAACCTCTTGCCATCCCGAACCTCCCGTAACCCAAACATTGTCTTCCTTTGACTGCTCCATCGGACCTGAAACTCTGGACTGCAACTTTAAAGTTAAAAGCCTTGCTGTTGGGTTCTAAAAACAGGGTCGGGATGTTCGAAAAGGTTATGGTCTTCGTGCTGTGTACCTTTCGAAGGTAAGATTCTCCGGAACCGTTCAACGGGCAGATCTGTCCCATCCGTTTCGGGCCAAGAAAAATTCGTCAAGCGGAACCCCCCCTCAAGGCCGTCACGCCTTCAAGTCGCTGGTATGTGATGTCCCCGCTGCCGACGCGTGTGCCGGGGGCCTCAGGGTCTTACAGGGTCCTAAAAGATTTGAAAATGGACGTCGCTCTGCGTTTTTCCGAAGATATCTTCTGAATCGTTCTGAGTCCTGCGCCTCCCAGGCGTTGGCAGCGTACTCCTTCCCCAGGGGACTTTCTTGGACGCTGCACTTTCGGAGCACAATCCGCACGGCCGGTGGTGCTCCTGCACCCTATGAGGCGACATACCATGGCAAGGTGTCCTTCACTTTGTGCATGCAGTGTGGAGCTGTGAGTATGTGGGAGATTGTGCATGGAGGCCCGATCTGGCAAAAGGGAATCACGCGAGTGGGGGAAACCCCGAAACCACCCCAAACTCAAGGCCCAGCCCCTGAACCTCCTCAGGGCCGGGGGCACCAGCCTTTGCGACCTCGCTGCGCAGTGGATCGACGTGGGCCGCAGAGGCGGCGGCGGCAACGTGGGATGGCTGCAGTGCAATCTAGAAGGCAGGTGTGTCGCGGTACGTGTCTCGAAGAGCTCATGTGCACAGACTGTATGTCTCGCTTGCTATCCGAGTGTATTCCTTGCTGCACTCGACTTGAAAACAATCCGAGCTCTTCATGGTAGTACCATGTGGACAATGTCGGTGCGACATGGTGCAACCACCATCAAGTGTCAAACGTCGGGGGAAGCGCTGCAAGCCAAGGGCTTGATTGGGGCTGCTACCCATGCTTTCTTCACATGTATTATATATATATATACACATAGCCGTTATGTATACACACACAAGGGTGAACGGCTCGGTGGGTTTTTGACAGAGGCCTTCAGGCCATGGGCCTCGGTCCGAGGTTGATTCGGTTGCCTAGATGGCTTAGATGCCAACAGCAAAAGCCAAAGCCAGCCTTGTGAGATGAGCTTCGGAGGATCCTCAGTAGAGCCCGTCACTGCAGGAAGAGGCCCGGAAGCCTAGAGCCAATAGCCAAGCACCTGCATCCCGGCCTTAGGGTCTCAAGGCTGGTGGGGTAGGTCATGGCATGTTGTGACAGCTCCTCCATGTGGGCTCCTCAACGAAGTTCAGTAGATATATGCCTTAATGAGCCTCCATGAGCCTCCGTGAGCCTCAATACTCAATGGCATGGCTGTGGCTGCCAGCTGACACGGTGAAAACGCGCCCAGGTGGACAATTGCCGGCTGGACTCTTTGGCTCACTTCCGCGATGCCGCAGGACACTTGCAAGCGAAGATGCTGAGGGCTTTTTATCAGGCGTGGGCACGTGGGCCAGGGCACTAGGCAAGTTTTCTTGAAAGCGCCGAGGGTGGCCCTTTGCATCCGACCACCAGCTTGATGCAGCGCAGGTGGGATGAGGGTTGATTCACTTCCAATGACTTCTCCAGGTTTGGCCTGGGTTTCGCTGAACGTTTGCGAGTTTCGAGTTTCGTGGGCTTCGGAGGGCTCAGCGGGAGAGCGGCTTTTCAACAAAGGAGTTCGCAATCGCTGGTTTAGGATTTTTAGGATCCTCGGCCTTCGAGGTCAGGAGCTTGTTCGACCGCGGCTTGGGCACCTTGGATTTTCTGGGGCCATTTTGGGTTTCTGGGTTTCTGCCAAAAGAAGGGGGCCAGAATGTCAAGCAACACGTGTGGACTGTGCCAGAGTGTGCGAGAGTTTGCCAGAGTTCTGGGAGCTGCTTTTCGAGCCAGGTGCAACAGTTTAAGTCCAACAGATGCAGCGCATTGGCTTAGGCTTCATTTCGGTGGAACCCAGCTTCAGCGACTGGGATGATGGCTTTGAGCAGGAGGTGCCCCGTGCGTTTGGTGAGCCGACCAGGGCGACATCCCAAGCTCCCAAGTTGGACTTTCTGGGGCATGAGAAAGGGTGACCCTACTTAGCCCTACTTAGCCCTACTTGTTGGAAGCTTCCCCCAAATTGTTTGTCTGGGCCTTGAGGCTTTGCAGGGCTTTGCAGGGCTTTGCAGGGCTTCAAGGGAAGTGGAACGGAGGCCTCGTCCCGAAGGGCATCACTTTGATCCCTCTGAAGGAGCCTTCCGAGGAAAACCGCTCTGCGAGGATGGCAAGGTGGCTCCATGCCATGACAAGACACTTGGCCTGCATAGAGTGCAAGGGCAGCACAAGACTCAGAGTACAAGTACATTCAGAGCACAAGTAGACTCAGAGTACAGTATCAGTTGGGCTGGCAGTCCGCTTGGGTTCTCACCTGGGCCCGCGTGGTTAAAAACAAAACCAGAGGAGAGTTTTGTTGTTAGTCTGGTCAGAGGATATGGCGAGACTGTGCCTGCTCTGTCCAGGCCCCTACAGCGGATTTTGGAGCTCCTACCTGCACGTGCTGATGGTGCATCCTGGCTGGTAGCGTACTCAATGCTCTCAGGGTGAAGGTTCGATGTGGTATCAAGGGCTTGCCACGAGGCCCCGGACAGGCCAACCTGAAAAATCCCCAAGAACCCCAAGGACGCAACAACAGCGTGCAACAGCAGCCCTAAATGCACGCTAACCCTGAGAACTCTATCGCTCTCGCGAAATGTCAGAGAACCCAAGCTCTGAAACTTCAGTGCCTTTCAAGTGGCCCTTGCAGCCCAGACGCGATCCGCTTGATCGGTACCTCTCCTGGCTTCAGTTCTGCATGATGGCTGCACAGGTATCTAAGGAAGAGTTTGGGTTTTTGGAGGGGGGATGTTGGATGTAGCTGGCGGCGTTTTGGATGTACTATCGCTCCTTGTGCAAGCTCACAGAACGACGATTCCTTCGATGGTGGCCAATATGAGAGTGCGGGTTCAATCGAAGTTGGTTGGGGGTCAGGACAGATTAGGACAGATTAAGCATATCCCAGAGGACCGCATGATCCGGTGCTGAGGCATCCCCGTTTGCAGCCTCATCGCCAAGGCAGAGATGGACAACGCAGAATCGCACCCCGGCCGGATTTGAGGGAACTGTGGAAGTCTTCGCTTCCAATATGGCGTTCACCCAACCCAGTGTACCAGCAGCAACTCAGCCCCCCCCCCCCCCCCCCCGGTACCTTGCTTGAGCCTTGCTCTCACCCGAGGTACCGCGACGGGGTTGCACGGTGCTTCAAGGAGTCTGCAAACTTTCACCTGTGCATGGAGGTGGCTGGTGCATCCCATTCTTGCTAGGAGAAAGTCTCAGAGTTTATGGAGCTGGTTTTGGAACCCGGCCTGACAAGATCCTCTTTCAGTTACTTGGACTGCCCACAGCGACAGATTTCATGAGCCCCAAGGCCCCAAAGCCTTTCTCCGAAGTCCCATGCGTCCCACGCACACCTGCTATGATCCACCATCTAGAGAAGTGCCCATCATACAGCAGTCTCAACATGCAGAAGCTCTTGGTGTATCAAAGCGGTGCCCGCGACGAGGTGCGACCTTCCAACCTTATATATTCTCTATCTCCCTTTAGCACTTTAGCCCCCCTCCCCCCCACCCCCCCCCTTTACCTTACGCTACAAGCATACAAGCATAAAACAAGCACAAAGACAAACACCTGAGCCCGAGGCATTCGCTCGCCCTTTGCCTTCCAAGACCAGCGGCGGCAGTTCATTCCTGGCTGCCGTCGGGCCACATTAGGCTCGGGGGGAGGGTTATGGGAGGTTCGAAAGTTCGTGCTGCCCATATTCGTGGCAGCTTCGAACATAGACCCCTTATCTTGGGGTTTGGGGTTTAGTTCCCAAACCCTCTTTTGCCCTGAAGCGATCTTCTGGATCAGGCTACCACATCGCTCAAGCCAGCAACTGTCTCACGAGACACCTGGTGTACCCGGACCGCACCGAGGGTGTTGTTCTATAGAGTGTCGCTTGAGCCGGGAAGCCTTCTTCCAACATGGTGGCCTTCACGCATGTCCTTTCTTGCGAAGTGGCTCCGTCGCGACAGGTGCTATAGCCGGAGTGCAAATGAAACGTAGAAACATGCGCTGGGGCCTTCAATGATTCAGGCCTGGCGTTGGCCGAGGGGACAACTCTGCAAAGCTGGAGGCAAGGGTGGACTCATGTGAACTCTGAATGAACTTTTTAATGAAGTCTCTTCAACGAAGGGGATCCGTTTGCTAGTTCTCAGCCCCTGAGAGGCGGCCCTTTCGGTGCTTCACCGTTTCGATGTCGCGGCTCGGATGCGCAACCGCGGTTCAGGTTTTGGGATCGGTTGCAGGGTTTGAAGGCCCAAACTTCCAGCATATTCCAGCATTAACATGATCAGTGGTCTGCCTTGGTCCCGAAAGGTGATGTTAGCTCCCAGATGTGTTCCCGACTTCTTCCTTCTTCCCAGGTGGTTGACGTGTCTTTTGCCCCGAACGAGAGCGGAGTGCTGCTGCAAGATGCGATGCGAAGGACAGTCAGGGGCTGTTCGGTTCTACAGTGGTTCCGACGGGCTCGGCAAGGGATCGTGTTGGTGACCTCGTTGGAGCCAGCGCAGAAGCGCTGGTTTATCTGGAGGACCAGACTCTTCTCAGAACCGCACCCTGCCAAGTTAAGGCCCCTGAAGAGAGGGTCGAAGTAGGGTTCGCAGCTAGATCAAAGCCAGCCTGCGAATCAGAACACTTACGAATCAAAAATCAGTCCCAGTTTCCGAATGAGCCATCTCCTCGTTTCCGATTTATCCGTTTCTGCTTTCGACTCTGCCATTCTGGTTTCCGATTCAAGCCTCTGAGCTAGGCCCTAAGGCTAAGCCATGCGGTCGCTCCAAGCTCCGGGGTTGCAAGTCGTTGCAAGTTTGAAGGTTGCAGAGACCGGTGCTGGTCGAGACTACATGTCAGACATGTGTGCCTGCGCATGTATTCTGCCCCTCCCCGCCCAATTTCCCCTCCTTCTGGCGTGGTGGTTTGCAGGAACATCCCATGCGGAGACCGGTGCTCTGATTTGGCAGCGCTGCCGTACTTGAACGTCCCCAAGAGCAGACCAGGCAAATGGCAAGCAGGGATTCCGGGATTGGCTCAAGTACCAGGCTCAGGGGTATGCAAGTGACGATTGACTGCAAAAAAGCAAGAAAAAACATATCAGTAGGCCCAGTGTGGGCTGTGTGTTGTCACGAAAGCTAGCTCGTTGGAGCTCGCGAGAGTTGTCGTTTACAAGAATTCTCTCTAGTGTTCAGCTGGGTCAAGAAGCGACTCCGACCCTTAAGTGGTCTGAAAATCAAAGAGATAACGGGCTGTGGAGGGGGGGGGGGGGGCCCCCCCCCCCCCCCCCCCGCGTAGGATTGACAAAATCAATCTTAAGGTGTCCCCCCCCCCCCCTCCTTCAGGGTCGCCTTAATTGATTTCTGGGGAGGGGGGGGCCCCCCACCCCCCCCCCCTTTTCAGGCTTCCCCCTCCGTCTTGGTCAGGCCCTGTTGTCGAGCTGTAAGGCCCCGGGATGAGCATTCGAATCCGCAGCTTCCGACAGCTCTTGACCGCTGCGTGTCCCATCATGTTTCGTTTTGCTTACACCGATTCGGCAGTCCCGTCCTGCTCGGCTGCGCTGCTGCGCCCGCACTTCTCCTGCCTGACTCGAAAAAAGCTTGCTTGTCAGCCGCGTTTCTAGCTTTCGTGGCCCCGATCTCAAGTTTTGTGTTACTGTGAGGATCTGTGAGGCTGGGCGCTGGTCCAGTGCAGTTGTGGACAGATGATCCGAACCTCAGTTTTTACCTTGCCACTCCTGCTTCCTGTCAGTAAACGCACCTTTGCGCTACGTCATTCCATTTTTAGCTGCGGGATCCGGATTTCGTGTAGCAGCAGAATACAAGAAATGCAACAAGAAATCGCGGGCACTGCGCACGCCGAGGCGCCACTCCGCAGGGACTAAGGACAGACTGGGGATGTAGTCGCAGTCAGCACCGCTGGAAGAAAACTGAGGTCGAAATGCTACTGGGCAAAGATGGGCAAAGCATGAAGTTCACTACAGTGGTGCTGTGATCTGGAGGCATCGAAAGCCTGCAAAGGATTGATCGTCCCAGTCCGGTCCTCGGCTGCCCCTACTTACTGACGGCTCTGGAAGAGCTTGAAGTGAACATCATGGAAGGAGTCGATCGACTTGTGTTCCGGTTTCAAGGTTTGTCCCTCTATATTCCTTAGGGGGGCGTTCCTTGAGTCAGCCTTTTGACTGAGGCAGCTACCTATCTTCTTCGGCCAGGATGCAGCTTTGGCCCCAGCGCCGACAGACATGTTTCAGAGGAGGTTTACTAGATTCTACTCCGCACGATGCAGCTAAAGAACTGTCCACTTCTCCCGAACCGACAGGGATTCGGAAAAAAACACAGGAAATCAAGCTTTCCACGCAGTGGATCTCACTCTCTGGGTCGATTTCACGTACATCGGCCACCTGTCAGGCTTCTGTTCCTCTTGTTCAGAATGTTCACAAACGAGAAAGGGGGGGAGAAGAGGAGCCATTCCGCCTTCTCAACTTCGATGTACTTGCAAGCCCAGGGACAGCAGGAGAAGGCACAAAACTGTACCTGGAGTGGGACCCTCCCTGGGGAGAGCAGGCAGGCTGCACCTCGTGAAGAGAGTGGAGAGAAGCTTTTTTTCCTGGAGTTGCGGCCAGACAGCAATGCTGTGAAACAGCCTGAGTATACATGATGTCAAAGTTCTGCTTCGGAAAAGCTGCCCCATACCAAGCCCTGGCCTATTCGAGTCACTAAAGATGCAGGGGTTGAATCATTGAAGGATGTGCACTTGTCGATCTCCGATCTCCTGAGGTTTGAAGCACGGAATCAACTCGACAGGCTGGTTTTGGGGGATGTCTCTGTGGTATTTGCGCAGTGAATCGTTGTGGGGGGGTGTGAGTAGAGGGCTGGCACGTCGTTGTGTTACCTTTCTGTATTCAAGACCCGGGCTGGGGGGGGGGGGGGGGGGGGACGATCTCCTGGAGGCAAAGCATGTAACACCCTCATGCGATTGAGACCTCAAGAAAATGAATCTTGGTTGCACCCCCCAAGTGAGCAAAGAGGTGCAGTTTTTAGTACCTGGATTCGGTGACCGGTGCGAGTTCCGTGCTTTGCAGATCCCTGGTGGCCGCTGCGCAGAGTCTTATCCTCGAGCGCTACTCGCGGATACGGCAGACGGGCAAAAGAGCGAGGTGTTGTAGGCCTTGAAGATGGGACGCCACCACGGTGACGTGCCTTGAAACGACCTTTAAACGATCTGGCTCTTGAAACACGATCGGACAAATGGTAGCCCTCGTAACTCATAACATCTCTCCGCAAATCGTGAGAGCTTTTCCCCGAAGGCTCGGAGCAGCGTTTCAGCACAAGCTATTGAGACTGCTCCCAGTTGCACCTGCAGGGAATCTCTTTGCCCCTTGTTCCTTTGGCCCTTTGGCCCCTGTGAGTTAAAGGAATCAGTTTTATCAGTGAAGAAAGCATGCTGTGAGTTTTCTAGATGTGGAGCCGGCAGCTTTCGAACTGCGAATGCCAGCTGAAGAGTTGGACAAGTGGGACACGGGCGCCAGCGGGCTTTGCATCCTCCAGGGTCTGATCCTGTGAGAAGTCATCCTGCTCGTCCCATCTCAGCTCTGAAGCTCCAAGAAGCGAAGCATCAAGAAACCCCCATCCCCATTTTCCGAGGCCTCAAGGAGTGCATTCTGAGCGGCCTCCTCTCCGTCCACGGAAAAAAGGCGCGCTTGCGGCCAAACTGGGGAGGGTGGTCGGGTGGTCCCTCAGCGCACGGTCTTCAGAAGGAAAGGGTCCATCAGACGGATTGCTTGGCTTGTGCGTGGCATCTCGGGTCATCGGAGATGAGCCAAGATGTCACACTCCCTGAAACCTGGAGTCAGGTGTTGCACCTTGACAGGAATCCCTACTATGGCCAAGGCCTCAGAAGCAGATCGTCTGGGAAGCGGCACCCGTGACCCTTGCACCATGTCCGCCATGCAACAAGCGACACATTTTGTGTGCATGGCCCGCGAATCCCTTTCTGGATCAAACTTCCCGAACCTCCCGGATTCTGAAGCGCGAATCCCGAGATCATTTTGCGAGCTCCAAAAGAAGGAAGCAGAGGAAGGCAGAGGAAGGCTTCCTTGGAAGGCTTTCCCAGAAGAAGAGCCCGCGGAAGAGTCGAAGAGCCGTGCCCATGGAGTGCACTGGAGCCTTGGCAGATAAGGAAGCTTTCCCCGCTAGGCATTCGTTGGTAATTGGTCGGGGCTTTCGGGGAAATAAGAATGGCGTTCTGCTTTGTTCGTCCCAGAGTGTCAATTGCACGTGATGATAGGGCCCCCAAAGACAGCCGCAATCCGAATTTCGTCGATTTTCCATAAAAGGTTTGCGAACGATTGCGGGCTTGAATCTGGAGCCAAGCCGCTTTGCCTGCAGTCGGCTTTGCTTGAGGGTGGAGGTTCAGGCCGCTTCGATAGTGGGATATTCTGGGCCAGCTGATGGCGACAGCATGCTCGTTTCGTGCGATGATTCTGATGGTCGTGGGTTGCTTCCTGTGCACCCCTCCTGGACCAGGCTGAGAGAGCCTGACTCTTGCCCGAGCTTTGCATTCCCCTGGAGCTGCCGCAGTGAGGGCTCCAAGAACCCGCCCCCCCCCCCCCCCCCCCCAAAAGCATGCGTTGTCAGTGACAAATGTTTGCAAAAAAGAACCATGACGATGACGCTGCGCAGCCCTTAGGCAGAGGAATCTTCCGACTGAACAACCGCTATGTCTCTGGATCTGCAAGAGTGTTTCGCTTGTGGCGTGTGGGTGCGTGGCTGAACTGTAGCATATCGAGATTGTCGAGTTAGACGTGTCTTGACCATAGGATGTGTGATTGCATCCTTTCCGCAATACAAATCTAGGTCCAAACCCAAGACAAGTCGTTGGAATCCCCGTTGACAGTATAGAGGAAACTTTTTTCGCCGAGAGTCACGACAATCGGATGTTGCGGGAGTTGAGAATTCTGTTCGGACCCAGACCTATGCGTCCCTAAGCCCTGCTGGGCCTCGAGGCTTTGTTGAAAAGACTCCAAAGCTTAGGTGGTGGAGGGATTCAGACCACCTGCAAACGGCAATGCTGCTTTGGTGGTCGCTGCGCCTGCTGCACCCGCGCGAGCGGCATCTTGCTTTCAGGATTTTCAGCATTTGGGAGCATTTGGGGTTTCGGGGTTTTTTTCTGCATGTTCGTATGCCCTCATGCCGTGAACCCAAGACGTTGGAATGTCTGTTTCTTCAACTTTTCAACACTTACTGGCCCTGGTATGGGCTTAGATTCTTAGATTCTCATGGATGGGCTTCTGCGCGGATTCGGGGGTGTTGAGCTGTCGTGGTCCCAGCTGAAGGCAGAAGCCCAGACAGAATGCGGAGAAAGGCAGCACGCAGAAGAGCCTGACCAGGGAGCCAAAGGCACGTGACGCCTTGAGGCTTCTTTGAATTCTGGAAATCAGGCTTGTGCACGGGGCGAGGGGCTCGAAATGGACACTTTGACAGAACTAGCAGAAGCAGCAGAGATCACTGACACGCCGTAAGTAGTACAGTGTGTAGATTCATTTTGAGCCTCCGGTGCGTTTTTTTGCCGAGCCTGGCGAGAGCCTGCACCATGAGCATGGAAAACAGGCTTTGAAGCCTTCGCCTGGGTTGACGAGCAAATGCTGGATTCTTTCTGGGCGTTGACATGCCCTTGCAATTCGCTTCAGCCAAGAAGAATGAGATGTTTCAATGTTTGGCCGTCTTGTGCGGACAGGGGGGTCTGCGAGTCAGTTTCCCCCAAAAGGTCCGGGAAGCTGGAGCCTTGATGCTGATCTCTGGTCAGTCGGTCTCCTGCAGCTGCGGATCGCTTGCATGATGCTGCCGTCGTACGCAAGGGCACTACTGGCATCAAACAGTGTTCTGTTGAGTCAGTTCGTGATGGCCGCATGCCAACAAGCATAAGCATTGATCCTGGCACTACGACAGCTACGGTTGCTGTTCCTAGCACTAGTACTAGTACTAGTACTAGTACTAGTACTAGTAGAAGTAGAAGTAGAAGTAGAAGTAGTAGAAGTAGTAGTAGTAGTAGTAGTAGTAGTAGTAGTAGTAGTAGTAGTAGTAGTAGTAGTAGTAGTAGTAGTAGTAGTAGTAGTAGTAGTAGTAGTAGTAGTAGTAGTAGTAGTAGTAGTAGTAGACGACGACGACGACGACGACGACGACGACGACGACGACGACGACGACTACAACTAAAACGCACCAAACTGCCAGGCGCCTGGGGGCGCGCTTTGCTACTACTACTACTACTACTACTACTACTACTACTACTACTACTACTACTACTACTACTACTACTACTACTACTACTACTACTACTGCTACTGCTACTGCTACTACTACTACTACTACGACGACGACGACTACTACTACTACTACTACTACTGCTGCTGCTGCTGCTGCTACTACTTCTACTTCTACTTCTACTTCCACTTCTACTTCTACTTCGACTGCGGCGACGGCGAAGGCGAAGACGAAGACGAAGACGAAGACGAAGACGACGACGACGGCGACGACGGCGGCGACGACGACGACGACGGCTCAACTGCTTGGTTCGAACGTGCCTCGGTCCCAAGATGGACCTCACCATTTGAAGCGAGATAATCTGCGTAGTCCGTCGAGAAACCCAGACGCCCGCTAGTTTTCGGAAGAGACGGCCCGCGAGGAGGGAGAAACGTGGGGAGAAGCTGCACAGAACAGTCGTACCTTACGCTCAAATTCCGTAACGAAGCCCACCTCCACCCGGATTTAGCTCCTGGTCAGGTACCTGGTTTTGAGGGTGGGCACCTCCAGGGTTTCACACTCGAAAGCAGTATCCATCAACTTGGGCCTTTGCCGGATGTCCAGCGGCAAACGCTAGGCCTCTTGAGCGGGCAGCACTTCCACAACAACAACACCCCTGCCCCAATTTTTCTGACCCTCATTAGAGACATTGAACGAAGTCTTAGACGTCGTCGGTTCACCGTCTGCCAAGCTCGAGCCCTTGCGCCGCTCAGCGAAAGCGGCAGCATCGCAACCGAACTATTTTATGGCCAGCAGTCTGGGCTGAGAGTGCCGAGGATGGAGCAGCACGACGCGCTGTTAGGCCCTTGTACGCAGTTTCAGTTGATGCATTGAGAGCTTCTTGGTTATCTTTCAGCCCGATTCAAGCCTTGACTATTGTCAAAAAGTCTTTGAGCTTTGTTAATCCAGCCCCTTGTGCCAACGAGTGCACTGCACTGCACACCCGGAACTGTACAGCCGCGCCATCTGTACGGGGCTGCAGGAAGAGGGTACAAGAACTCTTCAGCTGCAACTTTGGGGCCGCAACGTGTCAGCGTGTGTCAGTGTATGGTAATGTTGATCAGAAACCTAGGTTTCTCGCAAGGGACAGCGCGGGGGTTTAGTCGGATTTGCAGCGCGGAGTTTCGGATTCAGACTTGGTGGCGATGGAGAAAAGTGCCGGAACGGTTGGGGGTGTGCACGGTCTGGGCCTTCAAAGGTGTTTGTGATCATGCCTGGGACAATCTACTGGGGATGCTGGTGCTTGCCGTGCCTGGAATCCTCCCCCCTTTCCTTGAATGTCTTCTTGGCTCTCTGAGGTGGAGAGTGTGCATCCTTGTGCCTTGGAATCGAGATGATGCTAAACGTTTTCGGCTTCACTGAGTAGGAAGGATTTAAGCAATGGTACGAAGACGGGGGGGCCTACTCAACAGACTCTTTGACCTGGGAAGAGCTTTCGGGCTTAGAGCCCGAAGGGTGTGTATTCTTCGTAGCCAACATCGGTGCAAGCTGCAAACCATTCTGTGGCTACATCTTGCCCCTGAGCCGAGCTCTCGCCTTCTGCATGCGCAAAGCTCGCCTCAAAATCTTCACGCTTGAGGTTGTGTTCAGGCCCTCAGACTCAGGGCCAGGAGAGCACAGCAACTGTCACATTCAGGACAGCTCTCAAGATTTGCCCCGTCTTCGAGATGCTGAGCCTTCCAAAGCCCCCGCCCTTCTAGCCTTAATCCCCTAAAACCCCAAATTTTCCTGAACCTCAAGTGCCTCAAGTGCCTCAAGACCCACGAAGAAACCCCAAGCCATCAAGCCATAGAGGTGACTTGTTGGGTTTTTTGGGCGCCCTTAGGAACATCACCAACCTCTGGCAGAAGTTCATGCCCGGCTCGGCCCCGCCCAAGGAGTCCGTGACCCGGATGTTTCCTTTTTTTGCATACATTTTTTCCTGGGGGTTCCACTGCTAAGGGTTTTGGAGTTTTAGGACAAGTCTAGAAAGGTCTCAGGAAAATGTCTTCTATGTGAGGGTCAATTTGGGTGCTTCTCTATGCGCTTGCTGCGTGCGGCGGTGTCCAGCCTGGACGGGGAGGGGTGGTCGGGCGGCGTCCACGCACATGCTGATGGCAGATGCTCGTGAGCAGTGGCGGGTTGTTGGTTAAGCTTTGCACCGCCCTCAGAAGCAGGTGTGGTTCTTGCTCGTGTGCGCTAAGTGGTTCAAGAGCTCGATGGCCCAATGAGTGGTCATAGAGTTTGTCTTTGATGATGCCCACCTCTGTTTGTTTGCTTTCATTGTAGGGCGGTTAGAATGCAAGGTGTGTTGTCTCATTGGACTTGCGGGATGTGCCCTTTGCTTCAGCTTTTCTGCGGTGTAGGGCGGACCGTTGACCCCAGAGCACCCCAAATCTCCAGACGCTTCCAACAGCTTCGTAGAGTACGGAACTGGTCTCATCGTAGCAGTGCGCGAGTCTACCGGAGCTCCTCCTCACTCTCGTTCTCTCGTTGTATGTGGCTGCTGTGGCTGGTTGCTAGCGGTCCAAGGAGAAGCCTACTACCTAGCGACCACCCCCAAAATATGCTGAGCATGGACCAGCTGCCGCAAATTTCCAGTCTTACCATGTTGCGCCATCTGGAATATGCTGAGGTTGGGAGAAAACAGGGAGTGGAACGTAACGGCCTCGGGGTTGAGAGTGTTGCCGAGTGTTGCCGTGAGTGGCCGAAACCTTGCGATGAGGAACCGTCAGGCAGGGGCCTGTGTGTGTGTGTGTGTGTGTGTGAAGCTGTTCGTTTATCAAGCTGCCTTTGTCGTCTTTTTGGACAGAGAGGTTTGAATTGCCTGATTTCTTTGGGTCTTTTGGGGGGGGCTTGGTGGGCCAGCAGTGCGATGTGCAGCCGAGGAAAGCAGCATGTCCCAGTAAAACCTGTGGGCGTTTGTCCAGGCTTTGGTGCTTAGGCTGAGGCAGCTCACGACGCAGGCGAACCCCTCAAAGCCGGAAGATGCACATCTCAGGCCCACTGAAATGCCTCTTCAAAAAAGGTCGACCTCATCCCCAAGTTCATCATGGCCTCGGGCGACCTCGTGGCGGGCTTGGGTGACCGCCCTTGGGCGCCTTTTTTGGGGCCCCCCTTGTCCTTTGTTAGGCCTTTCTAGGGGGCCCTTGGGGTTGCTGCCTGTGGGTTTTGCAGCTCAGCTGGATTGGAAAGCGGAGCATTCGGAATTAAGGGGTCTCGAAGCTCAGCTAAGTTGCATCTGTGAGCCAAGAAGGGGCCATGAAGCTTTGCACATGCGGGGATTCAAGAGGACCAAGTTCTTTCCTGCTTTGCGAGACTGTTGACGCTGGAGCTGGGCCACACGGAAGCCTGCGCTTTGGGAGAAGAGCCCAGGAGGGCCCAGGAGGGCCCTTCCACTGAAGGCAAGTCCCGTGATCTGAGGTGAAGATCCTTTTGAAGACGAAAGTCTCGCGATACTTGGAGTGCCATGGCGAAAAGAAATACAATAGGGTTTCTAGGTCCAGTTACATGTTTAGAGGCTTCGAGTGGCTGACGAAAAGGTGGCTTAAGGCGCCAGGGTCCGGGATGGCTCCAAGTTACGGTGAATGCAGAAGGAGACGCTGAAAGGAAGCATTCCAAAAGCATTCCAAAAGCATTCCAAAACGATTAGAGATTGATCGCTGCCAGAAGAACGCTTTTGAGATGCGGGGCTACAGTGCAGTACCGCGCTTGAAGCGAGGTGGAAGTCCTGTGAGGGAACCTATGTATACCAGTGCGACACCCGGCGTTTCCCTGCAGACTTGGAGTCGTAGAACTCAGGAGTAGGAGCACGTGACCTGCTGAGAATTCTGTCCTCGAGCTGCCCTCTTTCGGCACAGCAGCACAGCTGAAGAGTTCAAGAGCTTCGCGCTTTGTTTCGGGCTTTCAAGAAAGCGTGGAGCTTAAGAGATGTCAGGTACCAGGAGGCCGGCCTGTTCTCCGGTGCCAAGTACATCCACAAGGCCCAGAACTCCTGAGGGGCCTATGGTACCAGTGATCTATCTTCCCACGCAGCTTTGGGTGAACCCTTGGTGAACCCTGGGTGAACCCTGAAGCAAAAAAAAATGTGTTTTTGGCTTTACAAATTTTACAAGGGCGATGTGCTCGATGTGCAGGTGCCGGCAAGCGCCGGAGATGGCCTGAAGTCGCCTTTGATGGGCATGCTCGAGAAGCCTGGAGCCTTGGAGTTTCCGTTCTTGGATGCCATTCCATACCGCGCCAAGGAAAATGAGACGAAATGTTGCTGAGTAAACCCTACTTAGGCTCGATACTTAGATTTACTTGGACTCTTGCTCGGCACACTCCACCTGCCTAGGCCACGCTTCATTAACTTCGCTCAGTTCATCATGAACTGGGAGGTGTGCCCCGGGATGGGTTCTTGGCGGTTCCTGCAGTTCTTGGGCGTTGATGTAAACAAATTGACGAGTCTTTCGCAAAACCTGACAGGATTGTGGGGCATAAGAGTAAACATGTTTGGGCCGGGGGGGTGGGCATCAAATGTACCTGCTGAAGCCTTTTCGGGCCGAGATGGCCTGATATACAGGCTGGTGCAGGCTTCTTGCCATGGCTCTGTGGCCATCCGAAGCCGCTGCACTGGCCTTCGCCAGCCTTGATGAAGTTCGGCAGTTTTATGGGGTACCGGATGAGGCCTGGCAAGCATTCCATGCCCAGATCGGGTATCCGGATCTCCGTATATTCCCTGCCATCCCTCCAGAAGCAGTTGTTCAAAATGTTGTCGACTCGCGCATGCCTGACGGGTCAAACTTGACACCTACATGTGCTGTGCAGTTGGGGTTGGTTTGGCGACTCGCAAACAGGATCCAATGGGTCCGGGGCGGCGGCGCGTGGGGAGAGTGGACTGATATAGACCCTTGGGCCGCAAAACCCACTGCTGCGCCTACTCCAGCTCCAGCCGCTGCAACAACCAGGGAGAGATCTTTGAAGATGTCACAGGTGTTGGACCAGACAGACGACAGCGAGTTCCTGGTGGAGCCCCTTGCTCGAGTAGATCTGTGGTTCCAGAGGTATGTCACCATAATGGGCGCCGCCCCCCAGGAGGAAGAGGACGTTACTGCTGAACAGCTGAGCGCCTTGCATAAGAGGACGGCATTGCTGCAACAGCCGCCCTATGTGGACATGGCAGTGTGGTCTCCTTTCGGCAGGAGGGCACTGAGGACTTCGAAGTTCAGAGCCTGGCTGCCCCAGGGTGACGGCACGTATCTGGCCAAGGAGCTGCCAGGACCCGCAAACTATCAACAGTGGCTCGCAGCATGGCGGGTCTTTCAAACGGCCTGCATCATGTTGGATCTGCTCCCCTTGGCGACGTTGCAGCTCTACGAGCGCCATGTGGAGAAGCTGGTGAAGCTCTACACAGAGGCCTGGCACCTGATAGCCTTGGCAGATGAAAAGGCTAGGGGAGAGAAGCTCAGCAGGATCAGACTCAAGTTGTCGGCAGATGCGGCAGCAGGCCGGCCCACGCCGCCGCAATGGGACCCAGATCGACCCTGGCCAGCTTGCTTCTATGAACTAGTTCACGACACTTCGTTTTGGGATGATCAAGTCCGTGCTCCTGCCAATGCTTGGTTAGCTCACGGAGGGCGAGGCGCACCAAAGCCGCCGAATGAGAACTTTGCAGCGGCAAACCTGCCAGGCGGAGCGGAGGTGATCCAGGCGCCCACGGACGGCAAGCGCAGCACCAAGGACAGGCGGGCATCTCGTAAGAGGAAGATCGCTGCTGAGAAAGAAGAGCTAAAAGCTCTTAGGGCTAGCGCTAAGTCTAACCTTGCTGAGCACAGAGAGCCTAAGCAGAATGCCTTGAAATCTAAGGACCAAGCTGGTTCGGATTTGTGTTTCGGTTGGGACGCAGCCAAAGGGCCCTGCGCCAGCATAGCGCCAGGCCAGCCATGCAAGGGCAAGGTTGTTCGTCTGCATAAGTGCAGGATTTGCTTGAGCCCGGGCCATAGGAGCTCCGAGTGCCCCCAGAAGTGAGTTGCATTCACGAGGACATGTGCGCAAAATTTGTTCTTTCTTGGGCACCAGCATGTCAGTGTGTGTGTGTGTGTGTGTGTGTGTGTGTGTGTGTGTGTGTGGGTGTGTGTGTGTGTGTGTGTGTGTGGCTACACCTTTGTTGCCAGTGAAACATGTCAGTACACTTGCTGCATTGGTGGCCGTTGCCGGGAGCGCCTTGGCGCAAGACGGTTACAGGCTACCATGTGTGCCAGTAGGCAGGCGGCCCAGTCGGCGCGCGCCTAGTCATGGCCAGCAGCTGGCGTGCATCCATGTCCTTCGTCTTTCTGCACTTGTTTTGCGGCCCCGTGGACATCCTCGCCGAAGAGTTGGCAAAAGCCGGCAAGGAGCAGGGCATCGTGGTCGAGACGGAAGGCTATGACTTGGCCAAGGGGCACGACTTGAGATGCCCTCAGTTAGCGGCCCAAATCAGAGCCAAGGCAAGAACGGGACATTATGCTGGGGGCCACTCGGGATTTCCTTGCAGCACCTTTTCGAAACTGAGATGGAGGGTGGCGCCGGGGTACCCAGGTCCGGTTCGCTCCCGGGCACACATCTACGGCCTCCCGGGCAACACTCCGCAAGAACAGCGGGAAGCCGATGAAGGTTCCTGGTTCGCCATTGCTTCAACCGAGATCCTCACAGACATCGAAAAGAGTGCCACGCCCGGCTTCGAGAAACCAACCACCGTGGAGAATCCCCCGGAGACAGGGCACAGCCAGGCGGGTTCAGCCTGGTACCTGCCCGAGGTCTTCCGTTGGACAGAAAGGGCGGGAACAGAATTCGCCGACTTCAACATGTGCAAGTATGTGACAGGCGACGAGCCAAAACACAAGAAACCTTGCAGATTTGCCGGCCGGCTCCGGGGGCTACATCGACTTTCTGGATGCTGTGCCTGCCCACCCGGAACCGTTCATTCACCGGTGGTCGAAACAGCCTCCAAGGGGTCAGCAGCCTATCCCAGGGAGCTTTGCAGGCAGTACGCCAAGCTGGTCGTGGAGACGTGGGTCAGGAGCTCCAACTTTAGGCCCTCTTCTCTGAGCCTGCCTTCACCCTTGGCGCCCATATCGGTCTCTCCCACGGCATCCACTTCGACATCATCCACGGCGCCGACAAGGCCGCCGCCTACTACCTCCTCACCAAGACCCGGGGCTAGACAGGATGGCTTTGCCGGGGTTGCCGAAGCGGAATGGCAAGGGGGTGGCGGAAAGTTCGGCCAGCTCAAAGCCAGGGATTCGAAAAGAAAGCGCAGGGAGGAAGAGAACAAGACCGCAGTGGGCGGGCTGAAGAGGCCCATATGGTCACTTGAACGTTCTCCAGGAATGAGGTCACTGGGCCTCCGAATTGACGAGCTGTTCGACCAGGTCGCCTCCAAGAAGCCAGAGCTCAACGGGGCGGCCGCTGAATATGGGAGCCCAGATTTCGAGTTGGACACGGAACTGGTGGAGACCTGGCGCGCCGAGCTCGAGAAGTTTTTCAACGTCGGGCAACGGGGGGAGTCTGTGACACTAAAGCCCGCGCTCCATTACAAGTCCCCGGTCCACACCGAACTTCTCAACGCGTGGTGCCGTCGGGGCAATGACCCAGAGAAACATGTCGCTACATGGCTGGAGAAGGGTGCCCCGCTGGGAGCCAACAACACCGTGGAGGTCTGTAACATCTTCCCTCCGAAGGAGGACGACGGGAACATCGACGTGGAGTCGGAGTGCGCAGTCTCGGCGTGGGAGGACAGGAACTACACCAGCTTCGTGGGGGCCCCGGAGGACGCCGGAGAGGAGATGTCTCGTCTTCAAGGACTAGGCTTCGTGAAGAAACTCCCGGTGAAGAGAGCCGAGGAGTACTTTCAAAACCCGGTGGTGTCAAAACTGGGACTCATCGTGAAGACTCGAGCTGATGGTACAAAGAAACGGCGGGTGATCGTCGATGCGAGACGATCAGGCGCCAATGCTCGAGCCAAGTGCCCGGAAAGAATCGTCCTGCCCCAGCCGTCCGACGTGCACCACTCCCTCCGCGACATGAAGGCCTTGGAACCCCAGCTTCTCCGCCGCTGTCGAGCTGAAGGGCGCGAACTCGACGATTGGGCCGCCGAGTTCGCCGCCGGAGATTTCACCGATGCCTTCACCCATTTCCCTGTGGCGGAAGGAGAGCTGGGCAATTGCGTCAGTCCAGCGGAGCCCGGCTACGTCTACGTCTTCTTGGCACTCTTCTTTGGGCACAAGTCAGCTCCTTTGATAATGTGCCGGTTCAGCGCATTGCTCAGTCGATTGATCCAGTCCCTGTTCTGGAAGGCAGAAGTTCAGTTATCCACATACATTGACGACCCCCTCTGGATGCTGGTTGGTTCTCTTCGGCGGCGAACCCGCAACCTCTCGCTGGCCTTGTTGACACTAGCGGCCCTGGGAGTGAGAATGTCGTGGAAGAAGGGAGCCCGCGGGAGCTCCGTTACATGGATCGGAGTTTCTTTCTCCATCCGCTGGAGGGAAGGCTGCCTGTTGCAAAGCCTCCTGGACCCACAAGGGCATGATCCCGGAAAAGGACCTCCTCACTGTGACCGGCAAGGCAAATTGGATGTCCGGCATTTATAAGAGAGCCAGATGGGCCGTAGCTTCCATGTACGCTGCGCTGGCGGATCATCAGCGTGATCTTCGAAGCGGCCGGGAACAAGAACGCCGAGAACTAAGGCGAGACCGGAGAGCCAAGGACCACCTGGTGCCACTGAAAAGGTTCGAGGCGGCGCACGCTTGGCTGGTGGCACTGTTGCAGAAGGCCGCCCCTACCACCAAGTGCCCGCTCTGGCTTCTGCCCGAGACCTTGATGATCATCACGGATGCGTCTCCTCAGGGGTGCGGTGGCATCCTCTTATCCAGAACAAACAAGCACATGCCTTGGGTCATCCTCCAGGCCTTCGAGTACCCGGTCACCGAGAACGACGCCAAGATGTTCAAATTCGAACTGGGATCCCACAAATCACAAGCTTTCTTGGAAGCGCTGGCTTTGTGGATAGCGCTTGACCATTGGAAAGAGGCCCTCAAAGGCCTGAGCATCGGTCTCAGTCTTAGATCGGACTCCACAGTGGCCCTCTCCATGACGGATAAGTTCAGCTCGAAAGCGCCAATGACCAACTATTTGGCGGGCGAGCTGGCCCTCAAGCTTGAAGCCTTGAAGATTGACTCTGTCGTCCTGTCCCACGTGCCAGGGAAGATGAACGTCTTGGCAGATTTTCTGTCTCGCCCGTTGAGCAGGGGCGAGACTCCCAGAGAGCTAGCCGACACCAAGGTGCATCGGCTGAGCCCGTTAGAGCCAGAGCGTTTTCTCCTGCCTTGGCTTGAGGCCACAGCAGGGTGCACAGCAGCTTGGCAGGATCTCTTGTAACCAGCGCAACCTGCAAACAAGGGATTTACCGAGCGCATTGCATCTTCCTCCTTTTTGTCAGTCTTGTTCTCTGTACTAAGTTTCCTTTCGGGTTCCTGGTTGAGTACGGGGGTCCATGCCTCTGTGGCTCCAGAATTTTTTTTCTTTTTTCTCTCCGCAGTTCTCTGTCCCTTCTCTCTCTTTCTCTCTTTCTCTCTTGCCGACATCCGTGCGATGCATCCATACGTCTTGTCAGAGTTTGTGACTGATTGCACAGGACTTGTTCTGAAATTTGGCAGTCATGGAGATCGTGGTGGCAAACCAACTTAACCAGGGGGAAGACCCCCCATCGGACTTTTACCTGTCCGAATGGCTCCTCCTCTTCTGCGCGGCATGGACATTGCTCACCCTGCCATGCGCGGCCGTGTGGATCCTTCAATGCTGCTGCTGGGGAACACCGCGAGGACTCAGTGTGGTGGATCAGGCGGTGCAAAACAGGGATCGAACATGGGGAGCAGGACGCCGAGGGCAACTTCCAGGCCAAGAGCAACTTCCAGGTCCCGCTCCAGAATGGCAACACCTAGAACGCCAAGGGTGCCGTCCAGATCGAGGCCAAGAGCAACTTCCAGGTCCCGCTCCTGGATGGCAACACCCAGAACGCCAAGGACGCCTTCCAGATCGAGGGCGACTTCTAGGTCAAGATCCAGGGCAACAGCCGCCAAACCTAGGGCCGGGGCATCAGCATCAAAGCCACAGGCCACAGTCTCCACAAGAGGCCCCGTCCTTCAGGGGCCCGTCCCTCGAGCTCCCGGCGCGGCTCCCAGCGCAACCTCCGCAACATGGACTTCAAAGCTTGCAGCTCTTTCCGCCGGGCGCGGCGCGGGATCAAGCTCATCACCTCCGGCGCCGCTCAGCTGCACAAGAGGCCACGGCGCTACATGGTGGAGCATACCCGGCTTCAACAAACATGGGCCCTCTGAGCACCTTCGGAGGCGGGAGCTCAACACCGCCATGGCAGCTACTCAGGCCGGCCAAGGGCTACGGCTACGGAGTGGAAGCCGAACCCAAAACCCATTTGGAACGGGCGATAGGAAGAAAATGGGCAGCCGGATCATGAAGCACGTCACGCAAGCTCTGGGCAAAGTTCATTTGCCCTTGGGAGGCATCCTCCCGACCAAGGGCACGGCCAAGGCTGGCGGTGGGCGGGGCACACATCTCGATCCAGACTGTAATCCTCCCCGTGCTGCTCGACAAGACCTGGCAATACCCGCAACTCCAAGCAACAGCTCCAAAACCAAGTTCCAAATAGCACTCGAAGTTGCCGGTGACGAGGTCAAGTTGAAGGGGGCCATCAACGCATTTCGAGAGGGCTTCTACGCAAAGTCCAACCAAGCACCGCGCACGAGGCGAAGACAAGATGCTCTTCAGTTGGCAGAGAGGGTGGCGAAAGGCCCTCCGTTTCCCCTCAGCGTGGACACCATCCATGGCTTCTCGGCGGCGCTCAAAGTTGCTGGCTTTAAGTCGGCAAAGTCCTACTTGACGGAGCTCAAGATGATTCAGCTCGAGTTGGACATGGACATCTCCACTGCGGCGAGGCGCGCTCTAGAGCTCGCCAAAAGGTCATTGAACCGCAACGCCGGGCCGGCCCGGAGAGCGCCGGAAGCCCAGCTAGAGGACTTCGATGCCAAGGGGAAGTCCAGGGAGCTTGTTCCCAACGAAGTGGCCTTCCCCTACCTCACCTACGCCCTGGCCCTTGTCTTCATGCTAAGAGGCATAGAGTTGGAGGAGCTCACCTGGGAGGATGTGTTCTTCGGCGCTCAAAGCGAGTTGGTCTCCCTGTTCATCAAGTCGAGCAAGGTCGACCAAAGAGCACAAGGGGCAACGAGAACCTTAGGCTGCACTTGCAAGAGCCGCAAATCCAAGTGCCCTGTCGAGCTGATAAAGAAGCTGAAGATGAAGCATGAGCTACAATGGCCCGGCTCCACCGCAACAAACACACCTGTGCTGCGAGACTCAGAGGGAAGGAAGCCACCAAAGGCCACGGTAGCTCAGTCGTGGTCCAACTCGCTGGGCAAAGACGTGCAAGGCCACTCACCTCGCCGCAGCGGGGCCATGCTCTACGCGACCAAGGGGATGAGTGTGGCACAGATCGCTTTCTTAGGCCGTTGGAACTCCGGCGTGGTGTACATCTACGCGGAGGAAGCTCTGAGCCGACTTCCTGCAAACCAGGCCGGGACGCTTCCTTGCAGACAGCAGCGCCGCCAAGCTGCCGGCGTGGTGGAGGACAAGCCGGCACCAGAGCCGGTGCTATCCGCCCAACCACCGGTCTCAGCAACAGCGCTGTCGCCCAAGTGGGTCTTCAGTCATGGACGTTCTAAGGTGCAGCACCTACTGAACCTGGCTTCAATGGATGGCCCGTCGGCAAGCTGGAGGACCAAATGCGGGTGGCCATTCGCACGAGGCAGCTCACATTTTACATTGACAATGTCCCCTTCCCCCCGCTCCAAGTGCGGAAAGTGCAGATGCTCAAAAATCGTGGCCGCGGCAAGCCAGTCTGGGTCGGAGGTGGCGGCCGGGACGTCATGAGTAACGATTGCTGAGCGCTGCAATTCAGAAAAGCACAACTTGCACCTGAAGGGAGGAGGGTGGGCCTCCGTACATGTGACGATGTTGCCTCGCAAAACCTGAAAGGATTGTGGGGCATAAGAGTAAACATGTTTGGGCCGGGGGGGTGGGCATCAAATGTACCTGCTGAAGCCTTTTCGGGCCGAGATGGCCTGATATACAGGCTGGTGCAGGCTTCTTGCCCCCACCCACCAACCCCCGGGGTCGGAGGTGGCGGCCGGGACGTCATGAGTAACGATTGCTGAGCGCTGCAATTCAGAAAAGCACAACTTGCACCTGAAGGGAGGAGGGTGGGCCTCCGTACATGTGACGATGTTGCCCCTGTGTCCATCCGGCTGCAGGGATGTAGCCTTTCCTACTTCGAAGTGTGCTGCGGTGTGCCAAGGCACTGAGGGTTTACCATTCCCATTTCATCCTTGTTGCTGTTGCTGTTGCCGCTGCTGCTGCAGCCGCTGCGGCCGCTGCGGCCGCTGCGCTGTTGTGTGTTGCGCTGTTGCGCTGTTGCTGTGTTGCTGTGTTGCTGTTGCTGTTTGCGGTTGCTGTTGTTGTTCTGTTGCTGTTGTGCAAGAAACTCAAAGCTACGGGTGGGCCGGTGCCTCGCGCGGCGGCCTCCGAAGAAATTTCTCTTCGCAAGAATGGTCGAGAATGCAAGACGTCTTGCCCAGCATGGAGGTCCGCCCGAGGTCCGCCCCATTCGTTCCGGGGACGGGTGGGGGGGGGGGGGGGTGGGGGCAGGCCTCGGGGCAGTGCACCGCATCGGATAAACACGGCGTATGTCATGGGCATGATGAGTAGCATAAGGTTTCACCCTCCATGGATGTCGCGTTTGCCAAATTGGAGCTGCACCGTTGCAACTTGTTGGCAAACAGGATGACAAGCCCTCCACCCATCAGGACATCGATCCAAGGCCGAAGATCCAGAATAGCCGGAGTTGTGGATTTCGGGATTAGGCCCTGATTAGGCTTCGAGGGGCTCAGCGTCCAACGGAAACAGGCAAACAGAGCGTGGCTAGGACCCGAGACCCGAGGAGAGTTCGCGTAGTGCCGGAGTCAAAAGACTAATGAAGCGCAGGGCTTGTGATGCTACCAGTCTCTTTTGCGCTTGGCCTGTCGTAGCGCTGCTGAAGGCGACATACCATGGCTCAGGTGTACCAGAAGCCCGCGTCCCAGAGAGGAGCACCGTACACGACCCATTGCATACTCTCCCCCCTACATCGATTGAAAGAAATAAGGGTAGTGAACGTGAGTGCGGCTGTTTGCAGCCGGAGAAACGGTGTTTGCAAGAAGGCGCGGCACCTCCTCGCTCCTAGCATCATCCACGTCACCTCTCACCACAATGCACCCAGTTCTTCCCTCCCCAGATTTTCTTAATGCCCCTACTAAGGCCTTTATGCCCTGCTCGAGTTTGCGAGGTTTGGACTGCAGGAATCCACCATCGACTTCATCGGCCATGCTGTGGCGCTGCCCGAAGCTCACTTGGGGCTGCTGAGGCTTCTCAGTGAGTCACAATTTCGAGTCCCCTTCATTCTTCAGTCTAATATGAGAAGTTATGGGAGTGTAGCCTTCCTGCGGGAGATTCCTCTCAATGAGGGCCATCGTTTTTTTTTCTCTCCTTCGTGTTTTTGGGGGACCCCCGAACTTGGGAGCCTTGTCTGCATCCTCAGACTACCAAGGTGGCCGAACGACAGCTACCTGAATGGACCCTGTGGCCCGACCATCCAGAAGTGCAGGCGCCAGTTTTGCTTAGGGCTTGGGAATTGAAAATTGTTCAGAGATGCTGGCGTGGCCCGGTTCCGTCCTGGCACTGTCTGAGCTGCCAATGCCTTGTTGGAATGCCCCCCCCCCCCCCCCCCCCCCCCCCCCTTCGAGTGCTCAGTGTCCGATGCCCCTCCCAAAACCCCCCACTTCCCGAACCCACTTTGAACGAATTTTTGTGGTACGCTGTACCAGGCTCTACCTGCAGTCCGTGCTCCAGTACGGAGGAGCGCCTCCGAGTTTTACTTCGAGAATCTGCTAGGGTCATTTTGGCGATGGGCCTTGAGGTATCTGGCTCTGGCGTGCTCAAGAGACTTGACGCAGAGTTTCGAGGCTCTCCGTTCATCTACCCCATCTACGGACTCGGCGGCTTGCCGGAGGGTCGGCCTCCCTGGTTCATGACGAGAGCACACCGTGCGTATCATCTGCATGTCACATATCATCTGCATATCATGGTGGCTGCCGTGAGTTGGCAAACCTTGGGGGGGAACTGAACAATTGCCGCATTGTTGTGATATTGGGCGACTCAGCACTCCCAAGTGTGTTTGTTGAAGGCATGTCTTCTGCACAGGGTATCAGAAGCCATGTGGCGAAAATGCTTCCGCCAGGAACACACGAATATCCAACACTTTCTGGTTGAAGCCGCCATCGGCTGTGGCAGAGAAGTCAAAATCAGCACGCGGCTACGCCGCCCTAATTGTTTCCGAGGCTTTTCTCGCCTTGCAGCCATCCACAGGGGCACCTACATGCACCTCGGCAGTTCGCATGGGCTTTAATGTTTAGGGGGAATCGGTGCCTTTGAGCATCGCGAGCTTTTAGCACGCTTCTACCGGCTTCTACGCCTGGCGCCTGCTGTGGTGGCGCCTTCACGAACTTTCGACTGTTGGCCTTTCAATCTCGAATGATTTTGTTCCACGTGGTTTTGGACTTGTTTAGGTTTCTAAAATATTGAGACCTCGGTCCCGTTTTGGTAGTTTACAGCGGAAAGCTTGTCAAAGACGTATGCTCTCCAGCGAAGCCGCGGAAAACTCCATCGCATTCTGGTGTGCAACACGGTCAGAGCGAGACAGTGGGCTCTTATCAAAGGCTTCCCCCCGCCACATGCATCAAAGATTCAATGAACTGTTCAGCGCTGAGAGCTTCCCAGGCTGAACAAGTCGGTGGACGGCTTTGAGTACGATGAACAGGGAAAGGCACCGGAGTGTGTGAAGGTGTTACGCAGCAAGTCGGAGGAACGGTTTCGAGCCGAGTCGGGCCCTCACTCAGGTGTGCGGTGTGAAGTCGGGAGACGAGGTTGCCAAGTGCGCCCTCCACGCTCTCCGCGCCCTCTGCGCCCACGTGCAACATGTGGCGTTGGGTTTACACAGGTAATCGGCCACGAACGGGAGGGGGGGGAGGAGGGGGGAGGGTGCTGCTTGACCAGCGTTTGCATCTCAGAGCCTCTAGGCCAGGGCTGATTCTCGCACCGCTCTTCCCTTTTAAAGGAAGGATGAGAGTAGCTGTAGATCTTACAGTAGCTTACAGCTATGAGTCGATGAGATCCAAAAGAGGCAGAACAGATACTGTACGAGTTACGAGCAGCCCAAAGCCTCAAGTACACACGCCTTCACAACGGTCTCCATCACTTTTCTCTTGTTCTGTTCTGAACGACAAAAAATGCCAGCAAAAGCCAAAACAGGCAAGAAACATGCCACAGCGTTCTGCATGGGGTTCTCAGCTTAGTAGACGTGCGCTGTCCCCCGCCTGTTTTGCAGCCATGTCGGCGGTATGCCGCCATTGGTTGAAAGGAGCTGCGAGATGGGGGGGGTTTCTTCTCACAACTTGCTCACCCGGAAAGCAAGCAGCCGCAAGCTATACCAGTAAGCCCACTAGTTAAGCCTGCAAATTCCTGCTGTTAGACAGTGCGTGTCGTAACATTCGCACCTTCTTTGGCTTTGGATGCTGATTTGCGCTGAGGGTTGATTTGATTGCGAGAGAGGACCTTTGTGAGGACCTTTGTGGGGTGGGGGAGGGGGTGCGGTTAGGCTTGGGAGCCTTGGCGTGGAAGGCAATCGGCAATGCAACAAGGGCTGTGTGATGATGCGCATGTTTGGTGTCCTTCGGCACCATGATTGCTGGCTTGAGCGAACTTCTGAGGCATCTGATGTGACACGTGTGGTGCCCATTCATTTCTGCAAGACGCATGTTGCAAGACGTGCTCCGGCAACAGTTCCGGGAGACAATCCATTTATGTGATCGGGTGTGGAGTGATGATTTGAAGGCGAGGCTGCTCAACAAGCCTGCCCCTGACGAGGATTCTGCGAGAGGGGCCATGAATGCAGCTTTATGCATCCAGGAGAACCAGGCCAGGATGTGCAATGCGGGATCACGCAAAGACAAAGCAGAACAGACAAACGTGCTCTGTTTCTTGTTGGAATTAGGTCTAGCAATTCAGGGTTTCCCTCGGCACTGTGTGCGACGTGTTGGCTTGTGAGATAAGCATGAGAGTATGCCGGGCATCGTAGAGCTGTCTTGCAGTCGGAGCTGAGATTTGGTTCCCCCTGCACCGGCTATTCGTTGTTCTGCTTCGTTGATGCCGTGTTGATACGTCACATGTATGATCAGGTGGTGTTGTGGTTGACTGGCGCGTAGTGGCGCGTAGTGGAGAAGAGCGAGCGGCTGGTCGATGCTGACTCCTATAACGATGCCTTTGCTGCCACTTAGAAAGCCCCCCTCCCCCCCTTGCCCCCTTTCACTCTCTGCGGGGGGGATGTGGGGAGGGCCCCTTGGGTCTCAGGCTCGCAAGGCTCCGGCAATGGCTGGTCTGCTCGGGGCCTCAGCTGTACAAAGCAGTTGCAGCTCCTTGAGAAGCCCTTCAAACACCTCAAAATTCGCCTCAGGATCCCAGTAGCCCCAGCCCCAGGAGCCATTTGGGTTCAGTGTTGCTTACCAGGGCGGCATCGCAACACAGAGCCGCCATGGATGTCCATCCAGGGAGGCCTCTGAACCGTTGGGGTTCCAGTTCCACAGCTATGGCTTTGCATTCATCGAGAACAAGACCTCTCGCAAGTTGAAGGTCTACGGCTATGATGGCGCTGACGCTGTCGCTTGGAAGTGTGAATAGATGTTGGAGATTGAGGTAGATGAGGCGAAGGCGGTCCGTGTGGATCGGCCCGTGTTGATCGGAACAACAACATTTACGTCAAGATCTACAGCTCTGCTGGCACATTCCTCAACGGCGCGCATACTTGCGTGCAACTTGAGAAGAGACTTTATTGCTGGAAGGTCACAGACAGGCCGGCAGGTCAGGAAGTTCTGTTGGAGCAGGCGGCGGATTGTACAAAGCGTTGAAGGCCACGGCTCACCATGTGAGCCTACCCCCAAGTGGCAAACCACGTGCCTCAACATTCCCAGGCAGCGCCTAGGATACAATCACGTTTTCAAAGCCAATGCAAGTCAGTGGGACGGTGAGCCGCTGCCGCCAAGTAGCCATTCACAAAGCAGTGACAAGGAGATTGACTTGCCGGACAACGATATGCAGGTTGCAACGGTTGCAACCAATGACGGCCAAGCAAACAGTACGGGGCGATGGCAGTGGCCCAATTTGCAGTGGCAGGTTCCAGGATGTTTGTGATCTGCAGGGAGGCAGGGAAGTCTTTGCGGAAGGGCGAAAAGATTGCCTGGTCCGCTTTGCCTAGTCAGCTGAAAAGCAGTGCAGATACCATTGCGGTGAATGCCCACAAGCTCAAGGGAAAGCCGGTGGCAGGAAATCCTCGCCTTTCTCAACGCTGTTACGCAGCTTGGTAAGTTCATCAATCGTTTGGTGTCCGCAGTTAGCTACGGTGGAGACCACAACTGGGACTTTCTAGCCTTGTGCGCATGGTGTGTGTCATTATTCTCCTCATCTTGGAGTTCATGGTTGATTCAAACCCATGGTGGAAGGCCATGCTGCCTGTCATCATGATCATGGTAATCCTGGACTTGAAGAACATCATTATGCTTGTTGTGGAATTGTGCGGGCCTCCAAGAACCCCAAGAAGTGGGCGATCCTTTTGGCGGAAGGGGTCGGCTTTGTCTGCGACGTTGCCATGTGCTTCACTCTGAACCCAGCACCCTTCATCATCTCCATGTGCGTGAAGGGTCTTGCCTTTGCAATCAGCATGTTTGATGGCCCTCCTGGGACACGTAGCATAACCACGGTCTTCGTCACTGATCGCTTTGAGCAGCCTCTCCAAGTGGGAGTCTACGACGGCACGGATGCGGTGACTTGGTGCGCAGAAAAGGTTGTGCTCTTGAACCCTGGCGAGTCCGCAATTCTTGCGCCTCGAGGGGTCGTCTCACAACAGAGCAGCCTCAAGCAGGTCTTTGTGCGATATTGGCTTGATGGCAAGATGCTTGGAGAAGATATGGTCAATGTCCACTCTGCTTACGCCATCAAAGGCAGAACGCCTGTGCTCCAAGCTGTGTGTGGCTAAAGGTTGCGAGCATCAGCTTGGGCCGTCTGTGCCTATGGCACTGAGAGGGCCAAGCTTTCACTGCTTCGGCAGGGTTTTCAAGAGCATCGTTCAGCAAGTGGCTACTACGATAAGGGACAAGCTTGAAGTTGCTGGTCGGCGACCGCTTCAAAGTGGATGATGTTATCGGGCATGTTTCCGAGACTGCGCATACATTTCCTGGGGGCCCTCGGCTCCAATTCTTCCAGAAGCACTATTCCGACTATTCCGTCCAGCGCTTCTCCGACCTGAGAGGCAGAAAAAAAGGCCTGCTGCCTGCGAGCGTAGTTCTGAAACAATGTCCTGGTAGCTGTGATGAAGTTGGTATGTAGCGTTCGGCGGATGTATCCTAGAGAAGTGAAGTCAGGCCGAGCCCTTTGTTTGCACTCATGTTGGATCGTTTTCTCTGATTGTTCGGAGAATGCATACAACTTCCTCTAAAAAAAATCTTCAAAAGCCCCTCAGAGCTGAGGATGCAGCGCATCCCGGGCAAGAAGCCTGGAGCCGGGCTCCCCATGCAGAGTTCTCCTTGTTGTGACAAGCATCAGAGTTGTCAGCAGAGTCTGAAGCATTTCTTTAAGCTGTGGGGAAATCGACTCTGCTGGAATGAAATGAAGCTGCCATTGGGCTCTTTGGAGGAGGTGGCCTCTGCCCCCTGAAATGCGCGAGGGGACTTCAAGACTTCAAGAACCCTCTCCCAGATTGCAGCGGCCCAGTGGCCCAGAGTGGCCCAGCCCTGACAGGCTCCGATCCCATGCGCAAGCGCACGAATACCTGGTGCCTTGGCAAAGAAGCGTCGTGTGTAGACTCTCGGTCTTTGGATGGGCCCGGTGTCAGATGTGCCTGTCAATCGTCGTCTGCAGTACAGCACACGCGATGCATGCCGTGCCACATGTTTGGCTTGGGCTCTTGGCAGGGATGGGCCTTCTGCGAAGCGGCCCAAGACCGTGCTGTGCCGGCACTATGCGCGCGGCTTCTGTCAACTGGGCGACGAGTGCAGCGCGGGGCCCTAGACATCGGCCCGTGTCGACTTCGGGTGAGGTACCTGGAACTGAAAGGGAATGGCCGACATGGTCTCAATTTCTTGGAAAGTTCCGCATGCTGAACAAAGATGTGAGGATTCAACCCCAGAACGGCCCTACGCGCCTGTGTTACTGCAAGGCATATTGCGATGCTAGGTGCTCTGTAAGACTTCTAGACAGGGCTATCCACAGACTTTCAATAACCGAAAACTTGCAAATCCACTCCGTATTTCTGAGACTTCCTCCACGACCCGGCCCAAGTGGTTGGCCTGGGCGACCCGGAGCCAGCGTTCGCGGATCCGTTTGCGGCGCAGGCGTTCGTGGCACCGGCATTCATGGCACAGCCGTTCATGGCCCCGATGGCGCCGATGGCAACGTTCGGGGCACCAGCATTTTCACCACCGCTCATGACACCGATCTCCACGATGGGTGTGGCGCCACCGCCCCTAGAGCCGACCTTGCGGCAGCCGCCGCCGCAACGTGGTCAAGGCGGGTGATGGTTTTGAGTTCTTTTCCAGGATGTGGTCAAGATGGGACTGGCCCAGTGGTTCGAGTGCAACTGTACAGTCCATTGCATCGTTTCTGGAGATGTACTCCAACTGCATCCGCAGGCAAAGTGGTGCTCCCGCCGAACAGAAGAAGTCAAGGCCAAGGCGACCTTGTCGATAGCGTTTTGGGCGATTTCCGAGTGAGTCCCGCAGCCGCCCGCAGCCTGCTTTCTCCAGGTCCAGCTTTCTTTCAGCCCCGAATCCGCTCCAGAGTCCAACTGCAGAATGCCGCCAGGAATCAATGCACCCGTCGATCCTCAGGACGGGGTCTGCAGCGGTCTGCAGCGATAGTGGAGAGTTCATGTGTCTGGAAGCATTGCAGAGCCTACAGTACGAGCCTACAGCTTTATGACATGATCAGCTTTTCATGCGTCGGCGGTCGGGGTTGGAAGCCCCAGATCCAGTGTCCAAAGTCAGTTCGTGCAAGGCTCCGGCAGGCTCCGCGCCAGCCGCCCCAGCCGCGCCAGCCGCGCCAGCGGCGCCTGCCGCGCCTGCCGCGCCTGCTGCGCTTGCTGCGCCTGCCGAGCCAGCCACGGATGCTGTGCCAGCAGCGGGTACAATGCCAGCCACCTCCACCCAGCGCACATACTTGAAGACGAAGCTTTGCAACTTGGCTGCCCTTATGCATCGCATTCCAGGGCACAGGACGCATTCGAATACAACATCGAACACGAACAAGAGCCAAGCTTTTCTTCGGCCTTAGGTATGCGAAACGACAGTTGCGACATGAGTGGGCAGTGATTCTTTTCGTGATATGTAGAAGTTCAATGGGGAGTGCGGCTCATCCCTTTTGAAGGGGGAGGAGTCATATCTCGGGGACACGCTGCTATTTGTTGCCCCAACATTCTTCGACCTTGAGTTGCGGCTGCAAAAGCTCAAAGTTCTGGCACCGCGGCGGGCCCTGTATCAGGGATGCATCCTGAACCATACGTTTCAGTTTCTTTCTCCCCGGAAACCCCGTACCTCTGGGAGGGATTTGTCAAAGCAGGTTCCCTTTTTTTGCAAGAGCTTCATTCGACGCAACAACAGCACGCGCCAGGGATGCCCAAGAAATGCCTCCTTCTCAAGTTCCAGATCTCCCTAGCAGCGAGTTCGCGCTAAGAGAGGCAATTTTTTGAGATTTCGCTTGAGGTATCCATTACATGAATGGGTACTGCAGCCGGAATGTGTGCACCTTCGCCCACGGCTGCTTGGCTGCAGCTTCTGCCATGAGTCAGGTTCAGTGTAACAGCCGAATGCGCCCGAGTGGGAGTGGCTGAAAGTATCTGAAAGTCGCTGACTTGAGCCTGTCGCGTTGTCGGGTTCATGATCGCAGGCCTTGTGTGCTGTTGGTTGTAGGCCAAGGCCCCGTTCAACAGCCTGAAAGCATTCTGATCATTCTGAATGAAGCCCCAAAGTCGTGCCCTGAGGCTCTTGAGGCTCTTGTAAACCTCATATGGACTCATTTTGTGGCCTGGACATCCGAAAGTCTGGCAAGGGGAGCACGAGCTTGGCACACCCCAGTCCACATCTTCTGGCGGCAGCTGGAAGTGCCTCGGGTGAAGTGCGGTGTCAGGAGTCCTGGATTCTCAAGGATTGCAAGGTGTATTTGATTTCTTTCTCCTGCTGCCGGCCGGGCGCCTGCCGACTGTAGTGTAGTCCTAGTTGCGCATCTGCGCTCCACTTCCAGACATCGCCCAGGCAGGAGCCATTCAGCCAAGAGGCAGGAATGCTCTAAATTTTCAAGATGTTAGATTTCAAAGTTTGAAGTTACCTTAGCCACTGTACCTCCAGCCTGTCTAGGGCTGCACCGAACCTCGACAAGCAACGTCCTGATGATTGGTGTGCAGGGTTGGCAGAATGGCTGGCCGAAAGGCGGAAATGGGATGCAGGCCGCTGGTTGGCAAAGCTGGCAGAGCCTCCGGCTGACAAAGCGCCTTTTGAGGCTGTGCTTCGCTGTGCTTCAGGTTGTTTGGTCCTAGGCTTGTTGCAGCAGTTGCACTTTTGTGCGTCCAAAGCAGGGCTCACAGTACATCCGTTCTGACCAATTCTGTGCGACCTCAATGTTTTCATCATAGCCCACACACACACATGGCCAGACACGGGGTTCGTGGGTTGACCCGGAAGTCAGGGGTGATGTTGCATGTGATCCCGTACAATTCCGGCTCCAGTGCTGCATGACTCTAAGACGTCCAGGAACATGGGGACCAGTGTCAGCCTCATAAGCCAGAAGCCCCAGAAGCCGCCGTGGTAAACATGTCGCTTCGAGCTTCCAAGGAATGGTTACAGTGGTGATCGGAAGCCCTGCCGGCACTTCGCGCGTGGCTACTGACGCTCGGGCAAAGAGATAAAGCAAATGTACTCGTATGGTTGCAGGTGACCTGAGGCGACCTGATGTGAGCTGATATGATCTGATGTGACATGATGTGATGCGACTTGATGTGCGTATGTCCATCTGCTATGCCGGCGAAGACCCCAGACAGCGTAAGACCACTTCAAGAGCAACCCCCGCGAGTGCCAAGGGCACTCCAAGACCATTTCAAGGGCCCAAAAGCGAGAACCGTTCTAGATCCCGTAACTTGGCTTTTCATCTCCAAGTAGCACCTACGAGAGGGCACCCTTAAGCCTAAGGTTGTTGGGAGAAATGCACAGAGAGAGAAGAGATAATGCTCTCTTTGTTGCTTTGTTGGGAGAAGTTCCAGAGGTGCGTTGGGTGAGATGTGCAACTTCGCGCACGAGGATCCGTGTGGGCCCCAGTTCGTCGCAAGTTGGGGGGGTGAATTAAGCCGAGGACGTTGCGAGCAAACCTTGGGGCAAACTCTCAGTGCCCCCCCCCCTGTCCCCGAACGGAGAGTGCCCCCCCTGACGTATGTTCGCATTTGGCCCCATGTTTGCCTGTGAGGTGGGAGGTCTCCTTCCCCGACGGTTGGATAGTCAGGACGAAGGAGGCCTTATGAGAGTCGAGCAAAGAATGCTGAGGTCCTAGGAACATCGGAGCAGAGTTAGAACAGTCTTATCATCACCTCGAAAGGAAATCCAGCTCTTCAACTTCAAGACAGCACTCTGCCGGGACAGCGCTGCTTTGTGTGCCGAAAGTTGATAGCTTCCCAACCCAAGTCTTTTTGCTGACAGTTCAAAGAGTCCAATCTGCAGTCCCCGCAGCATGATTCCTGCACAAGCTTCGCTTCCTGGCACGAACCTTATTCCGGACCTAACTGGTCCGAACCCGATAAAAAAACACGGCAAACCTGCAAGAAACAAAACGAGCACGGCAAGTCCTCGACTCCCAATCCTCATGCGTTGCACTGCAAGCTGCCGAATGTTAATATTCGAGTTTCCGCTGGAACGCCCCAAGCCCAGAGTACACTCGAGCAGTCCTGGTTGGAGGGCGTAGGCATGTCTCGGCGTCTGCCAGGACTTTGCCCAGGGCAACTGCCCTCGCGGAGACAGCTGTCCCTGACAAGCACATGGCCAGTTTTCAGTTTTCAGGACAGCCAGACCCTTTGAAGAGCACCTGAAGGATCCTCGAGCCTCCAGACGACGTGCTCCACTAAACAGAACAAAAACAAGAGCCTTAGAGGGATGACTCAACAAAGTTGCAACCCCAAAAACAACATCCAAATACAGCGCCCCTCGCCGAGGCACCTTTGCCCATGGCGAGTCGGAGCTCCAAAAGCCGGGACAGGTGCAGCAGGTGCGGAGAGTGCCGAGCTTCCTCCAGACTCTGAGAGCTTGCTTTTTCGGTTTTTGTTGCCTCATCCTCCTCTGCTCTAATTACTCTAATTGTGGCTTCCTTTTGTGGCTCAGCTCTCCGCGCCTTCTGCCAGAGAATCCCATAGCAGAGAATCCCGTGGAATATTCCCACAGAGTGCCCAATTCCCTACCGTGCTCCGTTTGCTCAGGCTTAAGGGTGATGGATGTTACGTTCGAAGTAAGTATATATATATATATATATATATAGATCAATCTATATATATGTATATATATATATATATATACATATGACAGGTAGCACCTGTATGCAAAGTAGCCTCCGCATAGCCCCTGCCCCTTTCTGATCAAAAATCTGCACCCGCTGCATGTTCGCGGGCACAGACCTTGAACCAAATGCAGCCGGCCGGGTACACGAAAGAGGCGGGACACAGCTCCAGCTAGATGTGCTATGTCAGTCCCGAAGAATAACTGAGGGGAGAAGCATGACTCTCGTGTTCATGCCGAAGCTTTATCCTGAAGCGAACTTGCTTCCTGTCTTGTCAGGCTTGCTGTGAATGCGCCGGGGTTCTGTTCTCTTTGTGCGTGGTCGCCCCTGTTGGACTTGAAAGAGTTTGTTTGTTTTTTTGTTTGGGGGGGGCAGGGCGGCAAATCCCTCCGTTCAGATTGTTTTTTTCTCCCCTTTCAGTTCTTTTGGGATGCACAGCTTTTGCAGACATTCTGCGGTTCAGGGTTTGCCGTTGAGGTGTTTAGAGGCTTAGGGTTTCGGCCACAGGCTTCAAGCTTCCACACGTGCGCTTGCTGCACATTGCCTGTTTTAAAATGCAATTTAGTGATTTCGTGAGTGCAGAGGAGAAGCAACGGTACAACTACAAGACCAGGCTCTGCAGGGCGACTTGGCAGCTTGTCTCCTCCTCCTCAACACACGGCCCTGGGGTTCAGGGCTTTGGGGGTTTGGGGTTTTGAAGGAATCCTTTGCAAACCTGAAGCCAGTGCGGACCAGAGTTTTACAAACCTTAAACCAGGCAGGCAGCCCCGAACCCCATGCTTCTTTACGGTGCTCACATCCAGGAGTTCAGTACTGCCGGGACCTGCCCCCGCGGAGACCTCTGTGCCTTGGCCGAGCTTGCATCAAGGGTGTGTGAAAGCTCCCTAAAGAGGAGACGTACCGCACACGCGCACACGCGAACAGACCACCCACGCGCGCACACGCACGCGCGCGCGCACGCACGCACACGCACGTGCGCATGCATACACGCACGCCCGCACACCCGCACACACGCACACCTGCGCACCCGCACTCCCGAACACCCGCACACGCGCACATGTGCACACGCGCACTCGCGCACACGCTCGCGCGCTCGCACGCTCGAGCGCTCGCGCGCACGCACAAGGACACAAACGCACAAGGACACAAACGCACAAGGACACAAACACACAAACACACAAACACACAAACACACAAGCAGACAAGCACACAAGCACACAAGCACACAAGCACAAAAGAACACAAGCACACAAGCACACAAGCACACAAGCACACAGACACACAAACACACAGAGACACAAACACACAGAGACCCAGAACACAGACGCACAGACGCACAGACCGCACAGACGCACAGACCGCACAGACGCACAGACGCACAGACAGACAGACACAACACACACAGACACACAGACGCACAGACACGCACAGACGCACAGACGCACAGACGCACACACGCACAGACGCACAGACGCACAGACGCACAGACGCACAGACGCACAGACGCACAGACACAGAGACACACAGACACGCGTACGCGCATGCGTACGCGCACTGCTCGAAAGTTCTGCACAGGCAAGAGTTTGACATTCAAATGCTGCACAGCTAGATACCCCATGTTCAGGGATGCTGCGCAAGCAAATGCTCAGAAATGCTGCTGAACAAGTGAATCTCCCATGTGAAATGCTCAAGATTCTTCTGCAATGTTCATAGCGGCTGCACAGGCGAGACTTCATAAGTGATGCACAGGCATATCCATCCATTTTGCGTGAGGTCCGTGCATGCCACCTGCCCTACAAGCAGCAACATGCTCAACAAGTACCCACTTACACACCCACTCACCCGCCCGCCCGTCCACCCACCCACCCATCCACACCCACAGCCGCACACCCACACACCCGCACACAGACACACCCACACGCCCAAGCACCCACACACACACACACACACACACACACACACACACACACACACACACACACACACACACACACACACACACACACAC
>CAJNDS010000386.1:57500-62564 GCA_905221605.1 Symbiodinium natans | reverse complement strand
ACAACACACACACACACACACACAACACACACACACACACACACAACACACACACAACACACACAACACACACACAACACACACACACACAACACACACACAACACACACACACACACACAACACACACACACACAACACACACACAACACACACACACAACACACACACAACACACACACAACACACACACACAACACACACACAACACACACACTCACACACACACACACAACACACACACACAACACACAACACACAACGCAAAATCACATCGTGATGCTGTAAACTAGGGGACATGCAACACGCAGGATATCCGTCGGCCATTTTGGCGAAAGGCAGAGGCCAGGAATCTTTGCAAAGGCCTGATCGTGCCCGGGTACGAGAAGGCAATGCTGCATTGAGAAATGGCGCTCAGCTTGTTGCCTACTACTGCTGAACTGGCAACTCTGGATACCTTGGATGCAATCCGTGCCTGGGTAGGGTTGTCTGAACAAATATGGAGAGAGACCAGCGCTAGTTTTGGCAACATTCCTTCCATTCGAGTGTTTGCTTTGACCCCTGCTGATACTCTAAAGACTACATTGGGCAGTCTGCGGATTGTCATGCGTGATGCCACGGGAAGACCTCTTCCGGGTGATCCAACTCGTGAACCTACTGCAGTGGAGACAATCCAGGTGGCGCTCATGTGGAGAGTTTGCAGACAGGCCTTTAATCTTCCTGATATGGATTTGCTGAGCCCGACGCCAATAGCGACATATGCGCCAGTTTCAGCTGCAGTGGCTGTGCCTGCAGGTCAGAAGAAAGTCAAAGTGTCGCAAATTGCGGATCAGCTCGATGATGCAGAGTTAGAACTGGTGGACAAGGCTTTGCTTGAAGAAGCTTACAGAAACTTCAGGACAGTGGTTGGTGCAGACCCACCGCTGGATGCAGAGCCGACACCGGAGCAGATCACAGTCATGTACAACAAAGTCATCGCAAGGGGCGATGCTCCTTACGCTGATTTCTCGGTGCTGACTCCGTTCGGACGACGTATGCAAAAACAGCTGAAAGCCAAAGGTTATTTTTTGCAAGAAGATGGCTCTTGGAAGCAGGTTGAAATGCCTGGTCCGCCGAGCTTTCAAGCGTGGTCGGCCTGTTGGAAAATTTATCGTGTGACCTTGCTCATGTTCAAGCACGAGGCGAGCGCCGCTGGCGTCAGGAAAGTGGTCATGACTCCAGCGGCACTTGAGGAATACTATGAGAACATCCAACGGTTGACGTCCGATTTTCCAGAGTGTTGGCATTTAATAATGCAAGCAGAAGATCGCTGCAGAGGAGAGCACCTAGAGAGGACAAGACGGAAATTGATGAGGGCCAGGCTGGAAGGCCGACTCCCGATGGGCCTCAACTTTGATGAGGACCAGCCTTGGGTGGGTGTGTTTTCTTACATGGCCAAAGACACCGATTATTGGACTGCAGAGGTGATAAGGCCTGCTCAAAATTTCCTTATCCGTGGGGGCGTAGGCAAGCGGATGCCGCGTCACGAAGCTGATGAGGCAAATGTGAACAAGGCGGCGAGGAGTGCTCTGGACGCCGCCAAGGGAATCACACATCCTCCTCCACCACCAGCGCCTCCGGGTCAAGGAACCTCGAAGGCTGCCAAGCGACGGAAACGGGAAAAGGAGCAGCGCGAAGAACTCATTCGTCTTCGTCAGGACTACACGAGTGGCGGGGATCATGATGGCAAAGCTGGAGGTAAAGGGAAAGCGCACCCAAGAAAGTACGGCAACTTCTTCGTCACGGACCGGGAAGGCTGTCAAATTTGCTACAAGTTTGCGAAGGGTCAGCCTGGTGCTTGCAGCGATCCATGTCCAGATGGCCGAGTGCATTGTTGTCAGTACTGCTTGGGTATGCATCCAAACGTGCAGTGCCAGAAGACCTGAGCGAATCGGGAGAGGTGGAAGATCCGGTCCTGGTGATGCGCGAATCGGGAGCGGTGGAAGGCAAGGACCTGGGCTCGAAACCTTGTGAATTAAATGCAGGCTCTAAAGTTAACGTTTTGCCTCGCAAGTTTCTTTTTGCCGAATTCTTTGCCGGTTGGGGGGGGTTCTCAAGCGCCTTGGATGTGCTGGCAGAGCAGCTGGTTACAGTGGCAGCTGCGCTGGACGGTTACGGAGGTGAGTGGGACATCCTCAAAGAGGATGACTTCAAGCGGGCACAGAACCTTTGTGGAGAAGTGGATCATGGGCATTTTGCCCCTGCGTGTTGCACACTGATGAGGGCTAGAAGCTCAGATGAACCCGGTACAATGCAGGCATTACGCACTGACACATATCCAGAAGGCTGGGGTCATCCGGAGGTCATGAAAACCAACGATATTGTCGAAAGGGTAGTGTCGTTGTGTTTGTACCTCCATCGTCGTGGGAGCACCTTTGCTGTGGAAAATCCTGCAGACTCTTTCATATGGCTGCTTCCCAAGATGCAAAAGCTGCTAAAACTGGCAGAGTCGGAACTGGTGTTGCTTCACCAGTGTGCTTATGGAGCTTCCACTATGCAGCCCACTTGTGTTTTGACGACTGCAGCCTGGATGAAGAGGGTTTGCGCGCTGTGCGCCGAAGTTCGTGGACATATCCATGCTAAGAGTGGTCTGATGGGAAAGATATGGGACTATACTACAGGACAGCTGGTATGGAGAACGAGTTTGGAAGCAGAGTATCCATGTGGGCTTTGCGTAGCATGGTCCCGAAACTTGAGTGAATGGCTGCAAGAGCCTGCTGGTTGGAATTGGATTCGAGAAAGGACCTTCATTAAGGTGGGACATTGGAAGAATGTGCTCATCAGGATGGGGGCGGACACTCCAGCAGGTTCTCAAGTCATCGCATGTCAACCTGGCGTAGAACGCTCAGTGCGTGAAAAGCGTGATGCCGAAAACCGCGATGCCTGGGGTGGATTGCGGAACCCGAGGTTTGCAGTCATGAGATCCCCTGCGTTACGGGCTGTGGGCAAACGTATCCGCGCAGCCATCGACAAGGTGAGTTGTGATGTTCAACTCGACTGCTTGGAGAAGGACATCCAGGGGGGAGTGACGGATGAATGGATAACATCCATCCGAGCTCAACTGGCTGCTGAGTTTCATACAAGCTGGACAGCAGACGGATTGCAGGCCCCTTTATGGAAATCAGTACTGGAATCGGCGAAGGATCCTGATGCTCAGGTCTTGTCGGAGTGGTTGCAGAATGGCTTCCCGCTTGGGATATCGTGTGAGATCGCGCACACTGGCGTCTTTCCATCTACCGAAACAGACTCGGCGTCAGTCGAGGCAAGTCGGTTAGAAGGGTATCTGACGGACGATGCTCACGGTTCTGCAGTGAACTATAAGAGCTTCGAAGAAGCCGGACAGCATGCTCAAAAGCTCTTGGACAAACTCCATGATGAAGGCCGATCCGATGTTTTCAACACATGGCGTGAGGTTTGTGAAGCAGTGGGAGACAATGCAAAACTCACACGCTTAGCATGTGTGGTCAAACAGAAGGAGTCAGGCGAAGTCAAATACCGTCTTGTCATCGACTCTCGCCGAAGTGGCGTTAATGGTTTATGCAAAGTCCGTGAGCGGGTTCTCCTTCCCAAGATCACAGACGCCGTGGCGGCGTTGAACAGAGTCCGGCAAGGTATGGACATGCAGTCTGACGATGAGCTGGAAATGTTCTCAGCGGACTTTCGGGACGCATTCCACACGTTGCCCTTGAGGAAGGAGGATCGTTGCTACGTAATTTGCAAGGATATGCATGGCAAGTATCACGTGAGCAAAGTGGTTCTCTTTGGTTTGGCGCCAGGTCCATTATTATGGGCTCGCCTCGCGTCAGCAGCCATGCGAGTCTCACAAGCCGCAGTACAGGAGCACGAAGCTTCTGTGGTCTGCTATGTTGATGACCCACTTATGTTCATCAGAGGTCGCGCTGCCAGGCAACGGTTGAGCACGTTCTTGATCTACATAGCTGTGTGGCTATCGCTGGGTTTGACCATCTCTTGGAACAAGGCATGCCGCGGGCTTTGCCTGCAGTGGATAGGATTTGAGCTGGTCTTGTCAGGAAAGGCCAATGCAGATCTTGTGGTGCGCATGACTCAAGCCAAACGCCACAGGCTCATGGAACTATTCGCTGAAATCCGCTCTTACAAAGGTGTGCTGCCGCTCAAATTGCTTGAGACAGCTACGGGCATACTGGGCTGGATTTCCAGTGTCATGCCGTTGGCTAGGCCATATCTAGCCATGCTTTGGGCAGTTATAGTGCAGCAGCGGCGTCCCTTGCCGAGGAAGGCAAATGCAAGGGAGCGTAAGGGTCTGGTTTTCGTTCGGCAAGTGGACCACGCCATATCTTGGCTAGAAACGCTGACCAAGGAGACACATCTTGACAGTGTGGGCATGCAGCGTCATTACAGATGGCGCCCCTTTGCGCCCAGAATCTTGATCCAGACGGACGCGTGTCCAACTGGTATGGGCGGTTTCCTCATGGTTGGTGGCCAGTTCAAAGCCTATTGGCATCGAGCTCTGAATGAGTCAGATGCCCGCTTGTTCCAGGCCACGTTAGGCGACCCTTCCTTCCAAAGCGAATGGGAGTTGTTGGCAGTTTGGATTTCCATTGAAGTCTTTCTGCCATTACTGACGTTACCTGAGTGCTCACCTCAAATCATTCTGCGTACGGATAACACTGCTGTCCTCAGCGCAGCAATGGAGCACAGAGCAACTTCACCAATCATGGTTCGGTTGGCGGCTGAGATATCCCTGCAGCTGGAAATTTTTCAGCTTGAACCAATCATTGGTCAGCATGTGCCTGGCGTCTTGAATAGGATTGCGGACTGTCTTAGCCGTTTACATGCGCAGGGAACCCTGCCGCAAGAGCTGCAACATGCAGAGTTTGTGTCACCTGGATCTGAATTGAAGTTTCGTGCGTGGCGGACGCTTCGATGAGAGGATCAACTGATGCACATACTTTCATGTTGCATGCCGTGTACATGTTTTCAGGATTGTCTGACACCGCAACAAGTTACACGGAGGAAAGTGGTGGAGCGGTGCCAGAATGCAGGC
>CAJNDS010000386.1:0-52500 GCA_905221605.1 Symbiodinium natans | reverse complement strand
CAACCCCCAGGCCCCACCCCCACCCCCCCCACCCCCCCCGCCCCGCCCCCCGCCCCCGCCCGGCCCGCGTCCGCGCCCGCGCACGCGCCCGTCGCCCACACCCGCGCCCGCGCCCGCCGCGCGCCGCACACGCACACGACCCACGCACACGCACCACGCACCACGCACCACGCACCAACGCACCACGCACCACGCACCAACGCACCACGCACACGCACCACGCACCACACAAAGCCACACACCCACAGGCCACCCACCACGAAGCCACACACGCCACAGAGCACACACCCAAACCCACACCCACAAAGCCACACACTCACAGAGCCACACACCCACGAAGCCACACACGCACAGCAGCCACCCACCCACACACCCACACACCCACACAGCCACACAACCACACACCCACACCACCCACCACACCCACACACACCCACACACCACACACCACACACACACCCCCACACCCACACGCCCAACACGCCCACAAGCCCACACGCCCACACGCCCACAGCCCACCCCCCAACCACACACCCACCCACACACAGCCCCACACCACGCCAGCCCCACACACGCAGCCCACACGCAGCCCACCGCAGCCACACGCGCCCACACACGCCCACACGGCCCACACACCGCCCACACGCCGCCCACACGCCGCCCACACGCCCCCACACGCCCACACACCCACACGCAGCCCCCACACCACACGCAGCCCGCACGCAGCCCACATGCAGCCCACGCGCCGCCCACACACCGCCCACACGACGCCCACACACCGCCCACACACCGCCCACACGACGCCCACACACCGCCGACACGACGCCCACACGCCGCCCACACGCCCACACGCCCACATGGCCACACGCCCACACACCGACACACCCAACACCCAACCCAAACACCGCACTCGCGCGTCTGTGCACAAATTTGCGGACTAATCACGAAGAACGATACATCGAGGCCTCGACACGCATACGAGGATAAGCACAAAGTCAAAGTGCAGATGCTGTACAAGCGCGCAACATTGTTGGAAGCACAGATCATGCAGAGGTTGAAACTTCAAAATTGAACATTGCACAGCCAGGTTGTCGTTCAGGGGGTGCTGGATGTAAGGGAGTGACCCAATTTCCTCTGTGGGCTGTGGTGCCCGAGACCTGTTTGACTGTTCGGGTGCAAAGCGCATCAAGGCTATTATATATGCTGGGCTGCAGTTGTGCTCCTCGACATAGCAGTCGTAGTTGAATTTTCAGAAGTTCGTAGGGTTCGAAAAAGATGCGAGTACAGAAATCCTAAATCCGGAACAACATTTCTCCCCAGGCAACTTCGCTCACGGCGAGCACGACCTGCAGAAACCCGGAGCGGCGCTGTAGGCGTCACCGAAGGGGGTCAGTACATAGGTGTGTGTGTGTGTGTGTGTGTGTGTGCGTGTGGGACACCATAGACCTAAAGTCCAAAAGCTCCACCATCATAATCCTCCCCAAAGAGATGTTAAAGGAATCCTGAGAATTTTTGATTATTGGTCTCGCGTTATGTATTTATGAATATATATTGTGTGTGTGTATGTGTGTGTGTGTGTGGGTGGGTGGGTGTTCTGGCGCTGTTTTCGTCTCGCTCTGTTGCTTCATTTGTTTTTGCCTCTGCTTTTTCATTTTGCATTTTGCTTTGTTCAATGCCTTTTGCCTTCTGCTTGTATGCTCCTTGCCTTGGTTTCTTACTTTTGCTTCTTGCTGTGTTGATGTGTTTAAGGGCGACAAACAGATCGGGCGTCGACAGCGCAAAGCAGCAACACCTTGGCCTTCCCAATCAAAATACAGAAAACATGGAGGCTTGAAATCCTGGAATCAAGAGAAATGGAGGAGTTCTTCTAGAGACCCAGAGGGCACGTAGAAGAAACTGTGGGAGGAAGCAGGAGGGCTTTCTATTCAACCCTTCGAACTTCAAACGATAGAAGATTCAACGTCCGGAGGAAATTAACACTTGATGCAGGTAAAGAGAAAGAAATATTGATCTAGCTATGCAACTATAGATGAGTTGAGGTGTGTCTGTGAAAGAGAGGCAAGGAAAGTGAGAAACAAGACAACAATAAGCACATACAAGACAAGTAGGGTGTTGAGGGCTTTTCGGCTTAGGTTAAAGCGTAGGCATTTTGATTCAAACCTGATTAACATAGGGGTTTTCTAGAAGAAATAGGACATCATTTCGATTAACATACAGATGAATTGAACTACCGCAACAAGCCCTTTAGAAAAGATGCACACATCGGATGAGGCAGGAAAGTACGTCCAGGGATTCTCACATCCGATGCAAGCTGGGGGGGGGGGGGAGAGGGCGAGGCAGTAAGGCAGTAAGGCAGTAAGGCAGTAAGGCAGTAAGGCAGTAAGGCAGTAAGGCAGTAAGGCAGTAAGGCAGTAAGGCAGTAAGGCAGTAAGGCAGTTTGGCAGTAAGGCAGTAAGAACTCGACTTGGGAAGGCGGGACCGGACCGTGGTGAGAGCAGCAGCAAATGCCTGGCAAGTCCTAGCTATACTCCATAAAATGATGCAGAGGACATGGCGGCTTGGGAATCAAGAGGAAGCTCCAAAGTTCTTCTTGAGACCTGGAGGGCATAGAGAGGTAACTGTAGAAAGGAATAGGCGTGTTTCCTATTTAGCCATGGAGCGATGGAAGAACGAAGCCGAGAGGAAAGTAGACAGGGAAATAGGGGCTTAATGACTGACAACCATACAGATGAATTGAGGCAAGGAAACCGAGAACCAAAGCACCCATAAACATCTGCAGACCAGAGCGCGATTTCGACCACAGAGTGTGCTTGGGCGTGCTTGGGCGAGAGCGCGGTTTTGACCCTGACATGCGTCCGGGACCTAGGCGAGAGCCTGACCCTCAAGAAACAGACGCAAGCAAATGCTAAACAAACAGTCCGGGCCCGCTGCAAAATCCCGAAGGGTCCCCAAGCCCAAAACCCAATCCGCGTTCTTCGGAGGCCGTGTTGACCCTGAGCCGGGCCGGACCGGCGCTTGAGGTTCGTAGGTCTTGGGCCCACAAGACCTTTTAGTGCCCACATACCGGGGCGGGGGTTCAGGGTCTAGCAACTTCTATGGGCCTTTAGGGACTACAGGGTTTGGGGGACCAGCTCTTGTCTAATTGTAGAGCGTGCCGTCAACATGTGAAGCAGGTCCTCATCCCAACGTGGTGGTCCAGGGGATGTAGGAAGATTGTCGTGTCGAGGTGCCTTTGATGTTCCCAAGACAGCATTTGGGACTACCGTTCCCATTGCAAGTCCAAGACCTCACAGCTCAGCAACGTCCGAACCCCTTAAAAGTGTGAGATCTTTGCACCTGGCAGGACAGATAAAGGCAGCGCAGGGACTCGAACTGTAGAGGCTCTCGTAGACGCAACGTGCTCTTTAGAGTGGAGGTGAGCCACTCGGGTCTTCCAAGTGTTGGGGGATCAGCTGCTCAGCAGCTTCTAAGGGCTTTTCGGAGCACTTCGCTTATGGGTTCCAGCATGTTCCAACGTTCGAAGCTCCATGGATTTTGAAGCACAACATGCTGCACCCCAGATTGCTGGACTTGGGAGGGATGTAGTTTTTGCTTCTTGTGAGAATAAGAAAACACCTAAGGTACCAAAACTTGTTTGGATTCGAACGTAACGGTGGGGACAGCTTGACAACGGCATTGTTTGGTCACCTCGCAGATGCAAGATGGTCATCTGCGACCCCTCCTATGCGGAGCCGACCAGGCTGTCTGCCCTGGTGCATTTTCTTGGCGTTGCAATTTGACCGGTGAGTCGGACAGCTGTTGAGCTAGAGAACTCTTCAGCCCCAACATTCCTTCGAGCTCTCAGCAAACTTGGGATCAACCTTGAACTCTTAGACCAAAAGCCCCCTGCTCGTTCAGGACAGAGGTGAAAGGTCAAGTCATTCGCGCCATCTGCCGGCAGCCCAGGAAGTCGGATTCCTTCGAGCTAGACCGAACGAGTGACTGAGAGTGGGAGGGCAGCCAGAAGAAGGAAGGGAGAATGTGGCATATGTGCTCCAAGACAGAGATGAGATAGTGACACTTTTGCAGTACACAGGCAGAGCCATGTTATCCTCCCTTGTGGATGCTTGTGCAGCTAGACGGCTTCCCATCTGGCAAGAAGAATGCCAACAGCCGAAGCGCCATATTCTTTTCGCCTAAGCAAGACGCGGTGATCACAACGGGAGTTTTTGAGGGGACATCGGCGACCTTTGAATTTGTCCTAGAGGATGACTGGTGGGTGACGGGTGAGAAGCCGGAACCCTAAGTGCCGAGCGGAACGCCAGTGGCAGCAAGCGTGCAGCATGCGCGCGAAGGCATCCTTGGCGCTCCCATCCCGGAGACAAAGAACCAGGATTCAAGGGAATGGGCGCGGTGTCAGGGAGGTTTGAGCCAAGGATGTTTGAAGATGTTTGAAGCACCGCCAAGTGAAACGGAAGCATGCCCATGAGTCGCGAGTCCTTACAGGGAGTGGAGGTATCATCTTGACCCTGGCAGGAGGGAAAGCCAGCCCTGTCGTGTCAGATCATCCTGCCGCAGAAGCAGCGTGGCCCTTGGGCTTTGCTTGCCGAGGAAAGGGCTGCCGCACAGCGCTCACCTTCCTCTTTGCCTTAGATGTGGGGCCCGGCGCAATAAGCCCCACTCACCGAATCCGAAACCATCGACAACGGTCCGTTTGCTGCAACCTTCCTGCAGATTTTGGGGGTCTGGGTGGCTTCTGGTTTCAGGCCTGCAAATTGAACTCATTAGTTTGGGGCTGTGGGTTTAAGGCGGGAGGCGGGAGGAGCTTTGTGAGCGGTGCTCTTCATGTGGCAGATGTGAAAGCAACGGGGAGCGACCAGTCCCTCAGGCTGAAGCGGAAGAACGACGTCTACGTCATGCCTGGTGCTTACTCCTCCCGCTCTCGGATGGGCGGGCACTCGAAGTAGCTGCCATAGGTTCCAGAGAGGGTGGGAGAGGCCGGGGGGAGAGACTCCCGCTTTGAGCTCTTTGAAGTGGCCCTGCCTAGGATGGTCTCATGGGCGCACTGCATCGCTGCGAAGGAGTCACGCCGTTGTGTTGAGGATGCGCATGTCTATCATGTGTCTTATGTTTCATACGTGCAATGTAAAACCACGCTTCTCATCAATCAGAAGTGCGGAATGGATCGGAATGGGCCTTGCAGCGGTCAGGAGCGGCGGGACCTGCAGCTAAAGGTTGAGAGAGCGAAAGAGAGAGCCACAAGCATCCCTACAACCTGAAATGGAAGTGGCCGTGGCGCTTTGCCTAGCCCCGAAAGTCCGGGTATGGCAACTTCAATTCGGAGTCTGGAAAGAAAGCCAACAGTGCATCAGAAGCAGGGGCTAACAAAGCCCGACTGCGCCCTGAACTGACTTGAGCTAGGGGCGTGTCGGTGCACGGGCAGGCGACTCCCCAAACGAGACGAATTAGAAGGAGGAGGAGAAGAAGAAGAAGACGAAGAAAACGACGAAGAAGAAGAGAGAGCGAGAGAGAGGAAGGAAACGCCTTGGGACCGTGGTCGGAGTCGTAAAACTGAGAGAGGTTGTACAGAAAATGCAGGATTGTTGCGGGAACTGGAAAGGGGCCCCTCCATGGGTTCGAGATGCTGTTTACCAGATTGGAAGTCGCTATGCAACCTCGGTCGCTGGAAAAGGTTTCCACTACAACTTTGGCGGCAACAGTATGAGGTCCAAGACAAGCGTTGCATTCCCGGTTACACCGCTAGCGTTCCTGAAGCAGCTCCTGCTCGAATCGCAGTCGGGATGTCTTGGTCAGCTTGCAGCTTCAGCTGTCTCTTTCAGAGCCCTCTTATCCAGGACACGCAGCTGGTTAGTCCAATCTTTGAACGGCGCTTCGCACCAACACACGAGGAGAAGTACGTGGCCATTGTCAGCACGGTGGTGGAAACCTCCAGTCGTTGGCCTTGTTTAGCTTGCATGGCATCTCATTGTGGCGTATGATACATGATGATACATGTTCCGGCATGCTTTCTGGTCAGAATTGCTGCCAACTGAGTTGCATGGCCCGGGAACCACCGCCTTAGTTCGCCCTAAGCCGCCTAAGCCCTCTTCGAGCTCTCTTCGTGCTCTCTTCGAGCTCTCCGACCCCAAGCCTGCCGCACGCGCCAGACCCGGAGAGGGAGATCGAGCCCGCCCTGAAGCTCCTGGGGCCCATCCAGCACAAGTCGGGGCACCCTGAGAATTGGGAGCATTGTGGGCGGGCGTTCAGTTGCATTCATGGTTGCATGTATGTATTTCTATAGATTTGCATGCGTGTTCGGCCTTGTGAAATCTCTCTGCCCCTTCCACCCCCCCCTCCTTTTTGGTTGCTTTTCGGGTTGAGCGATTGGCCTTAGCATCCTCGGATGTGAAGCCTCGAGGGATAAATCCTTCGCCTAGGTTCGTGCAGATCAGCGAGATCCGCGAGCCGGTCACGGACGGCACTGCAGCCTCGCGCCTGGCAGACCAGAACAATTTTGCAACTTTTGCGAATACGCAAGAGCCTGTAAAGGAAGCATCGGATGTATTTGGACCCGAGCCCCCCCTTTGGAGTCCCAAAACTTAGACATCGCTGCACCCGCTGAACGTTTTACAAGCGCCCGTGTGCTTCCAGGATGGCGTTTTCGTCACAGGCAGCTACGACCCGTCATCGCACTTTGAGGCCATCCTCAACGTTGCATCGGGGAGGGGCTTGTGTGACACTGAAAAGACACCACAACCGGTTGCCCTTAGAAGACGATTTCAAAGTTCGAAAAGGCGTAGCATTCTTAGCTATTCGTAGAATTCATGGTGCTCGGCAGCCAAAGCCCCCGCCCCCCCCCCGTTCTGCCTGGAGTGCAGCCAAGGACGCCTCCACTGAGGTGCTTGCCCTGCCTTGGGCTCAGAAGCTTTGGGCACAAAGTGGTGATTTGCCTTGGATCAATTGCCCGAAGAACCTCCAAATTCAGCCCAGCCCGTTTTAAGCGCTAGAAGTTAGAACGGCTTGGCGTTCAGGTGGAGGAAAATTACGGGTGAGAGCCTGGACCTCACTGTCCTCCCTGAGGAGGAGGCACTTTAGGGGAGCGACCGCGGAGTGTGTCTCGCAGATGTAGTTGTAGTGTTGCCGTGGTGGTTTGCGGAAGCAAGCTGTTCCAAGCCTGTGTACGTTGCCCGGTGCGGTCATGCTGGAAGCGGGTGCTTCAAGACGTTTCGAACCCTGGCAGTTCGTGTCTGTTGTGTGGCCATGCATGTGCAGCAGGGGGTTGCAAGCGCCAATCTTATTGGCTGACGTTGGGCCTGACTGACATTGCGCAAGCCTTCATTCGCAAGCGAGAAGGCCGGTTGAAAAGTAGTTGACTGCGCTCAACTACAGAAGTCAACACCTGGCCACGAGGCGCACGCTAAGCTCAAAGCCCGTGAGGTCAGTTGTGCCACTCGTATCGTGGCTGCTGAGCACTCTTGTCAGAAGTGAGCTGGGAGTCGTAGGTCGCAACAGGCAGCAGCAGTCATGAGCCACGTTTGCATTTTCCACCAAGCTCTGGGAAGCGTTTATCCCTGGGATCGGAGGCGGGTCAATGAACTTTGTCGCTTCGAATCCAAGTTGTCACCCGGTCCCCTGGTTGTTGGCTCGCTGTCCTTCACGCTGCTTTGATTTTCCTTTCATGTGGCCAGGACCAGTAGCTCAAAGCTCGGCCCTCAAACTGCTCCAGGCTTTCGCTGTGTAGACAGGAGGGCAGCTCCATGGATTCGAGGTTTTCCCAGATGTCACATGGTTTGAGTGTACCGTTCTCTGTCCTGCAGGTTTGTGATTTCAGCACGCCTGCTCAAGCGTCCGCTGCCCTCCATTTAAGTTGCCTGATGCGCTGATCGGCCGAGGTGTCCCTCATGTGGGAGTTCCTGCACGCAGTGAGGGCAGGGGGGTGTTCGATTGTCTTCTTGGCGCTTCCCTAGATTGCAGGTCTCCTTCCAGTCATAGCTTCAGACAACCTGCGAGTGCTGTACAGCATGATGCGCATCTCCCTCCTTCCCCAGCCCCCCAAGACTCCGATGGAACGGCCTAGATTCTGATGTGCTAAATGCATGGAACACTTGGTGCACTTTGGTACGTGAAGAGTCTCCGTAGGTGAACAAGTCCCGCTTTGGAAAGCAAACAAATTGGTGGAGTTGTGGAGTTTTGTCCCAGCTTCCCTATGGCTCTACTCTTCGGCTTCTGCTCAGCTCCCACGCTTTTCATACGAGTTTCTGTGGTTTGGCTGTATCTTTCCAGAAGCATTTTGTTTTGAGACGCTACATTCCAGATAGATGTTACATCTCGGCTCCCCGGGCCCAAAATTTAATCTGCTCGCTGCACTGCAGGCACTTCTCTGCTGACATGTGGCCATGACGGCTCGTGTGAAATTCAAAGAGTCTGGTGCGCCCTATTCCGTTTCTGAGAAACGCCAAGACAAGCCCGAGCCTTCATATCATATCTTGGCTATTGAGTTCCTCCCAACACTGTCCTAGGCACACGTTTGTAGGCACGTCGGCGCCGCAACAACTCCAAGTAAAGGACGCCCCATCTGCACCTGGCCTGACCAGAGTTCCTCCTGACCGGATTAACGATTCATGTTACGCTAGTTGCGAATCGGCCTCTTGAGGGTAGATTAAACTCGTATTCGGTGGGAGGTGAATGCAGATACCAAGGAGACCAGGGACCTCTCACAGGTCTTGACGCGTGGCAAAGCATGGCAAAGATGCTCAGTGCTTAGGCACATGTCTCCAGCAACAGCGGGTTGTTCATGAGGTCCTAAGCCCAACTAGACACTCCTAGTCGCCTTTTTCCAGGAATTTCCAGGATAGGACACCCCCCCCCCCCTCCCCGCCCCCGGTTTTCGGAAGCCTCCCCTGTGTGTTCTGAGCGGAGCCACGCGACTTGTCTTTTAACTCTGGCTGGGCTCAGACCACCCGCGCCCAAAATCGGGCGGGGGTGGAGGGTAGAACTTTACATGCAGTCCAGGTGAGTCAGGTGAGACCAGGTGAGTCTGTAGGGGATTTCACAGCTTTGTGAGGGTTCGAAGGGTAGGGTTTGTCGGCTGCCGTCCTCCCCATACCGAGCGATTCTGAAGGATTGGGTGGGGACTCAGGGTTGCGGGCTGCGATATGGCCACCGTGCACTCGTTGCACTTGCGGAGGTGTGGATGTGCTGTGTGCTCACCCAGACCAGGTTTGTAAGCGTGCTGCTCGAAGATGAAAGAGTACGAAGTCTAGTGCAAGCACGCATAAGCTCATGTTCTTTTGGGAACAACTCAGCAAAGAAGGTTTCCACGAGGATGAGATACTGCGATCCATGACTAGAACAGGTAGTGCTCCTGGTTTCGTTCCAAGTGCGGAATATCCTGACTGATGAAATCTCCTGGATCATCTGCGCAAACAGTTCCAAAGCGAAGCCCAGCTCAAGCCTTCTTGGTCGGAGGCCAATCTGGTGCAATGTAGTCTTGGTGGGGCACCCGGAGAACCGGGGAGATTTCAGAACAAGTTTGGCGTGCTTTGCTATGAGGGGCTTCCAGGTGTCGGGACAAGCCCTGAAGCTACTTTGAGAACTCGAGTACCTTGCGTGTCTTGCTGTGAGATCACCACAGTCTTGATCCCTACAACCCAAACCAAAGCTCCCAAACCTCAAAGCAAGGTCCTCGCACTCTGTCTCAGCGAGGAAGCCAGCTGCAGCCCTACAAGCCTCGTGTTCGCAGCATTTCAACGTGAGTGACTTCAACATGGCTTCAATTGACTTCAACATGGCTTCACAGATGCCAGGTGCAGAGCAGGGGACGCCTCTGTCAGAGAAATCGACAGCCCTCAAGAAGGCTCTGCTCTGCTGATTTCGCGAATTGTGGAAATCGGAAGGTTTCCTTGGATCAAGACTGCATCTTGCCCAAATCCAAACACCTGACTCCGAAAAGTCAGAGATTGGAATTGATCAGCGCCCTGGGCGATCGTTGCAGAGATGGTCGCAGGGGTTTTCGCAGCTTAGTTGCGTGGGCTTAGAGATGTGTCGCCCGGCACCTTGTCGCATAAGACTTAGCCTCCTCTCTACATGCCTGGATAAGCCCTTTCAGAGAACTTCCAAGCACTGCACAGGAAGGGGGTCACTGGTGAGTTTGTCCATGTTGAAAGGTGACGCAGCTTTTGACAGAGCTTACCACACAGCTCGAGGAAGACAAGAAGGCGGATGGGAAAATGCATATATTTACTGTTCAACAGTACCGAAAACCGCAGAAACCACAAACGAGAGACTTCCAGAAAAGCTGAAACGTGCAAGAACCCATGGGAAAGCCATGTACATGATGAAAAACACTGTCAAATACCGGATGTGTCCCTAACTATGCAAATACCAGTGTCGTGGGTACGACCGCCGCCCGCCGCCACTCGCCACCCGCCACCCGCCACCCGCCACCCGCCACCCGCCGCCCGCCGCCCGCCGCCGCCCGCCACCCGCCACCCGCCACCCGCTTAGCGTCAGCATCAGCGTCGTGGTGGTTGTGGTGGTGGTGGTGGTGGTGGTGGTGGTGGTGGTGGTGGCCACGTCCTCGTCGTCGTCCTCCTCGTCGTCCTCCTCGTCGTCCTCCTCGTTGTCCTCCTCGTCCTCCTCCTCCTCCTCCTCCTCCTCGTCCTCGTCCTCGGTCCTCGGTCCTCGGTCCTCGGTCCTCGGTCCTCGGTCCTCGGTCCTCGGTCCTCGGTCCTCGGTCCTCGGTCCTCGGTCCTCGGTCCTCGGTCCTCGGTCCTCGGTCCTCGGTCCTCGGTCCTCGGTCTCGTCCTCGTCCACCACAGCATCAGTAGCAGCAGTAGAATGCTTCGAGGCTGAAATTTGCACCCGACAGTGTGCTTGCTGAGGCAGATGAAAAAGACTTCTCCGAGTATGAGAAGCTGACGAAGGCAGGCGGTCTGACAGGGACATCAGTCTTAGTGACTGCCGCCAGCGATAGGCCGATAGGCCTCAACCAAAACCGAAAGGAGTCGTTCTTCACCTTACGATTGCTTAGAGGGTGAACCGTGCCGGGTACTTGAAGCATCGTGTGAACCTTCCCTCGGTCGACTCCCTATGGATGGCAAACATCTTAGAAACACGGGTTTGGGCTACGCGACTTGGAAGGCAAGTATTGCGGCAGCGTCCACCACGGTGGAGCAAAGCACCGCGCAGCTTGCTGAGCTGAAGGCCATCTGCGGCTAAGTTGGAACTAACCAAAGCTTGATACCCCCCCCCCCCGGCACTCTGCTTACGATTCATGTTGCTGCCAACTTCCCAAAGGAAAATCTTATGTGTGCCCCCGATTTTTGTGCCGTCATGTTGTCTTGCAGGGTTGGAGAAGCAGATTCCAGGAATTTCGGAACTGAAGCGACTGACTTTCGGACTCTTGATGCCCCACAGCGAGCCCAGAATCCTTTCTCCACTCAGCCTCATGTCAGGCAAGCATCGCTGCGGCAGAGGCCCTGCAGGCGGCGTGATCACGAAACTTCCAGTCATCTCTTGGCTCAGTCGGGACCGTGCATGTCTCTGCAACTGCCCGCAAGCGCAAGAAGATTGTCGGATTCAGTTTTTGCATCGAGCGGGCCCAGGCGGAGAAGAAGAGCCTCCTGGCCAAGGCCGCCTCCAACCTCCTGGACTCGCAGAAGGTGGGGGAGGGGGCACGAGGGGGCTTTCTTGGTGTTTCGGAGAAGAGGTAGGCAGACAGGCAGGCAGCTGCTTTTTGTTTGGGAGTGTCTTGAGCCCGCACGCTTTTGCTTTCTCTGTCCTTTCTTCTTTGCTTCTGAAGGAGCTGGAGCTTGCCAAGCAGCAGCGTCTGACGGAGAAGGACGCACTCAAGGGCCCCCTCACCCTTTCTCCAATGCGGCAGAGCCTGCGACATGCGGGCCTCATCGCTTTGCGGCGTGTTCGGGCGCAGGAGACCTTTGTCAAGAACGCTGCGCAGCTGTACCTTGGCGTGGTAAAGTTCCCGACTTGACCCAATGTTTGGTCATTTTGGTCCCAATGCCAAGACCCCAACGCACCACGGGACCCCAAGTGCCCAAGTGCCAGGGAGTCGCAAGGCTTAAGGCAGCCGAAGCCCATGCAAAGCTGCAAAAAGGGATTGAGGGCCAACTTGTCAACACCAATGTTCCACCACGCAGAAGGCTATAGATGCTATAGGCTATCAGGTGCCGAGCCTGCGGATGCCATTGCTCTGCTGCGGAGTATTCGAAGGCAGAAGAGCACCGAGAACTTGAACCTAGCATTGAAGACGGTCAAGGGCCCGGGGCCCTGGACTCCTGAAAAGCTTCGGAAAGCCGATCTTTGGGTGAAGTTCAGTGCGAGTTGATGCATTGCTAATCATTGCTAGCAGCGGGGCAGCACCGCTGACTCTTGGCCTGAAGTATCGGTGCTTTGGAGCACCAGCTGCCAAGCCCCCGAAGCCCGGAGTTGCAGCTACTTTCCCGCTGAGGCATGTCTGAAGGTCCGGCTCTGAAAGCGTGTCGAAGTGTATTGGGTTCTGAATGTTATTCTTGGTAGGGTGCCGAATGTAGATTTGAGAGGCCTGATAGGCAGTGTGTACAAACTGGATCTGGTAGAGGCAGTGGCAGCGCAAGCATCAAGATTTTGTCCTATAATTACTGCACAGACAGTTCTACACTTCAGGTTTTGGGATTTCGAAGCAAGGTGGTGCCTGCCATCCTTCTCTTAGGCCTCGTCAGCCTTTTCTGTGTCAGTGCCCGCGCCATCAAATCAGTCTGCAGTGTTCACAAGTATCTGATGTATTTGCATGAACACTGAGCGTGAGTTCTGCTGAGCTACTGATGACAGAATCGCGTAGTTGAGGTGCAGATGCATCCGGTCTCTTGCAGAAGAGCTCTGGGAAGAAGCTTGCCTGCCTTGTGGTGGGATGGGTTTTCGCCGAGTTTCTGGAAGCACCATCCCGGATATGTTCCAGACAGGCCATTACTCTGAGGGTTATTGTGGCACCTACGATGTGCTCATCTATGTCATTACGATCCTATCTAGGGTTCGTAGTCGTTCATTATCTCTAGAAGTGCTCGCGGCGGAAGCGAACAGGCGAGCCGCCGTGAATCCTGGGGTATGATTGCAAGCAGTCTCGACGGGAGTGCGAGATTTCATGGCCGTTTGCGTTGGATTGCGAAAGCTAACCGGAGTACTTTCACTCAGCCACCCTGTTGAGAGATCTCAGGAGGCCCATTGTGTGGCACAGTCGACTCTTTCTTATGTCCTCCAAATTTGAGAGGTGTTTTTCACGTGTTAAGAAAAGTTTATGAGAAGCATTGGGAGAGGATGGGCTAGGTTTTCCGAGCTCGCAGCCTGCTGTAGGAAAATGCACTTGCCCCGAGAGCGACTGCTTGCGGCAACCTCGCAGCTCCGGCCGCTACCTCGGTGAATATCGCCTCGGATTGAAACGATGCCAACAACTAGACAGACGACGTAGTATTATACTACGCAATTGCATGGCGGGGGGTCCAGAGTCTCAGTGCACGAAAAAGGGATGAGCCCGCTGATTCACAGCGAACCTGTGAGCATGTGTGGGCCTTCAGCGAAGCGTGGGTTGTCTTGAGAGCTCCCCAAACCATGGCGCACTTCCAGGGGTCTCTAAGGGTTGTTTTAGCTCGAGCCCAAGTCCCGAAGTGCCAAGCTTCCTGATTTGCACACGGCAGGCTGATTCCAACACTTCTAGGTCCCCGCAAACCCTGGGCTCGATCGATCGTGATGCCACAGCAGTCTGCTCTCACAGGACCGCGCTCAGCGCCGGTGCAGATGAGCTACTGACGGCGAATCAGCCAAGGGCTGAGTCTGGCCAATCTTTGGCACACCCGAACCTTGCAATGCTGCAACACCGAAGCTTAATCAGCTTCAAACAACGTCCTCCGTCCCCAAGAGAGTAGGAGAGAGTAGGAGGTCCCATTTTCTACACCACGAGGCTTGTGATCAAGAAGGGTTTCCAGAGGTTCACGCAATCGGGACCGCCGCATCCGCTTGTGAAACTCTGTGCTGTCACCTTTGTCTTAGGCATTCCCGAATCAGCCCTGCTTAACATGTGCTTAACATGTTATAAGCATAAGCCTGTCTCGGCAGCATGCAGCGCCCAATGGAGGCAGCACTTCCTGTCTCGCCTCTTGTCCGTCGCGGGCCGAACACGAAAGGCGCCAACCTCAGCTTTGCAATGGGACATAATGGGGCCCTCTGCTGCTGCCTTCAAGCGTTCAGAGTGTTCATCATGGAATGAGTTGTCGCCAGCTGTCCCTCACCCCGGTCAACGGTCGCTGGCTATTGTTTCTCAGACTCTGGATGCTTAGTCTTGACAGTTTGGCATGAAGGGGTCTCGGGCAGGGGATCGGGGATTCGCGCTACAAAGTATCGCGGCTCTCGTCCTCTTCCTGAGGCACAAGCCCCTGCTGTGGGCTTCCTGCAGGCAAGTCTCGGGGGTGTGTGTGTGTGTGTGTGTGTGTGTGTGTGTGTGTGTGTGTGTGTGTGTGTGTGTGTGTGTGTGTGTGTGTGTGTGTGTGTGTGTGTGTGTGGGTGTGTGGTCTGTGTGTGTCTGTGTGTCCTGTGTGTCTGTGTGTCTGTGTGTCTGTGTGTCTGTGTGTCTGTGTGTCTGTGTGTCTGTGTGTCTGTGTGTCTGTGTGTCTGTGTGTCTGTGTGTCTGTGTGTCTGTGTGTCTGTGTGTCTGTGTGTGTCTGTGTGTGTCTGTGTGTGTCTCTGTGTGTGTGTGTGTGTGCCGGTCGCAGACATGTTCAGGCAAAGCTTAGATGTTGCATTTCTGAGTCCCAGCGCAAGGGCTGCATGTTGCCCCCATTAGAGCTACGGAGAAGCCATGTGAAGCCATGTGAGACCCTGTGAGACCATGTGAAACCCCCCTTTTCAATGCCGAGATGGCGAGCGATCGCAAAGCTGCGAAGGACAACTCGCTGGATGAGGCGCGGTGATCGCAGTGGCTCAATGCTTATTCACGGGTGGCCTTCAGCTTCAAGACGTTTGAAGCTTAGGATGTTTCGGGTCTGTAGCCTGGGCCTTTGCAAGATGAGGCAGGTGTGCTGCGGTTTGCAGATTGGGCAGAAGCCAGCTGCCCCGTCGTCGCCGATATCGACGGATGCCCCCCCCCCCCCCCCACCCTGCGACTCTTGCGACTCTGGCGACTCCTGTGCCTGGGATTCCTCGGCCCAGAAGCCAAGAATGAAGACAAGAAGCCTTGTGACTTGAAGGTGCATTTCATAAACTTGCCGTCGCTGAGGTCCTTCGAGAGTCGTTTGTAGTTTTTGAAAGCTGCCAGTCAAGTCTCTCCTTTTATCTCCTTTTCGCAGTGATCTGGGGTGCAGCAACTCAGCATGCCAGAGATCCAGAGAAGCACGGGACTCGCACCAATTTGAAACGGAAGGAAGTCTGTCTGCTCAACTCCCAACTGCAAGAAGACATCTCATCATGCAGCCCAGCTCTTGTCGCTCTTCTGTTTTTTTTGAAGCTTGAAACCCCTTCTTTCCCCCCCGCATGCAGGGAGACTTGGACGGCGATGACGAGGCTCCAGCCATAGGCGACCTCTCAGAGACCTTGAAGCAGGCTGGGGAATCGGATGGGGATCGGTGGCGTGTGCCAAGAACAGGAGTACCTCCAAGTGCGGGTTGCCGCTTATTGCCGCTTGACCTCCACAGATGGCTCTCACGGCCCCTTCTCAGAGTTCTCAGAGTTCTCAGGTGAAAGATGAGACAGAGACCGAGCTGGCTGCCACGCAAGTGGCGGAGGAGAAGTCGACTGAGCTGCAACAGGATATCAACGGCCAACCATCCGATAATGTAGCGCGTAGAATGCGTAAGGAACTCTTCAAGCACGGGAACAAAGGCATGGACAGGGGGTGAACTGAAATACTGGCCAGCAGAAACTGAAACTGCTCTTTGGTGCCCTCTGAGAGAAGGTGGAGCAAATTGGAGCAAGCTTGCCCTCAGTTGGGTTAATTCTGGCAAGAAAAACCCAGTGCAGGAATTGGCGGCAGTGTACATCACAGTGTAATTCTGCAGTGTGGTTGCACTTGCAGAAATGAAACCACCCTTTCCCACCCCACGCCTCTTACGCAACGGTTGCTGCTGGCTTGTTGTATATTCCGAGAGATCCCTGGAGCTTCGAAGGTCGCGGAAAAACTTCGCGGAGCTCACGAAGACGCTGGAGGAGGACATGCGACGGGATGATCGGATGACATGGATGGCATACCCTGGAATGTTAGTCGTGTTGGTTGCAACTGGGGTGTGTTGGGCACACGCGTGTTGAGAACAGGTGGGGTGGGCGTGTTGGTGTGCGGGTTCATGACACGTCGGATGTGTTCGCCTCGTAAAGTCTCCCCTTTGGAAGCTGAAAACAAGACTGTAGACCCAACTCCAAGTCGCCGAAAGAGGACTTAAAACAAACCTGCAGAGTAGGGTCATCACTCCGAAACCCAATTCTGGGGGGCAGCCTTTCCCAACTCGACCCCCGGGCGTGCTGTACACATGGGCCCTGTTCCCGACTCATCCCCCCTGCGTTCCTGACTCACGCCTGCCCAGTTCCCAACGCGCACCCCCCCCCCCCCCCCCCCCTGTTCCCAACACACCCTCGGCCTGCTCCCGACACTTGTAACCGACTCAACCTTCATCCGGATACCCTGGGGGATGAGCCGAATGGGAGCCTTGTGGAAGTGCTTGTCTCGCACCGCGCCCTTTGGGTGGCCCAAGCCTCCTTGGATTCCCTTGCGAATGAGTGGACCTCAAAATGGCAGGGCTACTACCTGTCAGGAGGTGGCAACACGTCAGGCGGCGGTGGATGAGGTCAAGGCAGCTATCTCCACATCTGAAGAGGCACAAGGGCAAAGGAACTTGGGGATTGAGTGGGTTGTGGGAAGTGGGACTTCAAGACTTTGTGCAGCGTGCTTCTGGTTTGCACGGGTCAAGGTCTGGTTTCAGTCGAGGCTGTGTCTTTCGCACCTAGTGTTCACCCGCACTCGTGAGGTGTGTGTGTGTGTGTGTGTGCGCGTGTGGCAACCTTTTCCACAAGATATCTGGGACACGGAGGTGCTAGCTTTAAGGTCTTTACCAGGTGACAGCACAATTTTAACGCTACGCGTGCGAGGCAACCCAAACCGGAGAGCGCGGGTGTGAAGGTACTGTTGGGTTTCAGCAGAGGTGAGGGGCCGGCAGGGTTGCTGGGGGCTGGCGGGGGAGGAAGAGGGGCGGACCCCCTATGGTCGGGCCCAAATGCTCTTTGGTCATGATGCACCGCCTGCTCCGACATTTGTTGGTTAGGGGGCGGGCAGGGGGCTTGCCCATTCCAGGGAAGGGTGGATTTGCCACGTGTGTTTCGGCAGAAGACATTATTGAGACTCATGACTAGTTGGGAGTGGGAGTGTGGCTGAAGTCGAAATGGGTCCGGATCTTCACCCTCCACTTAGCCACACCTTTGTCGAGAGGCGGCGGGCAAAGCCAAGAGCGACTTGCTCTCCGTGAACAGGCATTCTGTGTTGCAGATTGGAGGGTAACCGCTTCGTTCGATTTCGCACAGAGAGAAGCTTGAGACGTGTGTGTCTTGCGTGTACCTCATGGAAAAAAGCCTGGGCGTATCTTGGTTCAACGTGTGATCGCAACCCTGACCAGGCGGCTGTCGTCCACGAAGCAGCAGCTAACAGAGCTGCAAGTCGACCTCAAGGATAAGAGCAAGGACGGCCGCACAGCGAACGGATTGCCGACGCCTCTTCGCATGTTCCCACCGTCCATTCCTCAAATTGAGGGCCCAAGGTCAGATTGGGACATCTGGGAGACACCCCTCGACATCTTGTGTTTAAACGCTGGTCTCGTGGGTTCAGCTCTTTCATGGCGACTTGGTGATGGGGAAGATCACACCCGAAGCGCAGGACTTTACCGCCCGGGGCAAGTCCCGGGAGGCAGAGACAGGAGTCGTCACAGAGGCTTGGCCCCTCTCTTGCTGCAGGTTGGAGGCTTGCATTGGGCATTGGGTCTGCTCGATCCCGTTTTTTTATGATACCTCAAAAGACCTTGAGTCATGAAGGCACTGGCCATCCTCACCAAAAGCAGCGACACTGGCGCAGCCACCTTAGCCTAGCGGGTACAAATCATCGGAGAGATTGATGCTTCCAGTCTTCTGTCCTTCCATCCCAGACCCGGGCAAAGGCCGAGGAAAGCACGAAGACGGCCACGAGCTTCTTGCAGGTTTCGTCCGAGGCCGTCAGACGTGCGCTTTTTTTGGGGTTCTTGAGAGATCGTCCGCCAAATCTCTCCGGAGGCCCTGAGCTCCTTGTCCTCGCACGAGTTGAGCAGGCGCAAGGTGGTCCATGCCTCAGAATACAGCGGATCCTGACACGCCTAGCTGCCCCAGCGGTGCTACCCGCAGCACTGCCCGCTGCACTGCTGTCTGCGCCTCTCAGCGGCCTCTAACAAAGCAAACCAGCCCGAGGCGCGGCTGCTCGAGTCGGCTGCCAGCCCCGGCCTGGCAGCACTGCTTCTGCAGTCCCAGGAAGGCGTGGGCAGGAGACCTGATTCTGCAAGTCTAGTCTGTTGGCTTGTGCCGGCCCTTGTAGTTCGGCTTCAGTGCCCAGTACTCTACTTTGTGTTCTGGAGGTGGGGGAGGAGGGGGGGTCATGGGGGGTTCGGGTTTGGGCCGGGCGCCTGGAGTTGTACTCATGATGTCATGGGGCGTACCTGCTGCTGCTTCGCGCGCGCGCGCGTCTTCGGAATGTTCATGCTTCGTGGCCATCGTGAAAGGTGTACACAACAATACAGAAACTCTCAGCGTGTCCTTCTTTACCACCACAGGCAGGCAACGCTTCTGTAAGTTGACTGGCTGTGACACGAAGCCAAAAAAACCTCAGACTCGTCTAAGCTGCGCAAGGAGAGATGTCTTCAAGAAAGTTAAGGCCTGCTCTTCATTGGGCTTCGAATTGGGAATCCAATGCTGCATATATGTAGAACTCCGTGTGATGGTGTAGGATCTGGCTCAAGGGCCTAAAGTTCAGGGCAGTGGTATCCTCGTGGGGATGCTGCCGGTGGCTGAGTGCCGGGGTGCAGGTTTGTCGTCGTGTCCCAAGGCCCTCATTCACGAAATGCTCGCCAAGCTGAACGAGCAGCAGGCGCAGGACTGGTCTTTGGGAGTAGGAAATGGTGGTGTGCACCGATATTGTGTTCTGTAGGCTGAGCGAACATCCTGAGTAAGGAATTTCCAAGCTTCTAGCAGCTTTAGGCCCTTGTTAGATTGCTAAATGCTGCTGAAGTTGCATGCCCTACGCAGTGCGCTGACGTGTAGTGTACTGATACCAGAAGGCACGGCAGGCAATGCCTCGAACTCGGAGGACGCACGGCGAGACAGTTGGTGCGTGACGGAGCTGTCCAACACCAACAATGCCAAGGCGACCGGAGGGAGAATGAAGGGGCGGAGCTCATGCCGCACGTCTTGTGCAGTTGTAGTCTTATGTAGTATAAGCAGTATGAGGAAGAAACTTTCCTCGGAAGACACCCTTCGTTCACAGCCCACAGACAGAAACGGACATAGAGAGACATTGAGACAGAAACAAAGCCATCGTGAGGGACACTTGTCAGGTAACCAGGGTGTCGGGAGGGGGCATCATTTCTACTTTTGCGCCGGCGGCCTCATGCTCCACCCCCAAAACTAGTATGAGGAAGACTGCCGAGTGCAACATCAAGGGCTGAACGGACTGTTCAAGATCGGCATATCCGTGTTGATGAGTGGAAAGAGAGTCTGGTTTCTGTCGAGGAGGGGCTTCGTGTAGGTGAAGTTGTGGCAGAGCTTCAGGCCAGCAAAGCCACCCGTGCCGACAAGCTCAAGACGAAGATGCTCGCTATCAATGCCGAGCCTGCTGCTTAGGAAGTAGGATGCCTTGCATCCACGCGGCCACGATCCTACGCCCGCTTTTGTGGGATTGTGGCCCCCCCCCCCCCCCCCCCCCCCAAATGCCATTAGGCGCTAGATACGGCTCCGAGATGCACAGGGCCCAAGCTCCGTTCCGAGAACCGACTTCGCAGCTTCCCAAAATGAGTCTTGGTCCACAAATATGGTAGAGTCTCCCTTGCATGAACCCACACCACAGTTTCGGAACTGCCCCCGCTTAGACCTCATCCCCGAAGCTGACGAAGGTTGTCCTCTCTGAAGTCGGAGATCGAAACGAGCCGGGGCCTTGTGCGGCCTTGTGCGGCCTTGTGGGGCCTTGTGGGGCCTTCTTATTGTGAAACAGCCTTCTTTAATTTCGGAGTTAAGTAGGGACCAAGTTCAGTGTTATTGCATGCTCAGGCACGAAGGACATCGAGGACATGAAGGCCGTAGAGGGGATGCCATGACTCTGCTTAGCCTACCTTTTCGGGGGCCACAGTCAGTGTGTGTGTGTGTGTGTGTGTGTGTGTGTGTGTGTGTGTGTGTGTGCGAGACGGCGAAGTCAAAACGCAGACTGGAAGCTCTCAGAACGTTCGCTGAACCTAGTCGGACCCAACACGGCTTGGTGTCTGCAAGGGAAGGCGCCGAGAATCCCGTGCTTAAGTTGGATCCAGGGCAATCACGACAATGATGCGGGAATTCTCAACTTGAAAGTCACCTTTCTGCTATCAACAAACATACACTGGAATTCCTCTAATCGTCGGAAGCCCCTGTGAACCTATGAGCCACAGACGTGTATTCTTGAAGGTCTCTCTCGCATCTGCCGAGAGCCTGCGGGCGAAGGAAACTGCCAAGGCCGCGTGACGCTTGAATTGGGGCTGATTTTTGATGGGAGAGCCAATGAGTGCTCTGAATGATCTTGGGGCTCTGCTGTGCGGCGCGGGGCCGCGGGCAAAGACGTGCAACAACCCTACAGTTTCGTGATGGCAGTTGACACTGCCCTCGTGTCTTTGATTCGTGAGTGACATGTCGTCCTCTCCTATCTTTCCAGTTTCTTGACTTCGTGATGCCTTCTACTCAAGCGTGCCACTATATTATGTATTCTGGACATTTTGCTGTCGGGCACTTTGTGCTGGGTTGCCCGGGTTTCCATGGTTGCTGGCAAGACGGCGCAAACTTTTGCACGTCGCTCTTCGGCAATTCTCGGCTTCGACTAATGACTAAGACGCCCGTTTCGTCTCCTCCGCTCAGCAAAGACCTAGACCAAGAGACCGAGTACCATGTCATCCGCTTTTCGAGATGCTGTTGTGGCAGGCTCATGTACAGGTGGCGGGGGTGGGGAAGGTCGGGGGGGGGGATGGGGAGGGTAGGGGGGTGGGGAGGGTAGGGGGGTGGGGAGGGGAGGGGGGTGGGGAGGGTAGGGGGGTGGGGAGGGTAGGGGGGTGGGGAGGGTAGGGGGGTGGGGAGGGTAGGGGGGTGGGGAGGGTAGGGGGGTGGGGAATCCTGATGCAGTCTGCTGGGAGGAAGGCGGGGCGGCGGGGGGGCGGGTACCCATTGCAGTCCGTGCGGGGTGCGCTGGGGTACACCTGCGGCCCAAGGCCCCGGCGGAGAGGACGTAAGAAGAGGCTTCTAGGGTTGACGCATGCTGAGCTGTGGCTCCAACGGTTCATGAGCGGTTCGCGAGTATCCGAACGTGTCGGTAGTGCCGCACTGACGTTTGTGTTCGAGGCGTGAGTTGACCGGCTTGGGGTATATAAAAGATGGCCGAAAATGTTTGGCATTGCCTTGCGGTGCAGAAATTGCCTGCTGCACAGCTCATCCCGAAAGAGACGCAGAATCCAGGCAAAAGCCGATATCGTCATGTACGAAGAGGCCTGAAGTGATCAGTGTGATCCAGGATGACGGTTCGGGAAGTTGTTGGGGCCCCCGTTCGAACCGATCAGCCAAAAATCCTAAACGTGCTAAACCTTAAAATGCCCAAAAAAAACCTTCAAGAAACCTAACAACGCATCAAATTTCGCTTGCCCCAAGCTTTATAAGAAGACGACCCTCACCATCTCCATCGCCGTTTTCTTCGATGATTCGAGGACCAGCGGGTCCTCAGGGAGGCCATCCTTGTACTCCAGCGCGTCTACGGTGAGACGGCAGCGGCTCCGCCCAGTTAAGTGGGTTCGGGTCACCAACTAAGACGGAGTCCAAGTTAAGTCTTCTTTTGCTTCTTGCCAAGATGTCAACGGAGGGCAGCCGGTGGTTCGCTGTCAGGTGATTTCAGGGTTCCGTCGTAGAAGCGAGATGATGCATGTTCAGTGGCGTGAAGTTCTTCTAAACCGCCTTGCAGACGTCACTTTGACTTCCCCCCTGCAGCCCGAAGAGCTCGAAGCAACCCAAATGAACTCCGTCGTGGAGCTCAAAAGCTTCAACATGAGGTCAAAGCCGACAAAAGTGGCTACAAAGCAAAGTCCACAGGCCCCCATGGATTCTTAGCACGCTGCACTCGCCGGGCTTCCGGGAAGATGGGGCTAGCTCGGCCTGCTGCTTGCTGCCAGGGTTGTGGGGGGTGTTCTTAAGGTCTTGCACACACCCACCTACACCCATGCTCACCCCCCACGCACGCCGGCGCAGGTTCGGGAGTCGTCGGCCTTCTGCAGGTGTCTCTGGAGAACTTTGCCGACCTGGCCGAGGTCCCCCGAAGCCCACGAGTAGCCCACTCAAGCCGAGTGACCGAGTGTGACCGCGTGTGTCATAGGGCGCCATGCCCACATGCAGCAATATTGGTCCTCATGGCCTAATGCTTCCAGGGATGTTGAGTTCGGCCAATGTGTTATCATCGTTGTGCATTGGTTGCCACTGGCTGTTGCTTGCAAGCCTGCAAACACTTAGAAGCTCATGAGCTGGTACCTCTCAGTGACAGCACGTGTCGAAGAAGAGTGTTCCTCCGCCTGTCTCTGTCTGTCTCTCTCTCTCTCTCTCTCTCCCTCTCTCCGTGGCCGGGTGGGTGGTGTGGAATCAGTCTGAAGCATGGATGCAGTGGGTACTCCAGCAGGGGCCTCCCACTACTGTCGCAATATTCGACTCCGCAGTGTTTGGATCTTCAAGTCTTTCCTGGCTTTGGGCCTTGGGATGTTGCCGTTAAGGCATTCCTCGTGTTTGGCATAATGACGCCCAGAGCCACCAAGAGCGCCCATCAGTACCTCCCAGGATTGCAGCGCATCTCACGAAAGACAAAGTATCAGTGAGGGCGCGCGCTCGTGGTCTAGCAAAATCAGTTTTCAAGCAGCATAAATTGCCCACTTTCCAGAAACGCAAGTCCATGAGGGTCGTTGTGAAGCATGAGACCCAGTTTCATGGAGGAAACGGCCAAGAGCGACAAGGAGGCCAAGGCAGATTTCCAGGACGGCAGGTCTTGACTGACGCTCATTTAGCAAAGACCATGTCAAGTGGAGTAGGAGGATGTGGCACACTCGAACTGTGGTGGTGCCTGCATGTTCATACCGCGGGTTTTGGGCAGATGTCTCTGTATGCCAGGAGCTGAAAAGCACTACGGAAGTTCGACTCGCGACGTTTCTGAAGGACTGATGTACAAGAGTCGCTCTTATGGTCTCGCTCACCGGGCGACAGTCTACGATTCGTAGAACTCGGCAGTCCAAGCGTGGTGTGGCATGTCGTGACATTCTGCGGAGTTCAGGGTTTTCACTCAGGCTAGTCCCTGCCAGTTTGAGAAGACTTGAAGGCCGTGCGCGTGTGTGCCGGTCCCCTGCCAACGCGCCGAGTCTCCAGGATACGGAGTACAAGAAGCAGACGATTACCAAGCTCGAGTCGGAGCTGGTCAGGTCGAATGAAGACCTGGCCAGCTATCAGAAAGAAATCAAGGCCCGCTTGGACTTGCGGGATGTCGCAGAGTTGTTCCGGTTGCACCCGCAATGCTGGGATTTTGGTTTCGCAAGTTCTCTGCAGCGCAAGAAGACATTCCTGAATGCTCAGCAAGGGTTAGCCCGTGAATCTTGGCAGTTCTTCGACCATGTGAACTCCCAATCCTCCCAATCCACCCAATCTTTTCACTCTTCACGCTGCAACTTGCAACTAGACAAGGCATCCCAGTTACTGAGCAACCCCCCTCAAAGATGGTTGAAAGGTTCCAGCTCGCACCGAGGCGCTGAGCACCTATCTTGAGGAGCTGGCGACGTCTTGTTCAGCACGGGGCCCTGTTCTGCCTGTTGCCCTGTACACGCCTCACGCGCCACAAGGCGCCACAAGGCGCCACGCACCCTCTGCATGTTTGGAGGGCCACAACACAGCGATGCTGGTGGAATCTGCTGGAGCCGGGGGTTGGCAGAGTTGGCAGAGTTGGCAATGCAAGCCGCTGAGGTCAAAGGCCTCAGCTTCGAGGAACGACAGGCCAAGCGCGAGGAGCAGCTTGCATCTCTCAAGGAGGTACGCTTCAAAGCTGGAGATTTGGTGTTTGGGGGGCTTCGAGTTTTGGTTTTGAGACTTCATTGGGTATTAGCTTCCGGGTATAGAGAATCGAACCCGGACCCGGGCCCCGGGGCCAAAAAGGCCGACCCTGCACGTCCATCGCCTCAAAGCACGTTGTCCCCTGCGAGGCGCTCCGGGTCTTGCAGTCTGAAGACTGATGCGCCGACGCATAGGAACTTGGGCATGACACCTTTGAGAGTCTGTTAGAAGCAGACTTCGGCATCAGCATGAGTTGTGCGGAGTGGCACTGAGGCACCACCCAGCATCTCATACAGGCCCTAAGCCCTATGCACAAGACGTCCAAAGAGCTCCCAAGACGCAGCTGCCATCTCAACAGCGGCAAAATCACACCGAGAAACCAGCGCTGCATCAGACAGTAGGATGCCATAGGCAGTGAGACCAAGGGCTCTGGCGAATGTATCCAGGATTGTGGAAGGGTCATGAAGGGTCTGTAGTTCGAGGAGGGTCGAGAATTCAAGGAGGACGATGACTAGAGAGCGTTTGGAGAATTTAGGTACTTGAAAACGTCGTGAAGTCAGAAAAGATTTTGTTAAAATGTCAAGGGCGCGTGCTTCATCTCTGAACTGAATCACGGGACCCCAGCCCCCGGGTTTGAATCACTCATTCCTCAGTCCCGATCGAAATGTTCAGCAGCCCAGTATTGGATGAACACTGTTCAAAGTGCTAGCGGGGCTTGGGGCGGAGATTTGGTCGAACGGTCCACAAGTTCGGCTTGAACACGCAAATTGGCGCGATTGATTTCCATGGGAACAAAATTCAAGAATCGCGATGGTTGCAGGCTGGGTTGGCTGGATGTGTCCGGACAGCTGGTTCATGGGGTACTGCTACTTTGCAATCGGCCCCAGAGGTTTTGGTTCAAATGGTTTCCGGTTCATATGCTTTGGGTTCGTACGGGCCTGTTCGGGTTCCGCAAATCGAAAACAACTGTATCGGTGCTCTCACAATGCCGTTCTACGATTGCGAACACAACACTCGGAGTGAACGGTGGCTTGCGGTTTCTGTTGGAGCGAAGATCTGAGTTTTAGCAGAGTTTCTTTCATCTCCCCTTCGGCTATGGAATCTATAGAATCCGACTCTGAGTCCGCGGTGGGCCCACAGCGAGCTGCGGAAGAGTTCATTGCCAGAGTGATCTCAAGAATGGAACCGGAGCGACCAGACATTCTTCAAGTGGTGCCAAACCAGCAAAGCCCTGAATCGCCGTTAATTCAATGATAAAGCGAACAGCTTAAGCAATTCGCAACTGACCGAGTTCGAGTAGGTTGATCACAAGGTTCACAATCTCACGCTGCATAGTCAATCACCAGCAGGTTTAAAGCAAGAGTGTCCTGCCTGCCTTGTAGAGCACACCTTGCAGGAAAAAAGCTGTTTCAGGTTCGGGCATGAGTCGGGGCAGCTCTTGCATTATCTGCCCTGGGGTTGGCTAATTTGGCATCAGCCGTAAAGAAGACGCCCCGCACCCGGCCCACAACCCCATGCACAAGTCCCATGTCCTGAGTGCTCGGGGCTTCACATGCGAGTTTGCTGCCATCTCAAGCTGAAGCCGAATGAACAAGAACGGTGGCAGAACCACGCCCAGCACCCTACTTCGCACCGGGCTCATCAGACAGCTGGGCGCGATATTCACCCTGTAGATCCGAAACTAGTCTTATCACTGCTACGAATGCTCAGAGTCACACCACCCCCAGGCAGCTTCTCGCCCAACCTAGCTTTTTATCGTACGAACCACGCGCACACTTCAGGGCCCTAAGCAAAGTGGCCCCTTGAGACGCAAAAGCTGCAGCCACGACGTCATGGCCCGGGTACCCATGTGCTGTGTCCTCATGCAGGTTTTCTTCGAGGGCTAGTTGGGCTTGCTCTGCATGTGCCATTGTCATTGCAGCCGCCTTCTATGACAATGACAAGCATCATTGAGTAAGACTGTGCTGTTCAATTGTGGGGGGCTCTCTGCACTGTTGGAATTTCAAGCGCAAAGGCGAGGCTTTGATGCTTGGATTATCTTGGATTAGCCGGATTGCTAAGCTGGCTGATGGGACGAGGCTTGGACTAGTCGGGCAGATTCGAAGATAATTATGAGTTCCTTTGAAACGCTGAATGGCAACACCAGTCACTAGGCTGCTACATCTTGAGTTCTGGGTGCCTTCAACCGCAGCATGCCCCCCAACTCTCCCCCGCCCAGCCTGCAGATTTTCCTCTGGTTCACGTTGTAGAAGCTCGAAAGCCCCCTGCAGACGCTGCCATTCCTGTGTGAAGCGCGGCAAGGACCGGGCCGCAGATGCCTCTCAGATTCTGTCTCACGGACCCAAGATGTCTCAAGATGTGCCGAGCACCAAGCGCCTACAGTTTTAGCATCGAGCAAGGAAGGGCTTCTCCGCTCCAAAAGCGGTGAGCTAGCCTCGCTAGACTCGCTGGACTCCTACTGGGACCGGCAGGAACGGCTCAAGAGTTCTTATCTGTGCAGGCGCGAGCTCGGACTCCTCGACGTCGCCGCCTCCACACGCTGCTCGGCTATGTCACATCAAAAGCGCCTGTTGACCTGTCTTGGTTTTCGCCGGTACCTGAACCAATGTCTCTGTCCCGAGCCTTTGCTTGGAGAAGACTGCACCTCCACGCAACAAACTGACTCAACAAGCTCAGGCCCCAGGAAGAACCGAATTCCGACTGCTGCTTCGCAGAGAAGAGCTCCTTGCACCCAGGCCCTGCGTGCTGTGAACTCTCTGCTACGGGACCCCTACCGGGCGGTGTGTGACCAGGCCTTGGGGGGAACTGCTCAGACTCAATGAAGCACCGAGATACCTTCGACCCACTCAGACGGCAACACGACATCTCAGAGTTTTTTGCCAACGTTTGCTTACGGTGCCCTAAGGATGCTCCAAGAGTGGCAATTCGATTTCAGCTAGTAGTGACTAGTGGCTAGCTGTCCCTTCTCGGGATAGACTAGCGTGTCTATGCAGATTCGCACTCCAAACCCGCTTTATGCAGCAGCTTCCCCATAAGCCCTTAATACTTGCTGCATGACGCTACACCGAAGACCCGCACCACTTGTCCAAACCTCTCGCAGTGCTTGCTGAGTTCGGAGAAGCGCTCATATGACCTTTGTTCCCAGGCGTGAGAGAATCCTTTCATACCGAGTTCTACGACTCTGTTTCCCATGGGGCTCGGAACTTTGCTGTCGTGGCTGTCTTGCATGTGCAACTCAGCTTCGGACAGGATTACCTGGAAGACCTCGAGCGTGAGGCGGGCCGGCACGGAATATCGTGCCACTGCTTCGCGCCTGTGAGCGAGGTCCCTCAGCTGGTAGACCCACCATTGGCCTGCTTCCCCTGTTTCCACTCTGAAGGCTTTGGCTCCGAAGCTGAAGCGGCTGAGACTTAGCGAGGCAGGGTGCTCAGAAAAGCTGATGTTCAAGCGCAAAGACTCTAGTGTGAGCGCTTGAAATGCAGAGGGGCCCTAAGGTCAGGCGAGAACGAAACTTGCAAGAACATCCCGAACAAAACGTTTCTTTCGGGGACTGATGGAGGGGCAGTGTCTTTGCAAGGGCATCCCAGCTTGCGGCTGCCTCCCAGACGATGACCACATGGCCGTTGCTTGGCAAGTCTCGGCAGGTTTTTTCGGAGTTCAGCGGAGCGGGTTCTGGGTTTGAGCAGCAGCCCCTACCAAAACTTCGCATCTCAGAAACTTCACTCGCGTTTGCGAGTGAATCTCCCGTTGCTCGTTGCAGATTCACGCTGATCTGACCGTCCGACCAAGATCCCGATGGCACAATCTGTCTGGGATCATTTCTGGGAACGGCTATGCGTGAGCGATGAAGCCATGAAGGGTTTGGTTAGCGCTTGCTTGCGAGATTTGTTGAGTCTATTCTTAAGTGTACTGCTAGGCATACCGAACTTGAAGTCCTGATTCCTAAGACCCAAGAGGCGAGCCTGCCCGAGCCTCAATGTCCCACCTAAGGTGGACATTGTCACTTCCGTTGGCACCTTAGGTTACTTTCGATTCTCGTGCCATCTCGTGCCCTGCTCAGAAGCATGGCCGAACCTCGGTCATGCTGCTAGACGCTTGTTGCAGCTCGGATCATTCGATGTGTGTACTTACACAACGCGTGCGATACTTACAGTGCAATGCATTTGAAAGGCACCAAATCCTCAGCACCACAGTGTGCTCTCCTTTTGTCACGGAAATCAAAGTGAGCCCGCACGTCAAGAGCTAGCACTCTGCGCACGTGTTTGCACTCAGCACAGGCGCGGAATGTGGCCGTGTGCCAACACATAAACTTCGCATGGATTACACCCACAAGCGTGGCTGCGGATGAATCGTGATAGACCACGTTTTACACATGTTTGCAAGACCATGTTTTGCACATGTTTGCATATCGGTGCAGGCATGCCATCCAAAACGAGCATTAATTGCTGGCTTCAGAGGTTGGTGATTGGCATGGCTTTTGGTGCATGTCGGGTTGAGGGCAGCATGGAGCCGCGACGCTCAGGCGATGGTCGACACTGCGGCATCGTCTCAGTGCGGGCAAGCACCTGAAGCATGTGTGTGCCTTTCATGTCTCACACTCAAGACTACAGCCAAGCGTCTGGGTCGGGGGAAGGGGTTTACTTCAAGCGCATCCTGCTCAAGCGACACTCCTCTTTGCAAATGGCCTTGCAGCTCCTCAGAGCCGCAGTTCGCACGTTGTTCAGCATTCAATATGCTACAGCGGTCCAAGCCGATTTTGTCAATGTTCTCTGTGTTCTCCGTGTTATTTGGGATGTTGGGAGCCCAGGTCGGCTGCGCAAGTCGCCTACACCTCGACGCCGATCTGCCTGCCAGGCGTGAGGGTCTCCGAGGGTCTGGGAAGATTTTTTGCGGGTGGAGGGGGGGCGGGGGAGGTGGAGGCATAATAGCTTTAGCTTTGTAAATAAACTGTTCGTAAAGTTAGCTAGCGACTTTACCTCTGCCAACATGTTGCACAAAAACCAAAGAACAGTTAAGCCAGGAGAGGAGTTTTTTCCCAGAGGCCCCGTCTGGCAAGCACCAGATAGACTCAGATTCAGATCGGTTCCCAACACCGGAGTTCATAAACTTCACGAAGTGAACTCCAAAGCCATATATTCAATCTTGATGCAGGTTTTTGTGATGTTTGCATGTCTCGGCAGCTGTGGGACTGCGCACCGTGAACGCCGTATACTCCAAGCCCCCAGAAGACAAGAGCAAGCATCACACGGAACATCATGAGGGAACATCATGAGGGAACATCACATGGAACATCATGGAACTGTCGCGGACTTTTATAAGGTCGGGGGGCGGGGGCCAAGGCAGAGAGCCCTCTGATTCAGCGTCACAACGGTCCCTGTTGCGTCAACAACAATCCGAAGTCCCGATTGAACAGCACACATTGAGGCACAAGCTTCGTGTGTTTCTAGACACATGGCACGAGTTCTAGATTCTAGATGAGTTTTCATGGTACCGCCTTCAATGCAATTGTCTCGCCAAAGGCTGGACTCAGTCTCACCAAGCTCGTCCACCGGCAGTTTCAGAGCGACTGACGTTCGTTGTAGCGAAACTGGTCTACACATCCAGAGAACTCCCATAACAATATTTGGAGCCCATGCTCTGCAATGGCTACATCCCAAGCACAGAAGTCCCCTGGCCGGTTTCGGTGGCACCTTTGCAGGTCCTGGGGGAAGCTCCATGGTTCTGCCCTCAGACCAATCCAGTTGTTCACCCGATCGCCATGCCGAACCCCTAGCTTTGGTTTTCTGGTCCTGGTTGCCGTTGCAATGGCTCTGGCATTCGCTAGCTTTGGCTCACAAACCCCAGCCCAGCCTGAACTCAGGCCACCAGCAGCAACCTACCTTTGAGTTTTCCTGTCCGGGCGCTTGGAGTATCCTTGAGTGGCGAAGGGTGAGAGGTTCCAGGGTTTCTTTTTCAACTTGGAGTTGAGTCTCAGAAGCGTCACGGCGCATGTGTGCACGCGCGGTGTGCTCGGGGCGTCGCCAACGGGTCTGACTGAGTGGCAATGTTTAGAAGCAGCTGAGTCAGCTTAAGGGTGCAACGGGTTGAAGGCGCACTGTAGATCACAAGCCAATGCGTGAAGCACTTTCGATGTGCTGGGCTCATTCTTCGGGCATCGCTGCCGATGCGTGTATCCGGTGTAGCTTTTTGATGCCAACTCTTCGTCGGGTAGTCCAGCTTCAGCAGAAGCGCCCCCGTAACATCTGTCTTGAGCCAAACCCTGTGCTCCATACCACCATATGCGACCTGGCACGAGCGCAAACACATGTACGGTCAGCAGATACATAGTTGTTTCGTTCGGGCATTCAAGTTGCTGAGATGTCGGAAGTTGTGCGATTGTGGTTGCGGGTGGAGCTCGGGGCTATCCAGAAACCCCGTTCTATTTCTCCATGGGATCATGTACTGTGTGCGCAGGTGCTCATGGGGGAACTTTGTGAAAGCACAGAAGGCAGAAGCAAAAGTCCATCTAGTGCGAACTTATGTTTCGCAGTCATGGTTATGGGCGTGTGGAAGTCTAGATGACAGCACCGTTGCGTCTTCGTTTCCTTTTCTCATTTCAGTCAGCATGGAAAAGCGTCGAACAGTCTCTCAACACTTTGAGCGACCCTGCTGAAGCATGCAACTTGCATGCTCCCGTTCAACTTCCCAGCTCTCTGCCAAGGCTCGAACTCCGGTGCAGTCACTGTGTCCCATGGCAACCTCGCCTTGCCAGGCAGCATGGGGAGGGGCTTCCGTATTCCGTTGGCAGCTCAAAGACCTCCACAAGTCAAGATGCCTTTGCCTTTAAGGGTGTTTGCTTCTCAAGCGCATGCTGGGAAAGGTTTCCGCGGCCAGTCCGGTTAGGTTGTGCCTTGAGCTGGCAAGAAGCCCCAATGTCCGCGCATGTGCCCAAAAATGCTCGTTCGTTGTGCGAAGTTGAGCTGAAAAAGCTTTGCAGGCAGAGAAACCTGAGCAGCCTGAAGGCAGGAAAGGGACTTCGGGCTCTGTTTAATGAGCTTGCAAGCGGCTTGTACTGGTACTGCCTGTAGTTACAGATAAGGGAGCTGACCGACATAGACCGACTCTTATTCTACTTTGAGCCTTTTCAGCATTTTGATCGCTGGCCCCGATTTATTCCCTGGGACGGAGCCATCGGCGGGATGATATCCGTAGCACCAGTACATGCAGCATCATGCAGCCTAGATGACGAGGAAGGCTAAGGAAGGTTAGAGGAATACGTCTGGGGCTGACTTTGGCAATTTGGGTTTGTTGGCCAATCTCCACAAGATGCACGTGGCAAGGATCCAGCGACGCCCGCAAGGCTCGTCTTGTAGCTGGAAATCTGTTTGGAAGAGCCTTGGCTTGTGGATTCTTTTGCGGGTCGGAGCTTTTTTTGTTCATGGCCTTGTGGAGTCGGGCTGCTCTGGAGATAAGGCTTTTCAGCGTTCTGGGCTAGTTAACCACACCAACCCTACCACTGGAGCAAGCTTAACAACCAAAAGCATGTACACCCCATGCTCACTGACCGGATGATGATCAAGACAAGCATGGTGGCAGAGTTTCGAAACACTCCGGACCTGTTTCATAGATCTTGGAAGCAGGGCTGCTGCATATCCGCTCCATGATGGCTCAAGTTCTTCCGGACCGGAGTTTTCACAAAAGGTTCCACGTCGTCCCTTCTAGTGAACCAGTCCGGAAACCCCTGAGCCTCCAAAACACCCTGCCCTACTTCAAGCCTACTTCCCTACATGTCAGTCAATACATTCAACAGGGCACCAGAGTTATGGGCTGGAGGTCGTCTGCTGAAGCGCAATCTGATCTTGACACAAGGTTGCATCTCAGGTCACCAAAGGCCACATGCAAAAGCATACAGACTGTGCCACCTCATGGTGATGCAGACGCCGGCGCCCGCCACTGCACTGGCCAGGGCTTCAGACCATCTCAATGACCCCAATGGCCGATGTTTGAAGATGGCCAGATTCCCTCAGCTCCTAGCCCATGCCACGAAGCTTTGCCCTTCTTAGACCTTTGGAAAAGAGGGGGGAATCAGAGGTGATCGCCAAAAGCAAGGCCATAGGTAAGCGCGAGGTGACGGGTAAGAACTTCCGACAAGGAGCCAAGACAGAAACGAAAGGTGTCGCGGAACAACTTCCTGAGCAGTTTCCTGAGCTTCCTCAGCTTTCTGCCAGGCCATCCTCGGGTTTGGTGCCGGCCTGGGCTATGCGCTCGGTAGGCGCACGAAACCGCTTGGTTGCACAGCGGCGGGAAGTTGAGGAAAGGAGTTCAGGCTGGTACAGGCAAGGCAGGATGAGCTTGGGACCAGGTTGGGCTCGCCAAAGTTTGCGGACCCTGAGGAGGAGGAGGCGTGCGGATTCCCGTTGACTTCACCCGGTTTAGGCAGAGTTGGAAATTCTCTACAAATGTACTGTTGGGTCTCAGTCTCTAAAGGTTGGGTCTCAGTCTTAAAAAAAGGAGGTCCGATCAAACATCCGAAGGACAACTTGGGAAAGCTCTAGACTATCACCGTCAATTTCCAGTACACTTCATCCATGTTGATTCGCCTAATGTCAATTGTCGTGTTTTTCATTCTTTTCTGCGTGAGTTTAGTTCTTTTGAACATGTTTGACTACTGCTAGTTGTCTAATCAAGTGAAAATACGCATTGGTATTGGTCGAAATAAGTAAATGAAAGCCGACTAACAACTACGAATGCGTACATCTAAGCAAAATTGCAAAAATATTAAATGGAAGTAAACTAAAGTTACACTAAAAGTTTCAAAAGTCAAAACTTAATTAAAATGAATTTTAGAAAAGTAAAAATGTGAAAAGTTAGTTGATATTATCAGATTTAATGGAAATTTCCAAAACCTATTACAATGAGTTAAAATGAGTTAAAGAAAACTTTCAACTAATTAAAAGTAATGAAGATGTGGTAAAATCAATTAGAGTAAATACAAGTAATTACATGTGTTTCAATTCAACAGAATTAAGTAAAAATGAATAAATTGATGAAAGCAAATTAGAGTTAATTCAAGTTCACTAAACCTCATTAAATGTATTCAAAAACTTGTGAGAAGGAATGAAAAACTCAAAATCATCAAGATAACTTAAAAAACTAATTAACATCATTTAAAAACACTGACATGACAATCAATCAAAAATTTGCTCACGTTTAATTTTATTCTAATTCAGTCTAATTCATTTTAATTCATTTTAATTCATTTTAATTCATTTTAATTCATTTTAATTCATTTTAATTCATTTTAATTCATTTTAATTCATTTTAATTCATTTTAATTCATTTTAATTCATTTTAATTCATTTTAATTCATTTTAATTCATTTTAATTCCCCACATCTTTGTGTGGGGTTCTTACTTTTGGGGCTGTCCCGCCTCTTCCTCCTCTTCCTCTTCCTCCTCCTCCTTCTCCTCCTTCTCCTCCTCCTCCCCGTCCTCCTCTTCCTGTTCCTCATGTCGCATGCATCACATCAGGATCACGCACATCACGGTTCACATCACGCACATGACGCCACATCACGATCACGCACATCACGCATCACATCACGGCGCACATCACGGTTCACATCACGCACATGACGCCACATCACGATCACGCACATCACGCATCACATCACGGAAACGCTGGCAGGCGCGACACAGGCGTCGTTGGGCTGGCAGGCGCGCTACTTATAGGGGCCCTGGACCCTTGCCGCGCGCGCGCTCGGGCTGCGGGAAACGCTGGCAGGCGCGACACAGGCGTCGTTGGGCTGGCAGGCGCGGTACTTAGGGGCCCTGGACCCTTGCCGCGCGCGCGCTCGGGCCGCGGGAAACGCTGGCAGGCGCGACACAGGCGTCGTTTGGCTGGCAGGCGCGGTACTTAGGGGCCCTGGACCTTGCCGCGCGCGCGCTCGGGCCGCGGGAAACGCTGGCAGGCGCGACACAGGCGTCGTTTTTGCTGGCAGGCGCGGTACTTAGGGGCCCTGGACCCTTGCCGCGCGCGCGCTCGGGCCGCGGGAAACGCTGGCAGGCGCGACACAGGCGTCGTTTTTGCTGGCAGGCGCGGTACTTAGGGGCCCTGGACCTTTGCCGCGCGCGCGCTCGGGCCGCGGGAAACGCTGGCAGGCGCGACACAGGCGTCGTTTGTGCTGGCAGGCGCGGTACTTAGGGGCCCTGGACCTTGCCGCGCGCGCGCTCGGGCCGCGGGAAACGCTGGCAGGCGCGACACAGGCGTCGTTTGTGCTGGCAGGCGCGGTACTTAAGGGCCCTGGACCCTTGCCGCGCGCGCGCTCGGGCCGCGGGAAACGATGGCAGGCGCGACACAGGCGTCGTTGGGCTGGCAGGCGCGGTACTTAGGGGCCCTGGACCCTTGCCGCGCGCGCGCTCGGGCCGCGGGAAACGCTGGCAGGCGCGACACAGGCGTCGTTTGGGCTGGCAGGCGCGGTACTTAGGGGCCCTGGACCTTGCCGCACGCGCGCTCGGGCCGCGGGAAACGCTGGCAGGCGCGACACAGGCGTCGTTTGTGCTGACAGGCGCGGTACTTAGAGGCCCTGGACCTTGCCGCGCGCGCGCTCGGGCCGCGGGAAACGCTGGCAGGCGCGACACAGGCGTCGTTTGTGCTGGCAGGCGCGGTACTTAGGGGCCCTGGACCCTTGCCGCGCGCGCGCTCGGGCCGCGGGAAACGCTGGCAGGCGCGACACAGGCGTCGTTGGGCTGGCAGGCGCGGCACTTAGGGGCCCTGGACCCTTGCCGCGCGCGCGCTCGGGCCGCGGGAAATGCTGGCAGGCGCGACACAGGCGTCGTTTGGGCTGGCAGGCGCGGTACTTAGGGGCCCTGGACCTTGCCGCGCGCGCGCTCGGGCCGCGGGAAACGCTGGCAGGCGCGACACATGCAGGCGTCGTTTGTGCTGACAGGCGCGGTACTTAGAGGCCCTGGACTCTTGCTGCGCGCGCGCTCGGGCCGCGGGAAACGCGGCGCGATACAGGCGTCGTTGGGCTGGCAGGTGCGGTACTTAGGGGCCCTGGACCCTTGCCGTGTGCGCGCTCGGGCCGCGGGAAACGCTGGCAGGCGCGACACAGGCGTCGTTGGGCTGGCAGGCGCGGTACTTAGGGGCCCTGGACCCTTGCCGCGCGCGCGCTCGGGCCGCGGGAAACGCTGGCAGGCGCGACACAGGCGTCGTTTGGGCTGGCAGGCGCGGTACTTAGGGGCCCTGGACCTTGCCGCGCGCGCGCTCGGGCCGCGGGAAACGCTGGCAGGCGCGACACAGGCGTCGTTTGTGCTGGCAGGCGCGGTACTTAGGGGCCCTGGACCCTTGCCGCGCGCGCGCTCGGGCCGCGGGAAACGCTGGCAGGCGCGACACAGGCGTCGTTGGGCTGGCAGGCGCGGTACTTAGGGGCCCTGGACCCTTGCCGCGCGCGCGCTCGGGCCGCGGGAAACGCTGGCAGGCGCGACACAGGCGTCGTTTGGGCTGGCAGGCGCGGTACTTAGGGGCCCTGGACCTTGCCGCACGCGCGCTCGGGCCGCGGGAAACGCTGGCAGGCGCGACACAGGCGTCGTTTGTGCTGACAGGCGCGGTACTTAGAGGCCCTGGACCTTGCCGCGCGCGCGCTCGGGCCGCGGGAAACGCTGGCAGGCGCGACACAGGCGTCGTTTGTGCTGGCAGGCGCGGTACTTAGGGGCCCTGGACCCTTGCCGCGCGCGCGCTCGGGCCGCGGGAAACGCTGGCAGGCGCGACACAGGCGTCGTTGGGCTGGCAGGCGCGGCACTTAGGGGCCCTGGACCCTTGCCGCGCGCGCGCTCGGGCCGCGGGAAATGCTGGCAGGCGCGACACAGGCGTCGTTTGGGCTGGCAGGCGCGGTACTTAGGGGCCCTGGACCTTTGCCGCGCGCGCGCTCGGGCCGCGGGAAACGCTGGCAGGCGCGACACAGGCGTCGTTTCTGCTGGCAGGCGCGGTACTTAGGGGCCCTGGACCCTTGCCGCGCGCGCGCTCGGGCCGCGGGAAACGCTGGCAGGCGCGACACAGGCGTCGTTTGGGCTGGCAGGCGCGGTACTCAGGGGCCCTGGACCCTTGCCGCGCGCGCGCTCGGGGCGCGGGAAACGCTGGCAGGCGCGACGCAGGCGTCGTTTGGGCTGGCAGGCGCGGTACTTAGGGGCCCTGGACCCTTGCCGCGCGCGCGCGCTCGGGCCGCGGGAAACGCTGGCAGGCGCGACACAGGCGTCGTTTGTGCTGACAGGCGCGACACAGGCGTCGTTTGGGCTGGCAGGCGCGGTACTTAGGGGCCCTGGACCTTTGCCGCGCGCGCGCGCTCGGGCCGCGGGAAACGCTGGCAGGCGCGACACAGGCGTCGTTTGGCTGGCAGGCGCGGTACTTAGGGGCCCTGGACTCTTGCCGCGCGCGCGGTCGGGCCGCGGGAAACGCTGGCAGGCGCGACACAGGCGTCGTTTGGGCTGGCAGGCGCGGTACTTAGGGGCCCTGGACCCTTGCCGCGCGCGCGCTCGGGCCGCGGGAAACGCTGGCAGGCGCGACACAGGCATCGTTTTTGCTGGCAGGCGCGGTACTTAGGGGCCCTGGACCTTTGCAGGGGCGGCCTGCGTTGGGGTTGACATTCATTACCACCTAGACGATTGTCCTGTGCAAGGCCTGGCCGCAGCCCCAGTCATAAGGTTTTGCAGTAAGTCTTCTGGCTCCTAGAATCTAGCTAGAATCTAGCTGTGTTAACCTTACACAATAATTTTCCAGTGAAACGCGATGGCGCCTCTTCGAGCTCTGTCTGAGTTTCGGGCGTGGGAGCACAGCCACCGCTCTTGTCACGCAGAGCGTTCCGGGCTGTAGCACTGGCCGGCCAAGACCTAAGAGACAGACCGACTGAAGTGGCACTTGCACAGCGCCCACTGCCTGTCGAGGGACCAGCGACCGGGTACCTTGGGTGCTGGACACGCAGGCACCCCGCAAGGCTCCTCCGCCGCAGCATCCTGTGCAGCTGGCGGCTTCCTCCGGATTACCGAAGAATGGCTGCTCGAGATGGACTCGCGCTGGCTTCTTCCTTTTCGTCTTCCCTATCTGTAGGCTGCTGCTGGAATCAAACGAATTGCTCCTCACTTTCCTACTGCTGTCCTGGTTTCCCTATAAGGTTTAGGCACCAACCCAGGACCCCAGAATCAGCCAGGGCATACACACAGAACCGACATGACAGGGTTCAATTGAATTAATTAAGCGAACGGAATCCAGTTCAGGGATTCAGGGATGGGCTGACTTCCACCCTCTGCTGAATCTTGCGTGCTTCCTCCTCAGGGTTTTGGGGGTCCGCCTTCTCAGGGCTAAGGCTTCTCCCCAAGCTTTCAGGCCATCAACCAGTGCAGGAGTTGCCCTTCAGCCCAAGGGCACCTCCTGAATAAACACAGATGAGACTCTCTAAATCCCCCGAACTGTAGGGTTTAATCCTAGGGTTATAAAATGAGCTCTGGAGCAATTACCATGTTCGGCTCCTTAGGTTGTTGCCGCCGCTAGGAGCTTGGGTTTAAGATAAGTTCGTGGATCATAGTGCTCCAGGGCTCCATCAACGACAACACCCAACACCAGGCAAACCACCCGGTGACGGCCTCAGGTCTTCCAACGTCGAGTTCAATTGCGAATTGCGCGGCTCCGAGAACTATTTCGACGGGTAGCTACCTTGATCAGTGCCAACATCTCACGCGAGTGCGCAGACAACCATTCCCAGTGATTAGATGTCGGCCGTGCAGGTACAGATGACTCCCCTCATGGACGGAAAGCGGCCTTGCACCGCCGACACTCGCTGTATCTGCCGACCCGGATTAGGAAGGAGATCAAGCGCTTGCTCAGGAGACGCACTCGGCGACTAGCGTCGCCCCTTCATTTAACAAAGATCGACAGCTACATTGGTTCTGCGGCCTGGGGTCGCGCCTCACCAATGTACGACTGACACACATGTTACTTGTGCAATTATTCTTGACGCGTCGCTCTTTACTTTCGCGCGGTTTCGCGCTCGCACTCTCGCACACACACTCACACTCACGCACTCACACTCACGCACTCACTCATGGCCACACACTCACTCCATCGCTCTCTCACTCTCACTTCTCTACTCTTTCTGAATGGAAAACTTTGCATGTGGGGTTATCCGGTCCTTTAGTTTTTTTATTAAGTAAGTAATAAGTATTAATTAATTATTGGTTAATAAATTCTTAATCAATTATTAGTTAATTATTAATTACTTAAAAATTTATTGTTAATTAATTATCAATTAATAATTAGTTCATTGATAATTAATTACGAATTAGTAATTTAATAATAAACATTCACTGACTATTAATTATTAATTGATTATTAATTAGATATTTATTAATGAATTATCAAGTAATTATTTGTTAATTTTTTTATTTTTCATTATTAATTAATTATTATAACTAATTATTAATTAAGTATTTAAAAATCGTTTACTAATTTGTTAATTATAATTAATTATTAATTAATTCATAATGAATTGATTATTAATTGATTATTATTTACTTAATTATAATATTATTAAGTAAAAATATCTATTTTTAAAAATTAAGAATTATGTATTGATTATTATTAATTAATTATTACTTAATTATTAATTAATTATTAATTAATTATCAATTAATTATTAATTAATCATTTCTTAATTATTAATTATTCATTACTATTTAAAAAATAAATTAATTGTTGAATTTGGTTATTAATTATTTAATAATTAATCAATAATTAATTAAGAATTAATTATTTATTAATTCATTATCAATCAATTATATCTAAAATATGCCGGAAGATTCACCTCCGACTTTCGTTCGCTCCACTTCGGGCTCCTACCGCAGAGCTGATTTTTTTTCTTTCTCTCTCTTTCTCTCTCTCTCTCTCTCTTTTTCTATTTCTTCCGTGTTTGCATTCACCTCCTCTTGCCAGGCGTCATCTTGCGCGGCCACATACGCCTGCGCAATCTGTGTCCTTCTCTCTCTCTGTCTCTCTATTTTTCTCTTTCTCACTCTTTCTGCTTCTCGCTTCTATATAATGACACGTCGGATTCCTCGCGGGTGCACTGCCACCACTCCATGTGATCCTGCACAATGTTTGTCCGTCTCTCTCACTCTCTCTCTCTCGTCCACCATCCACAGCTCAAAAAGGGAACCAGCTTCGTCCAGCCTTGGAAAGCTCGGCTTCTGCAGCCATTGCCCACCCACAAAACTAATAACGGTGGGCAAACCTGCTTGAGAGCTGATCCGTATGCCAGGCTCCCAATATTGTTAGGGTTGAGAGTTAACGGCTCTTTCGGAAATTAGGTTCAGACGCAAGGAACTCATGCTCAAGTAGGCCAGGCACACCCAAAATTCACAAGCGCTGGCCATTGATCTCGTTGTTGCTGAATCCTACCTGCGCGAAGTTTGGGAGGCTCCGCTTTGATTCCACGCTGCCAGTGCATGTATAGATGTGATATAGTTCCTTGTCGACAGTCGACGACAGAAGAGGACCTCGAGCAAGCCGAAGTTTCTTTCGAGCCATCATGGTGCATCTTGTGGGACTTTTGCGTATGCACATGTTTTTGATTTCCAGCTCTAGCGACATGGAAAGTTATCCCACAAGCACTTGAGACGGCGCCGCAATTCTAATAGCAAGAGGGGAAGAAGCAAAAGAAGCTCGTCGCATCTGACCATGTTGTACCGATTGTTGACTGCGTAAAGGCTGGAATGATTTGTGGATTCGGACAGTCTGATGCTGGGAGGTGGGCGCAAGAATGTGAACGTTCCATACTTGTCCTGGAGAAAACTCTTAGTGTGTTGAGTGACTTTGGTAGCCTGCTGTGGCTATGACAAAGATGAAGTGGCTTCTGCCTGCTACGCGTGCTGTGGCCAACGTCTGCGCAGAGGTTATGAATGATGTGCAATGTATTGTACAACGCCGTGATGCTGCATCTTTTTCTGTTCTTCACCCTGGGTGACCAAGAAATCTCGAACATCCCCGGGCGCTTGCATCCGAGGTCCATCTAGCTGTCATGCCAACGGCGCGAATGGACAATACTGGTTTCAGAGGCAAATACGTACTAAGTAAAAATGTACAATATATATATTTCTATATGTATGAATTTGTCGGCTGGAGCGGATGCTGTTGCGCGCACCCGTCTTGTCAAAAGCTCCACAGCAGCTTTTGATTCCAACGAGGATCATGAGCTCTTGCGGCTCATGCTATCAGAAGCCGAGGGAGCCTCACCAGCTCGAACCGTATTATGTACATACATGTGCAATAGGTGTTTCTGTCGGTGTATAAACATATATATATATATTTATATTTATATTTATATACATCTCCATGTGTGTGTGTGTGTGTGTGTGTTTGTATAGGTGTAGTCATGTTGCTTTCCTGGATCTATTGTGTTTGTCCTTGCCAACCAGTGTGCTCCAGAGAGGTTGCATAAGCTTGAATCCGACAAAGCACATCCCAACACAAGTCGTGAGCGCATACATGCTTTATCTCTGCCTCATTCGCGCTCTCAAACCATGTATCAGACCTAGGGCAGCTGCCTGCGATACTGGGTGCGCCATGGTATCTTCACGCCTGAGGCACCGGGAAACACACAGCATGCTGAGAGCAGAGTGCGCAGAGCAGTGCTTGCACATAGCCTTGCAATAGCCTTGTTGACAGCCTTGTCTGTAGCCTTGTATAGCCTTGTGTCACAATAGAGATCCCAACTTAAGCTCCACCGAATTTGCCCGAGCAGCCTGTGACACGCGATAGAGGCTTCGAGACACCAGTTGTTAGAGCCCGCTGCAGAAAGTTCAGGTTCAGTTCTTCCCACCTGCGGCGACGAATGCCCGAAGCAGCACAGATGACCAGAACGCGCAGGACGTTACAGGCTGAAGCTGTTGATGCCGGCAACGGGAAGTGACAGTGGCCATGACAGAGTTGATGCCTCTAGACTTTTCTTTTCCTTTAGTCATTCTGACACCCTTCCCTATGGTTGGGATGTTTTCTGATCCCTTCATGGATGGGGCCTATACGAGGCGGTTGCCCACAGCCGGCCACGTCCAAAGCAGACGAGGACTTGGGTGTGGGTGCAGGGTACTGTATAGGGCTGAAGTTCTTGTTGTCGGGAAGAAGGGATTGGCAAGAAGGTAGTTTGGGGCCTTGAGGTGCTTTCTCATGCATACGGTGGATACCTGACAACCTGAGCCAGTGCATGGGGCAATAGCTGCACGCCGCAGGATGGCCACTTCTTCTGTCGACGCTCGACTTCTCCCGCTAGCAGACTTGGTCCCCGCCAGTTCAGTGCAGGTCGCGGTTTCTCGTGGGAGCGCAATTTGCATTGCCTGTGCTGCCTCGGTGGTGCATGGCCTCCGGGCTTTGGCGATTCCGATTCATTGGGCCAGTCACAGTTGTGGAATGGTACATGTGATTGCACGGTGTATTTCCAGTTGTTGTTTGCGCACCTTCAGGCTGTGCGATTGTCATCGGTGAGATGTTTTATGACCACGACGAGCCGGCATTGACGTCAGGTGTCCTTCGTTCCATCTGCGAAAGTTGTGCTTTCGGCGTGTGATCCTATTCGATGGCTACACCCTGCTTACGTTGACACCTTGAATGGCCCCCTGACAAGGGGGGGGGGGGGCGTGCTGGCACGTGGTGCAGGCATGCAGGTGGCAAAGCCGACCCACCCCGTGTCGTGTCGATGAGCATCTGAGGCACAAGTGGTACAAGTTGAGCCGTGGACGAGCATATTTCACAATTTTCACAGAGGGTGTCGCTGGACTATCGGAAGCCGAGCGAGCCTCTACAGGTTTGTGGCAAAGTGAAACTTCAGGCGCACATGCTTCATCGAGACTCTGTAGATTAGAGATTTGCCCGCACCGGTGGCCACAGGGCTGCAGATCGGCAGGTTGACGCGCAGCTGACACGGTAACATCATCACCTGACACCAGACAGGCTTGCGACCGAGTTGCTTCCTTTTTGCATCTGAGGTTTGATGGCAAGAAATGGAACAGACCCAAAGCCCCGTCAAAGGAGCTGAGCCTGGCTTGGATTTTGTGCTTGTACTCTGCCCAGGCCTTTTGCTCCCGACATCGCTTTCGAGAGACGGAATGTCAGAGCCAAGGCGAGAGTCAGGAGTCAGGACATGGACACATCAGGGCATGTCAGGGCCAGGATGGTTCCCGGTCTCTCCTCGGCGCCCTCTGCAGGTCGCTCTCCCAGACACCCTGGAGCTTTGCACCCGTCAAGAACGTGAAACGATCCAGGTCCTGGGCGCCTGTTGTCAGCGGGGAAGTACAAAGCCTACCCTTGCAAACAAACTATAGCCTCCCATGATTTCGGTGTGAGTAGTAGTGGTCCACTTGTGCATGTCATGCGAAGCAGGCCGACGTTTGGATTTAGTGCTTACGGTCCACCGGGTTCACCAGCAGCGAGAAGGAGGATTGGAAGACCGGTCATAGTCTGCCCCTCGCGGCTTCAACCAAATCGAGGTGAAGGCCTTTGCACCGCAGATTTTAGCCAAGAATCGTGTATTCATTGCTGAATGGTCGAAGTTTGAACGCTGGGCACCTGGTGGAAGACATGAACGAGTGTCTGATCGCCATGAAAGCAGATGCTGTGGTCTCTTGTAGCATGGGAGTGGGCATGAAAAAAGTGGAGCGCTCGGGAGCCAATCCACCGCCCCACACATGAATACCTCAGGGGGCTGTCGCCGCCTGCAGCCTGGCGCGCCCCGAACCGACAAACACGGAGCAGCCACGAGCAGGGGGTCCGGTGCATTGCGGGTAGGGGCAGGGGGGCCTCGAGGGCAGGTGGGAGGTGGAGGGGTAGGGGGCTAATGCCCTTAGTCCCCAAACAGGAACCGTTTAGGGGTCTTTTCTCAGAGAAAAAGGTGTCACGTGCTTGGCTAGATTGGTGTCACGCAGTTGGGCCCGTGGTCTCCCATGGACTCCGATCCCCATGGTCTACGTGGTTGGGAGGGTGTCACGCGGTTTGGGTCCGTGGTCTCCCATGGCCCAACTAAGCCCGGATCCCCGGCCAACTTGCTTGGGTGCTATTTGAGTACGCTCGGCCGCCCAGGATGGATGCTGGTTGAGCACGGTAGGCCCCAAAAGTGCTATTTGAGGACTCTCAGTCCCGCAAATCACGATGCTGGCGGTCCCCAAAATTTGGGTCTGTTGGAATACGCTCGGTCCCCAAGAAGCAGGATGCTAGTTGAGCATGCTCAGTCTTTTCGTGCACAGAAGAACCGGCCAAGATGCCTCGGTGAAAAACTTGAAACCTCGCACACTGGGCCTTTCAAGCATGTTCTGGTTCTCGGGCTTTCAGGCCGCCCTAACCCTACGAGCACGAAGGGCGGGGACATGCGACTAACTTCTAGGGCCCTTTGTGACAAACTTTAGGGGATATGTCTTTACTTCGAGTGGTCTGAAAGTGAAAACGTTAGGAAACACGTAGGATGTTTTTGCGCTTCTATAGAACTTTTCGCGGAGCAAGGCAGGCTTTGAGCCAACTTTTCTGCTCTGCGAAAAGGTTTCGCAGCCCCCAAACAAGGTGTTTAAGTAAGCAGAGATGTTTCTCCCTTGTATTCTGGGTGGCCGAATCATGGCAAAAACATCCCATGTTTTTCTAACGTTTGCACTTTCAGAACGCTGCAGAAGCAAAACCGGTTTGAACAAATCCCGTCGAGGTTTGTCGTATGTCCCCTCCCTTCGTGCCAGGGTTTGGTGAGTGCCCCAGAAGTTTGTCGCATGTCCCTTCGTGCTCGTAGGGTGAGGGCCCTAAAGGTTAATGTAACCGTTTGCAAGTGCAGGCGGGTTCTGAGGCCATGATTACGGTACCAGGACAGTCTTTCGGAACCGTTTTAAAATGCAAGCGGTCTAAAGGGCTACGATTGCTTGTGGGCGCAGAATGCTAGCCCTGAAAACGAGTTTCTTAGCGTGTTGAAACACCATAGATGTTTCCCCTGCGACCAAATAGCTCGCGCCATGGCGCGAGCTATTTGAGCGCGAAGGGAGGCGACGTGCGACAAACTTCTAAGGGTTATGTTTTTACCTCTACAGTGTTGCGAAAGTGAAAACGTTAGGAAGACATGGGATGTTGTTGTCCTTTCTATAGAACCTTTTCGCATAGCCCTCAGGGTTTTTACCCAACTCTTCTTGCTCTGCGAAAAGGTGTCACAGCCCCTAAACAAAGGTGGTTAAAGTAAACAGAGATGTTTATCCCTTGTTCTGGTAACGTAATCGTGGCTCCATAGGGTGTGCTAGCGCAAAAACGTCCTGTGTTTTTTCCTAACGGTTGTTGCACTTTCAGAACACTGACGAAGTGAAGAACATATCCCTTGTCCAGCAAGTGTGGAAGGTTTTGTCTCAGTCTCGTGGCCCTGCCGATGCGGCTGCTTCTCAGACCTTTGTCTTCGCGCCGCCCTCAGAAGTAGGAAGGCATCGATATTAAGTTTCAGGACGTTCAGTGGGGGATCTATCCCTCAGAGGTTTGTCGCATGTCCCCTCCTTCGTTCTAGGGTGTGGTGAGCGATTTAAAGTAAAAGTTTGTCACATGTCGCTTCGTGCTCGTAGGGTGAGAGACCAGTGAGGGCCAAAGAAGGCATGCGGGTTATGGGGCCCAGGCTTTTGGAACCGTTATGAAATGCAGGCGGGCTATGGGGCCACGAGTACGCAACCAGCACAGGCTTCTGGGCGCAGAACGCTAGCCTTGTTCCATAAAGTGTTTCCCCTGCGACCAGATAGCTCACGCCATGGCGTGGGCTATTTGGGGGTTTGTTGTAGCGAAAGCTATCCCGCGCATGTCCGAGAACTGCGCCCGTGAACCCTATAAACCCTACAACCCTCAACCCTTAACCCATGAACCTCCGAGCAGAGCTTCAACCTCTCACCACCGAGCTCATGCCTCGGGGTAGTGTCACAGTCCCATTGTCCTTGCCCTTAAAGGAGTACCCCTTATACACCGCTTGGATACCGTGCACAAACTAAGGGCCCATACATCAGAGCCCTGGAAAGGAAGGTAAGGGACCATATGAAGGGCCCATTTAGTTTCCCTAAGATCATATGGTCAATTCTCTCAATCAGGGTCCCTCTCTGGGTACCCTAAATAATTGGGGGCGCCTGATAACAAGGACCCCCCCCCCCCCCCAAAAAAAAGGGACCTCACAAACCCTTCGAACGCAAAGGGAGGCACATACGACAAACCTCTAAGGGATGTGTGTTTACTTCTACAGTGTTCTAAATCCCAAAGCTTGGGTGCTGTTTGAGCACGCTCGGCCCCAAAATGCAGGATGCTAGTTGAACACGCTCAGTCCCCAAAACTTCGGGGTTCTGTCTGAATACCATCGGTCCCGCAAAGCAGGATGCTAGTTGAACACGCTCGGTCCCAGTCCCCAAAACTTGGGCGCTGTTTGAATAGGCTCGGTCACCGAAAAGCAGGATGCTAGTTGGGTCCCCAAAATTTGGGTGCTATTTGAGTACGCTCGGTCCCGCAAAGCAGGATGCTAGTTGAACACTCTCGGTCCCTATTTGAGTATGCTCGGTCTGTGGAAGTCGAAACATATCCCTTCGAGGTTTGTCGTAGGGTTTGGTGAGGGCACTCGACGTTTGTCGTATGTCCTCACCCTTCGCACTCGTAGGGTGACGTCGTAAGCAACTAGCACCATTTCTGCGCCCTGATGGCCAAACAGCTCGCGCCATGGCACGAGATATTTGGTCACCGGGGAAACATCTATGGTGTTTCAACATGTTAAAACACATTTTCAGGCTAGGGGCTCTGCGCCCACAAGCCTGTGCTGTAGCGTAATCGTGGCCCTATAGCCCGCCTGCATTTTGAAACGGTGAAAAAAGCCCGTGCTGGTAACGTAATCGTGGCCCATAACTGCCTGCACTTTCAAACGGTTATATTGACCTCCAGGGCCCTCACCCTCCAAGTGCGAAGCGACAAACTTCTTGGGCCCTAACTTGTGGTTCTGTTGCAACATTTTGACAAGTAAATTCCCTGCAAGGAGTTCATGGGCTCTGTGGCTCTGTTGCAACATCTTGACAAGCAAATTGCCTTCAAGGTGCCCGTGGGCTCTGTGGTTCTGTTGCAACATCTGGACAAGGAAATTCGCTTCAAGGTGTCCACGGGAATTTGCTTGTCAAGATGTTGCAACAGAACCACAGAGCCCACGGACACGTTGAAGGGAATTTCTTTGTCAAGATGTTACAACAGAACCACAAAGCCCACGGACACCATGAAGGAAATTTCGTTGTCAAGATGCTGCAACAGAACCACAGAGCCCACGGACACCTTGAAGGGAATGTCCATGTCAAGATGTTGCAACCGAGCCACAGAGCCCACGGAAACCTCAAAGAGAATTTCTTTAACAAGATGTTGCAACAGTACTAGAAAGCCCACGGACACCTTGAAGCGAATTTCCTTATCAAGATGTGGCAACAGCCACAGAACCCACAAATATTTTGAAGGGAATCCTTGTCAAGATACTATAACAGAACGATAGGGGCCACGGAAACCTTGAAGGGAGTTTCTTTGTCAAGATGTTACGCAGAACTAAAGAGCCCACGGACACCTTGAAGGGAATTTCCTTGTCAAGATGTTGCAACAGAACCAGAGGGCCCACGGACACCTTGAAGGGAATCACTTTGTAAAGATGTTGCAACAGAACCACAGAGCCCACGGACACCGTGAACGGAATCTCCTTGTCAAGATGATGTAATAGAACTACAAAGCCCACAGACACCTTGAAGGGAATTTTCTTGTCAAGATATTGCAACAGAACCACAGAGCCCGCGAACATTTTGAAGAGAATTTCCTTGTCAAGATATTGTAACAGAACCACAGAGCCCATGGACACGTTGAAAGGAATTTCTTTGTCAAGATGTTGCAAGAGAACCACAGAGCCCAGGGAGGCCATGAAGGAAAAATCCTTGTCAAGATGCTGCAATAGAACCATAGAGCCCAAGGACACTTGAAGGGAATGTCTACATCAAGATCTTGCAACCGAACCGCAGCGCCCATGGACACCTTAAAGGAAATTTCCTTGTCAAGACGGACACCTTGAACGGAATTTCCTTGTCCAGATTTTGCAACAGAACCACAGAACCCACGGATACCTTGAAGGGAATTTCCTTGTCAGGATGATGTTGCAATAGAACCACAGAGCCCACGGACACATTGAAGGGAAGCTTCTTGTGAAGATGTTGCAACAAAACCACGGAGCCCACGGACACCTTGAAGGGAATTTCCTTGTCAAGATGTTGCAACAACAACAGAGCCCACGGACAACTTGAAGGTAATTTCCTTGTCAAGATGATCCATAGAACCACAGAGCCCGCGGACACCTAGAAGGGAGCTTTCTCGTCAAGATGTTGCAGCAGAACCACAGAACCTACGGACACCTTACCTTGAAGGGCATTTGCTTGTCAAGATGTTACAATAGAACCATAGGGCCCAACGATGAAGGGAATCTCCTTGTCAAGATGTTGCAACAGAACCAAAGGGCCTTGAAGGGAATTTCCTTGTCAAGATGTTGCAACAGAACCACAGAGCCCACGGACACCTTAAAGGGAATTTCCTTGTCAAGATGTTGCCACAGAACCAAAGAGCCTACGGACACCTTGAAGGGCATTTCCTTGTCAAGATGTTGCAGCAGAACCACAGAGCCCACAAACACCTTGCAGGGAATTTGCTTGTCAAAATGTTGCAGCAGAACCACAGAGCCCACGGACACATTGAAGGGAATTTCCTTGTCAAGATGTGCAACAGAACCACAGAGCCCACGGACACTTTGAAGGGAATTTCCTTGTCAAGACGTGCAACAGAACGGGAGGGTGTCACGTGGTTTGGGTCCGTGGTCTCCCATGGCCCAACTGAGCCCGGATCCCCGGCCAACTTGCTTGGGTGCTATTTGAGTACGCTCGGCCGCCCAGGATGGATGCTGGTTGAGCACGGTAGGCCCCAAAAGTGCTATTTGAGGACTCTCAGTCCCCCAAATCACGATGCTGGCGGTCCCCAAAATTTGGGTCTGTTGGAATAAGCTCGGTCCCCAAGAAACCAAGATGCCTCGGTGAAAAACTTGAAACCTTGCACACGGGGCCTTTCAAGCATGTTCTGGTTGTCGGGCTTTCAGGCCGCCTAGCCTCCAGTGGCCCTGACCCTACGAGCACGAAGGGCGGGGACATGCGACTAACTTCTAGGGTCCTTTGTGAAAACTTTTATGGGAAATGTCTTTACTTCGAGTGGTCTGAAAGTGAAACGTTAGGAAACACACAGGATGGCTTTGCGCGTCAATAGAACATTTCGCAGAGCAAGGCAGGCTTTGAGCCAACTTTTTCTTGCTCTGCGAAAAAGTTTCGCAGCCCCCAAACAAGGTGTTTAAGTATGCAGAGATGTTTCTCCCTTGTATTCTGGGTGGCCTAATCATGGCAAAAACATCCCATGTTTTTTCAACGTTTGCACTTTCAGAACGCTGCAGAAGCAAAACCGGTCTGAACAAATCCCTTCAAGGTTTGTCGTATGTCCCCTCCCTTCGTGCCAAGGCTTGGTGAGGACCCCAGAAGTTTGTCGCATGTCCCTTCGTGCTCGTAGGGGGTGAGGGCCCTAAAGGTTAATGTAACCGTTTGCAAGTGCAGGCGGGTTCTGAGGCCATGATTACGGTACAAGGACAGTCTTTCGGAACCGTTTTCAAATGCAAAGCACCTGTTGTTGCAACTTGGGTGACGGATTGTGACGACCTCTGAACTCCTTCTTTTGGCCTTCTCTGATGCGCAGGCTTGTGGCAGGTACCCGGCTGTACAGGGTCCTGTGCCTGTAAAGGAAACACACACGCCGAGCTACGAAACTCACTTCTCATGATTTCCCTACACCTCAGGAGCGATAGATGCGCACGGTCGAGGAGGCTTCATTCCGGCACATTGGACACAGCGTGGTCCTCGGCATTTCACCGCTCAACTTCATGGACCATCTCTCACCGTCACTCCAGAGCGGGTAGTAGTCCTGATCGGAAAAGCCTAAACTTTAAACACTGAACTAAACCCGAAGCCGCTAGAAAACACAGCAGAATGTTTCCTCAGGTCCCGTGCTTTCCGATGTCTGACAAGTTGTTCCATTCACTGTACATAGAGCCACGCTCTAAGACCTTTAAGAGGAAGAAGGATCAACACATCGTACATCGACGCTGAGTACTTAAACCAATGGAATGAGGCAGGGGGGGCAGGGGGGGCAGGGGGGGCAGACCTGAAAAGACCTTGAAGGCCAGGCCACTGGCCCCTCATGGCATCGGCGCATCTCTGGCACAGACAAAGGTGACCGCCTTGAGGCTTCGACAGAGAACTCACTACGGAGCCTTAACAGAGCGCGGAAGAGCAGAGCCGAGCAGAGCCGAGCAGAGCCGAGCAGAACCGAGAGCACGCACAAAAAAGAGAGATCCCCAATTCAAAGCACTTGGGCGCGTCGCATGGCACCACTGCCGTGTCCGCAGGCCTCTCCAAGCAGACCTCAAGGCAAGCTCAAGCTCCCCTCCCCAAATGCTCCAGGCATCCAGTTGAGGCACCTCCCCAGCATTCCGAAGCATTCCCGAGATTGCACTTGCAGCACTAGCAGTAGTATGCTTCTATGCCGCCGGGTGACAACACAGGCACCATCCTCCTGCACTGGACCGGGATCGACGGCGGGGTCCTTCTTCGAAATATGGTTTGCACACGTGCCGACAACCCTCCGAGCTTCACTTAACATCTTTTAGGCCCCTAGGCCTCGCCCTGCGCGGAGTGCACGGCCTGCGCTGCCGCTTGCGGCCCTTCGGTCAGCAACGTCAGGTCTTCTGCGGGCGGCGCAGACGGAGGCGGCAGGTCCGGGAAAGCCTCTCGCATCGCACATGGCTACAGTCAGCTGCAGCATGTGGCAGATTGTGGCAGCATGTTCAGAGTTAACAGTATCTGTATTTCACATGCGGCACTTGCTGACGATTTGCGAAACGATGCCGCGCGGCTGGATGCTGCGACGCAACGGTTGCAACGCCCCTGAACTTCCAGCAAAACGCCAGTACTTGCGGACTTCCGCAAGGACAGCCGCCGCACGACTTCAAGAGGTTACCACACCACTCTAAACTTCTGCTATGCGTTCGGAAACACGCACAAGAAAAACCCGTCTGAAAGACCCTAGCACTCTCACTACAGTAACCCATTCTGACTTGCCACCTTGGTATCTATCAAATTGTCGGGATGACGATTTGACGGGTGGAAAGGAGCAAGAAAGCCGTCCTGCAGCACCAGTTAACAACCCTATAGTTCATGGGATTTCGAAGCGCTTAAGAAGGTTGCCTGGGTCGCTGATTCTTGTCCAGGAAGTTCAGTTCAATGTCACGGGCCGGACGAGCGCGGAGAGCAGGAAGAAACACACCGGCGGAGAGCAAAACACGAGAAATGGATGAGCAAATGAACACTGTGGAGCTCAAGATTGAGAATCCGTGAGAAAGATGACGTCAAGCGGCACCTCGTGTGGCAATGGCGCGGTCTCGTGGCGGTACAAATGCTGCACGGAGAGAGCAGGGCATGGAAGTCAATACGGAGGCTTCTGTAAGGAAGCTTCAAGACTCTGAGAGAACTTGGATCTACGCGGTGGGGCGTCCTTACTGCGTTTGATATCAGCCTGGTGTCCTAGTCTTTTCATCTTTTGTTCGTGGTATCACATGACTTCGCACGTTGCCTTCCAGATGCCACACGCTAAATCTGGAACGACGGGGTGGAGAACTTAAGGAACTCAAGAAGAATCTGCTCAACGAGAAGATTTTTCGGAAGTACTTGGCGGAGTCGCTCCACAGAAGGACACGAGTTTTAAGGGCGACACTCACATCACTCAACTGGCTGTGGATAGACTCTGAAGACTCTGATGGACTTGATGGGGCGGCTACACGCTGGGGCCTCTTCAGCCAGAGCCGCGGTGTTTCCCGCCAAGAGAGCGTCGTAGGCTTCTTTCAACACCAATGCCCTGGCAACAAGTGCAGAGTAAGTGGAGAGTCACGGACTATCACACTTCGCCGACGTCAAAGTGGCAAAAGCCGGAGCTGGCGTGCTGCGAAGATCTGCGACTTCGAAGAGCCTGGAACTTAGAAGTGGGTTCAGCAAGACCCGCTTCACCAGCGTGCTCTCTTCCGCCGTGGAGAACCTGTGTGACAGGTGTGCCAGGTATGCGATGTGAGAACCACAGGCATATCCGGTATGACCACAAATCCTACGGCATCTTTTTTCCAGTGATAGACAGCGATAGAACTCCGAGGGGCCGCACTGCCAAGCCGACTTCGCGGTCTCGGTCCTGCAGAGAGGGAAAAAACAACGTGTAGCCCTTCAGACCTGCCGCTGCGCCGCTGGGCCTACGACATGCTGTACAGACGCCACGTTGAGAGACGGAGAGCGTTCGACACCAAAAGCATGGTGTTTAAGACGAAGTCGCGCGACGACACCAGGAGTCCAAGAATCTGAGAGGCCGATTTTGGACAGACAAGAGATAAAAGTGGGATTTCTCCGTGACCGGCGCGGGAGGTTTCCTGAATTCCTGAATCTTTGACCCTCCCTTGACAACCCGACCGCGGGCGAGAAAGAACAAACAGCACGCCACGTGTGCACGCGCAGCTGAAGGACGTCCAGGGTCTTTTATAAAACGTTGAAAAAAAAACTCCTGATTTGGCAGCCTCTGAATGAAGAAGCACCTCCGAGATCCTCTGAGCCTCAGGTGAAGACCCTCTGATGGCCCCACGCGCCTGCACTGACACGGAGAGGCCGAAGGGGCGAGACGAGGCGAGGCCCAGACCTCTCAAGGAACAAAAAATAGACCCTAAATGAAAACGAGAGAGACTTGAGAGAGAGAGAGAGACAGAGAGAGAGGGAGAGAGAGAAAGAGAAAGAGAAACAGAGAGAGAAAGAGAGAGACTCTTGCGTTGGAGAAGGAGGCAAACACCAAGGCAGGGCCTCCGAGCGCGCCCTGCAGCCAGCCGCCTAGGGAGTCTTCCATCTTCCACTCAAGAGAATCTTCATTTCATATGATTCATCTGTGTTTCCTACACGAATAACGAACTGAATAGGGCTGCATACAGAGGCACGAGAAATGAAAATGGCTGCTTTCTTTTGAAAGACAAATTAAGAAGACGGGGGTTTGAGATTCGCGAAGGCG